>CM062820.1:1416911272-1417231155 GCA_031772625.1 Pinus tabuliformis | reverse complement strand
AAAGTTGTTCGGACAATCGTTCGGAAACTTGTTCGGACAGTCGTTCGAGAAAATCGTTCGGACAGTTCGTTCGGAGAAGTCGTTCGGATAGTCATTCGGGATAGTCGTTTGGACAGTCATTCGAGAAGTTGTTCAGGAAGGTCGTTCAGAAAAGTCGTTCAGGAAGGTTTTTCAGGCAGGTCGTTCGGGCGACCCGGGCGAAGTCATATGGCAACCCAGGTGAGGTCATTCGAGCGACCCGGGCGAAGTTGTGTGGCAACCCAGGTGAGGTCGTTCGGGCGAACCAGTGAAGGTGTGTGGCAACTCGGGTGAACGAAGTTGGTGAATGGGTAGACGTGCGAATGGGCAGCCGGCGAGGGCGCATCGTGCACACCGGAACGAAGAATCATGTGGACAGGTGACCAGGGTTGGGCGCGCCGTGCACGACGAAATGGAGGAAACGGTGAAGTGTTGAGATTGTGAAAAGAGGTGTGTCTCGGGCATAGGCGCCCATGTGTGGCAACTTGGAGGCGCACCCAAGTTGTGAAAACAACACGATCGTTCGACGAGGTGAACAAAGGGTTGGTGAGTCGTGCAGAGGTGTCGACGAGCTGGGAAACCGAGTTTGCCGAAGTTGAAAATTGGCTAAGTGTAAATTTGGGGTTTCCCAAGATTTAACTTGTACTTTGTAAAAGTGAAGATTGTATAATATATTGATTCGGGCAGACTCATATTGCAGGGAGTTTCCCCTCCCTTTATGTTATTGTGCATTTCTATTGTATAATGATGTTATGTGAATGTTATGGGCTTTCACTGTATAAAGGAACACATTAATAATACTTGGTAACAAAAATAAGACTAAGTATGGAATGTTAGGCGTAGTCTACAATCATAAGTATTGGTGAAAAGAAAGCGATTGGTAGTGCCGTGATTGGTAGTGTCGCACCTCACTATAAGCGGTTGTAAACTACCGCAGGTGTAGGGGTGTGACAGGTTGTGACTTTTAGGGACTTTATATATGGTGGACTTGGAGGATCTGATGCATTGAGGAGCTGAGGTCAGAGACTTTGATGCAGGATGGGGTGCATACTTTCAAGTACATATATGGGAATGGCTTGGAAGAGTGACTTGATGTGGAGGATCGATATGAGACACTTTGGAGTGATGAAGTTACAATGATGATGATGCCTTGGTGGAAACACTTAGGCATGGTGTTATAGACATTTTTGTGCCTTGCATCACTGAGCATGAAATGTCAATAATCAAGGGATCCAAAGTCCCTAAACATGTTGTTCCTACCCCTAGAGGAACAAGGCCAGCAAACCACAACACTTAATAAAAGTTCTCCACCTGAAAAAACACTCAAAAACAAGGCAATTCTGGATCATGTCAACTGCTCCACTGAGCATCTGTGCTGAATGTCAACTGCTCCACTGTCTACCTGCGTTGAATGTCAACTGCAAAGAAGGCTACCTGCGCTGGGCGAGTTTGGACATGTGGCAGAGTCATTCCTCAAGGTGTCAATGCCCAGGAAGCTTCCAAAATGACACTTGGATCAGGGAATTCGACTGGTGATGAGTAAAGGTTTCCAAATCTCCAAGTGGAAGCAAGAACCTCCAAGTGGACTCAAGAACTGAAGTGGGAGAGGACACTAGTCAGCTTCATGCCAGCCTCAAGCTGACTCATCCTTTCTCCAAAACTCCTATATATAGATCTCTCTCATGAGGTCTAGGGAGGCTGGAATTTGGTATTTGCAAAGAATTATTGTTGGTTTGTAGCTAGAAATATTGGGTGTGTTATGATTTGAAGGAGCTGAAGAAGGAATTCCATTCTGCTGGGAAGGAGATGCTGGGTTGGAGCCCTATGGGTTGTATCTCTTCCTGAACCCTGTTACTTTCAATAAAGCTATCTTGATTCTTCCTATATGCTGGTGTATTTTGTATGATTGCATTAGTATATTTGATTTACTTCTAATCCTGAATCATTTATGAATATGTATATTTGCCTTTGTATTGTGTTCTTCTCTTGTTGCAAGTAGCTGCTCTCTTGTCACAGGTAGCTGTTCTCTTGTGATCTCGTGGGATTCAAGTAGCTGTTCTCTTGATCGAGCGAGGAGGCAAGTAGCTGTGGACATGCAAAGAGAAGAGGATCTAGTTCGAGGGACAACCGGAAGATAACGGTAAGTCTTCCGATCTCCTCTCTTTCATATTTCATAAAGGAAGAAGTCATGATAGCTGTATTCGTTTGTTGCTAAGGCGTTGTCACACCTTAGGTGGATAGGATCGTCCTAAATAGGCATTTTTCCCCACAACAAATTGGCGACTTAGCTGGGGAAGAAATTTTTTATTCATTTCATTTGTGTTTCCGTCATTTGTTTACCTCATAGACTTGACAGCAACTCTTGAACTGTATCTTTCCCGGATGCAAAGTAAAAGTTGCTGCTTTGATCCAGTATGTTGGACTTGTCTATGATTTAAACTAGATCCACAAATGATTTGATTGATCCTTGTGATAGTCTTTAGTACCCTATCAAAGCATCCCTCTGTTTATACCTTGCTTGTGTTTCTGATTTGGCCTGAAACAGTTGATTTTTGAGCATTTTGTGACCCGGAACCCAAGAGAAACGAGAGTTTCTCCTTCAGCGCGACTGCTGTGAAGGCATTCTGCATTTTAGCGCAGGTCCCGTGAAGGCTACCTGCACTGAATCTCAAAACCACAGTGTTGAGGTTGCGCTGAACCAATTTTGCCTTGTGCAGCTGGGGTTCTCTGCTATCTTTTGCCTTGTTTTGATCTCTGTTTTTGCAGCCTTTAACCAGCATAGGTACCAGTCTGATAAACCCTTTTCTTTGCTTGAATTCCGCCTCATTTTTGTACAAAAATACTGTAAGTTTTTTTATGTGTTTGTGGTGTCATTTACAGTTTTCCTTTGCATGAGTAAAGTAATCATCCTATAGCCCTTGATTCAGATCTGATTGATTGATTGATTGTGATCTTAGGAGAGAGTTCATTGGCTATTTGCAGTTTGATTATACATTTGCTTTTGCTTATTGGTTTGAGTTTGTCACTTTTGAATGTCAAAACAAGTATTCATTTCGAAAATCGCAAAGTGATTGTAATCTCTTCTACCCTTGTTGATTTTGGAAAAAGTAAACTTGTTTGTTTCAGTCATTTAAAAGCAAATTCAAAATTGTACAAAAAGCTTTCTTTGTAGGCATTTATACTAAGAAAGTGGAAAACAAACACCTGCATTGTGCATTTGCATTTTGATAAGTTTGCATGCTTGGTTTAGGAAGAGTGCATTAGAGTGTGCTGATTGCTCTTTGAGAAAAGATAGTCGCTCTCTTTTCCCTTAGTAGCTAGGATTTTCAAAGTTGAAAGATTATAAAGCTTGCTTATCATCTTAGACTACATTTAGGAATTGTTCCATACATCTCGTGGTGATCCTGAAAGACAAACTTTAAAAAGATCAACTTAAAATAAACTGAATGAACCTAACAACGCTTTGCAACATAACGCACAACATAGAGGTCTAGGTAGAGACGTGTTCCGGCGTCGTTAAACCTAGTGACTGTCGATCTCTAAGAAGGTGGGTGATTCCTCCTGAGGGACGATAGCACTAATACGGACTTGTGCTCCCACGTACCGTCGCGTATATATTGGGAGACCCCTATAGGCATATATCCTTTATCCTTAGGAAGCCGTGTCGACTGCCCTACTGATCGCAATGCAGTGAACACAGCATTCACGAAGATCGACCACCCGTACCGTAAAAAGTATTTTGTGGTTTTGCGAAAAGTTTGGCACACCCTCTGCCTAGATCTCCAGAGCAGTTTCTTTTGGCCTTTTTCAGACTCTATAACAGAAAAAGTCCATCCGAGCATTTGTCACTTCGGGCTCGTTAAAACATCGAAGGAGACTAGAGTCATCTTTAGCTTTTTCTCGACTCTTTAAAACTGAAAAAGCAAGTTGTGTCTAAAGCGTCGTTAACAATTTATTTTAAACGGAACAATCACCCTTTATTCCTGCGTTGATCTTCGAAGTTAGTCTACCTTCATCACAAAGTTCTTGTAGAATAGCTAGGAAATCTTTTGGATAAGACTAAATATGTCTGAACAACCGTCGACATCCAGGACTGTGTCATCCAACACAGCAGCGGCAGAGCCTCCTGCTACTACTCCAACGATGTTCGCTGGTATAACATCTGTCCCGGCAAATTGTCAACAACAAGCTGGAGTACAATCAGAGACTGTTTCGACGACATGGTTAGTTCCTATTTCTTCATCCGGATTATCATCTGGTATTTCTTATGTTGAAACTCAACAACTTGATCCAATGTGTCTTCAAAGACCAATCTACCCTTTAAGCACTGGATTGCCACCATATGGAGGGCAGTATGCCTTTTCATTGTTCCCCCCCGGAGAACAACCATATGGGAGTTTACAACAAAGTTCAGGTCAAACTGGAATTACATCCAGCGGATGGGTACCAATACTGCCTCAGCAACCAAGGGTTGCATATTCAATGCAACCAGTCCACCCTGTGTCGAATGTTGCCACTATACCTGGTATGTTGATTGCATCGCAAGTACAAGCGCTACCTGTTGTATGTCAACCCCAAGTTTCTCAGGTTGCCATACAACAGCCTCTTGTCTCGAAAACTCAATCACAACCTCCGGTTAGTGCCTCCTTATCTGGAGCGACTCAGGCTCAAACAAGTACTATGACTCCTCATCCTGGTCAATCATCCAGTATTGGACGACAACAAATGGTCCAACAACCGGAGCTGGTTCAAACTCAACAACCGCAATTCCAGCAATCATATCAAGGACCCAAGCAACAAGTCTTTGTAAGTAATGGGCAACCGTATAATAACGGTTATGCCCATCAAACTTGTCAAAGTTGCCAGCATCAAATACATTATGCTGGTATGCAAAGACCCACTGCTCAGGCGATTCCATCTTATCCTGGGTATGCTCCGCCTAACCTGAATCAACAGTTGCCCTTTGTAGCAACTCTAGAATTACCAGATCTAAACTGACTGACGAATGATCCAATTGCTTATGCCCCTTGGCGGCCAGCGATTCTGCATAAACTTCCATCGGACATTCCTAAATTCAATGGAAATCCAGGTGAAGACCCATCGAATCACGTCATGACTTTTCATCTGTGGTGTTCATCGAACACCCTGAACGATGATTCGATAAGGCTTCGCCTTTTTCAGAGGACATTGACGGGTCCAGCGGCTAAATGGTATATTGAATTACCTAGAGCCTCTTTCGACAATTTCAGTTCCCTAGCCACGACTTTCTTAACCCATTTTCAATTACCGATAAGGTATGAAACTGGAACGGAAATCTTAACCAACTTCAAGCAGACGACGGCCACACATATATCCGATCATATACATGAGTGGCGTCGTCGTCGCAGGATGGTAAAGACTTACGTTCTAGATCAGCTGTTAGCTGAATGGTTTATAAAGTCGTTACTTCCTGCCATAACGGAAGATGTGGCCAAGGGGGAGTCGTAACGGAGGAGCAAGTTATTGCTCTTGCACAATATCTAGACTTAGTATATACTCAGTCCGGCACGCTCTATGATAAAATACCTGACGCCCCTAGACCGGAATTTTCAATTCCTCCTCCTCCTAAATCAAATAGCGACTCTCATGCCAGCGATGGCGTGATTGGTGCAACAGACATGAAATCGAAAAAGGCTATATCTAAAAAGGCCCGTATGATTTCCGGTCAAAATGCAAATGAGGAACTTCTTGCCTCGGAAGTAAGTGCCGTGTCGGACGACAAGGGCAAAAGACTGAAGC
Organism: Pinus tabuliformis; assembly: GCA_031772625.1. Lineage (NCBI taxonomy): Eukaryota > Viridiplantae > Streptophyta > Pinopsida > Pinales > Pinaceae > Pinus > Pinus tabuliformis. The sequence continues at coordinate 1,417,225,359 of CM062820.1, read as the reverse complement.
AACCAGGGGGCAAGAAGAAAAAGAAAGGGAGAAAAAGGAAACCCCCTACGGGCTGTCATATATGCGATGAGGATCATTGGATAGCAGATTGTCCATACAAAGCTGAGCTTAAAAGATTCTTTAAGAGTTCGAAAACCTCAGTTGTGTTGACTGATCCGTTTCCAAGCCCGAGAACCGAACTGGTTTCTAATAAAAATGCTTCCCGATCCCAAGTGCTTATGTTGTCTGTATCAAAGCAGCAAAATGATGCTTTGACGAGGAATAAGGATTACAGGAATCCAAAGCTGTCGAACAACAAGGCTAATGAACAACCTAGTAGTTCGACAACAACTTTGACCGAAGTTGTGCAACCCATCGTCCCTGAGCCAATGATAAAGTTGCAAAAGGGAGCAGTACACAAATCGACATTTAATCCTTGTGCGAAAATAGCACAGATAAAAGACCTGGCCCAATCGCCGTCCGTTATGTCGACACTTGAGGTACCGCAAAATTGCTTCTCCCAAGAGCAAGCTTTATTATCAGCAATAGGTGGAATTGACACAATGGATTCCAATCTTGTGGCCTTTGATCATAAAGGATATGACCCTCAGTTACCAGCTCAACTAGCTTTCCTTATTCAAGTGAAATCCCTCAACAAAATTGTTCACCGAACAATTATTGATGAGGGGGCATCTACATGTATCATGTCGATGAGTTGCTGGAAAACTCTCGGGTCTCCAACCTTGTCGCGATCTTCGACGACACTAAAAGCATTTGACGGAAGGACGTACACCCCGTATGGTATACTAAATAACTTGAAAGTTGAACTAGAGGGAAAAACGGTAGAAATAGATGTTGAAGTCATCGATGGGAATCTTGATTACAACATCCTACTAGGAAGACCATGGATATATGCCATGGCAGCTGTTGTGTCGACCTATTTTAGGAAGATTGCTTTTCCCTTCCAAGGAGGAATTACAATCGTTGACCAACAAACTTTTCTCCCCAACAGTTCGCAAGTTATGGGAAGCATTCCAGTGATCCATGGAAGGAATCATTCGCTCCAAAATATCGGAGTAGGTCTCCTAAAATACCCTACCTTAACGGGTACTTTTGCCCTACCGCCTCCGAGTAATCTGGCAGAAGTGGCCACAGTGGAATATGAAACCTTCTACATCTAATGGATTTGGACGTCGAGGACGGTTCTTATCTTGTGTCAACCTCATTAAAAAATGAAACAAATCCCCTTTCTCAAAGGTAAACCTTCATTCCAACCACCGAGTTGAATGCAATGAAGCTTGGGGGGCATGCACCTCGATTTGCGTTATTATGTTGGGGGCATGCAAACTTATCACCGAGCAGTTTTAGCACATAGTTCATGCTCGTTAAAAAATAAACATAAGACCGAGCAGTTTTAGCACATAGTTCATGCTCGTTAAAAAATAAACATAAGTTCGAGAAGTTTTAGCATAAAGTTCATGCTCGTTAAAAAATAAATGCAAGATCCGAGCAGTTTTAACGCGGTCTTCATGCTCATTAAAAAATAAATATAAGCAGTGAGCAATGTTTCCTCCAGAGTTTAAGCTCATTTTTAACTAAAAAATGAACCTATCCCAGTAAATAACCACTGTGATCGTAAATTTATCAGCCATAAAAGCCTTGGTCGTGTTTGCACTTGCCACCTCCATTTTCATTTGGCCGATCGTTCACCTCCATATGATTGTTTACCCATTTTGAGGAACAGCTGCGAAGAGTGATTTCATCTAGCCATCCTTGTGACACTGCCGTGATTGGAAAATTCCAACCTGTACCTGGAATCAGTTGCTATCCCTGTTTATCGCTCGTTCCTCAAAAGACGAGTCTTCTTTAAGCTCTTTTCATCTGACTCGTAAAATATGAAAAGATAGCCGAGTTTTGGCCTTCCAGCTTGTTAAAGGACCGAAGAGCTATCCCTCCTCTAGATTTTAATCTTTTTGGACCTGAGGGATTATTGCACAAAAAGGTCGAGCGCTTGTTTTATTCGGCTCGTTAAAGTTATCGAAAACTCATCCCTTCTGTATTGTTTTATACTTTTTCGGACTTAAGGGATTAGATGACGAAAAGGAATTTTGGAGTTAACTTTACGTACCTTTTCAGACTCTCTAAAAATTAAAAGGACCGAGTTATCCTTGTCGTTAGACTCGTTAAAATTATTAAATAGCGACAAACTTGTCTTTAGACGAGAACGAGTTTCCCTATCGCTAGGCTCGTTAAAACATAGCGATGGGCTTGCTCGAAGGGCAGGTTATAGAACAAGCATATGTTATCCTCCTCAAGCTTGACAAAAATAAAGAGGTACTGGTCAGCAATGACTGGGGAAAAGTTGGGAAAGATCAAGAAAACTTTGATGGTAGCAGGTCGCTCTTGAACATGACACTTTTCCTCCGTATCATATTTGGGTTGGGTTGTTTCATTCATTGGTCACATCACCATGGTCTTGCCATACCATCCATATTTGGGGTAATGCTACCGATCCATCGCATCAGTGTCGCCATATGTTCAAGAGAAGTCGTTCAGAAAGAGTCAACCGGGTCCCATCCACTGCCATACATTATCCTTCATCCATTCATGACCGCCACCCTGAATCATATGTCACAGATTGTTTTCACCTCCATTAAAATCATTAGCTCCGTTCCGTGTCACTGATGTGGGATTCATTAAGGCCCTCCTTTGACGGATCGCTCCTTGTCGACATCAACTCATTATCCAAGGAGTTGATCTAGGAACAACCCCTTCAGTACTTTGAAGCTTGCATGCCTCAATGGCAAGTTTCTCACTTCCGGCGACAGGTATACATCAATGACCTTCGACCAGAAGATTTTGCATGGTGTTCGACGCCAAGTCCTTTATTCACACCACGTGAATTGTACTGCAGTACCTTGAGGGTCATTATCATTGTCGGTGATTCCTCTCGCGCTTGTTAACGGTTTACATCATTGACCGGTAATCAAGCGATGTCTTTCCATGTTCGACTTCAGCGCAATTCTCACATGGATCGACTTGTACTTAGAGTGAAGATCGAACGAGTTTGAAGACCCCGGATCTAGTTTCATCCATCCGGGCTGCGATATATATTCAGGAAAAATAAAGACATTTGACATGTACATCATTGCAGCAGATGATCATCCTACTCAAAGGATGATAATTTCACCAAAATTATCAGTCTACCATCAGACGATCGTCTGTTCCATGTACAAAAATGAATTTATAAAGCTGAGCATGGGAATGCCCACCTCAGCTAGATCATGAAAGCAGAATGAATCATAATGTATTGTATTGTATTTTATTACAGGTCTCCTCCCAGCAGATGGATGAACTTCGGACCCTCCTGGATAAAGCATTTCACCTGATAAACGGCCTCATACTTTAGGGGGCAACTGTTATAGACATTTTTGTGCCTTGCATCACTGAGCATGAAATGTCAATAATCAAGGGATCTAAAGTCCCTAAACATGTTGTTCCTACCCCTAGAGGAACAAGGCCAGCAAACCACAGCACTTAATAAAAGTTCTCCACCTGAAAACACTCAAAAACAAGGCAATTCTGGATCATGTCAACTGCTCCACTGAGCATCTGTGTTGAATGTCAACTGCTCCACTGTCTACCTGCGTTGAATGTCAACTGCAAAGAAGGCTACCTGCACTGGGCGAGTTTGGACATGTGGCAGAGTCATTCCTCAAGGTGTCAATGCCCAGGAAGCTTCCAAAATGACACTTGGATTAGGGAATTCGACTGGTGATGAGTAAGAGGTTCCAAATCTCCAAGTGGAAGCAAGAACCTCCAAGTGGACTCAAGAACTGAAGTGGGAGAGGACACTAGTCAGCTTCATGCCAGCCTCAAGCTGACTCATCCTTTCTCCAAAACTCCTATATATAGATCTCTCTCATGAGGTCTAGGGAGGCTGGAATTTGGTATTTGCAAAGAATTGTTGTTGGTTTGTGGCTAGAAATATTGGGTGTGTTATGCTTTGAAGGGAGCTGAAGAAGGAATTCCATTCTGCTGGGAAGGAGATGCTGGGTTGGAGCCCTATGGGTTGTATCTCTTCCTGAACCCTGTTACTTTCAATAAAGCTATCTTGATTCTTTCCTATATGCTGGTGTATTTTGTATGATTGCATTAGTATATTTGATTTACTTCTAATCCTGAATCATTTATGAATATGTATATTTGCCTTTGTATTGTGTTCTTCTCTTGTTGCAAGTAGCTGCTCTCTTGTCACAGGTAGCTATTCTCTTGTGATCTCGTGGGATTCAAGTAGCTGTTCTCTTGATCGAGCGAGGAGGCAAGTAGCTGTGGACACGCAAAGAGAAGAGGATCTAGTTCGAGGGACAACCAGAAGATAACGGTAAGTCTGCCGATCTCCTCTCTTTCATATTTCATAAAGGAAGAAGTCATGATAGTTGTATTCGTTTGTTGCTAAGGCGCTGTCACACCTTAGGTGGATAGGATCGTCCTAAATAGGCATTTTTCCCCACAACACATGGGATGAGCCGAGACTCAACCACTTTTGACACATGAGAGCTAATTGATCTATGACCATAGGCAGCACATGGATAGATGAGAGAGGTATATACTTGTTTCTATGGTAGACTTGAGGGATGGCACATTGGAGATATGATGGAGGTTGCTTCATGGACCTGGATGTGGCACATCAAGAGTCGGAGATTGATGAGATGGTCTCTTCATATTGAGGTATACCATATGGACTTTGATATATGAGATTCCTCGTTCAGGAAAGTCGTTCGGACAGTCATTCGGGACATTCATTCGAGAATTCGTTCGGGAAGGTCATTCAGAAAAGTCGTTCAGGAAGGTCGTTCAGGCAGGTCGTTCGAGAGACTCGAGTGAGGTCTTGTGGCGACCCAGGTGAGGTCGTTCGGGCGACCCGGGTGAAGTCGTGTGGCGACCCGATGAGGTCGTTCAAGCAAACCGGGTGAAGGCATGTGGCGACTCGGGTGAACGAAGTTGGGTGAACGGGTAGACGTGCGGAAGGGCGGCCGGGTGAGGGCACTTTGTGCACGCCGGAATGACCTCACTCGCAACCTCGTAACCCTGTTTGGTTACAATGACCTGCGGTAGTCTACCTACCCATAAGTATGGATTGTAGACTATGCCTAACATTCCATACTTAGTCTTATTTTTGTTACCAAGTATTATTAATGTGTTCCTTTATACAAGTGAAATCCCATAACATTCACATAACAGCATTATACAAGAGAAATGCACAACAGTATTAAAGGGAGGGGAAACTCCCTGCAATATGAGTCTGCCTGAATCAATATATTTAATCTTTTTTTACAAGTACAAGTTAAATCTTGGGAAACCCCAAATTTACACTTAGCCAATTTTCAAACTTCGGCAAACTTGGTTGCCCAAATCGTCGGCGCCTCTGCACGGTCGCCGCACAACTCACCAATCCTTCGTTCACCTCATCGCACCATCGTGTTGTTTGCCCAACTTGGCCGCGTCTCATCATAACCAAGTCGCCACACATGGGTGCCTCCGAACGAGTCACACCTTCATTCACAATCTCAACACTTCACCGTTTCGTCGGGCACGGCGCGCCCTACCCAGGTCGCATGTCCACACGATTCTTCATTCTGACATGCATAGCACACCCTCTCCCGCCCGTCCGCATGTCTACCTGTTCACCCAACTTCGTTCACCTGAGTCGCCACACGCCTTCACTTGAGTCGCCACACGACTTCACCCGGTTCGCCCGAACGACCTCACCCGAGTCCATGATGTTTGGTACCAATTTTTGGTACCAATGTTTGTTACCAATGTCCATGATGTGCTCTGATACCACCTGTCACGCCCGTACACCTGCGGTAATCTTTCAACCGCTTATAGTGAGGTGTGGCACTACCAATCGTTTTCTTTTCACCAATACTTATGATTGTAGAACACACCTAACATTCCACTTATTCTACTTAGTTATTGTTGGCAACCAAGTATTATTAATGTGTTCCTTTATACAAGTGAAAGCCCATAACATTCACATAAACAACATTATACCATAGAAATGCACAACAGTATAAAGGGATGGGCAACTCCCTGCAATATGAGTCTACCCGAATCAATATATTATACAATCTTCACTTTTACAAAGTACAAGTTAAATCTTGGGAAACCCCAAATTTACACTTAGCCAATTTTCCAACTTTGGCAAACTCGGTTGCCCAGCTCGTCGGCGCCTCCGCACGGTCGTCGCATGACTCACCAACCCTTCGTTCACCTCGTCACACGATCGTGTTGTTTGCCCAACTTGGGCACGTCTCGTCGTAACCAAGTCGCCACACACAGGCGCCTCCGCACGAGTCACACCTTCATTCACAATCTCAACACTTCACTGTTTCCTCCATTTCATCGTGCACAGTGTGCCCTACCCAGGTCGCCCGTCCGCACGGTTCTTCGTTCTAGCGTACACAGCACGCCCTCGCCCGGTCACCCATCTGCACGTCTACCCATTCACCCAACTTCGTTCACTCGAGTCACCACACGCCTTCACCCGAGTTGCCACACGACTTCACCTGGTTCGCCCGAATGACCTCACCCGGGTCACCACACGACTTCGCCCGGGTCGCCTGAACAACCTCACCCGGGTCGCCACACGACCTCGCCCGGGTCGCCCGAACGACCTCGCCCGAGTTCTGCCTGAACGACCTACCTGAACAACCTTCCTGAATGACTTTTCTGAATGACCTTCCCGAACTACTTCTCGAACGACTGTCCGAACAACTGTCCCAAACGACTGTCCCGAACGACTGTCCGAACAACTGTCCCAAACGACTGTCCCGAATGACTGTCCGAATGACTTTCCCAAACGACTGTCTGAATGATTTTCCCGAACGACTATCTGAACGACTTTCCTAAACGAATTTCCAAACGAATTTTCCGAACGACCATCCGAACGATTTTCCCGAACGATTGTCCGAACGACTTTTATGAACAAGTTTACACCCGAGTTCCGCTCATCGTGCGGGCTCATCCATGAACTGCATAACTCCTTATTCGAACTCGTGTTGATCTAATGATGGTCGTTTGCCTCCAAACGACCTCCAATATATACGTGTAGGTGGTGAGTTGTGTCACCCAGCCGACCCACACAAAATGCCCAAGACGACTCGTTCAACATGTGTTGTTTCGCCCAACTCATGGGACCGCCCCCTCAACTCACCCAACACCTTATAAACTCGTTTCTTGGCTTGTTTCATTTCATATTTTACACACACTTCGCACGGTGGAGTTTCCCTACCCATCGCACAGACCACAGGTCCTAACATCCTCCCCCACTAGAAGTCATTGTCGTCCTCGACAATATCTCATCCCGTAAACCATATGTCACCAAAATCACCATACCAAGGTATACACCCCAGCGGTATGTCATACATCGGAAATCATCTCAATCCATGATCATCAACCACCCTGTCACAATCTCCACATGTTGCTCCCCATCGTGGAAGGCTGGTCCCTCAAACTCAAGCTACATGCTTCCTACAACATATCGTGTCGACCCCATCATGTATCGTCCTCATGTGAACTGCTGCTATGATACTCCAACACAATGCTAACACATCTATGTACACTGGATCCCCTCATGACTCGAACTAGTTGGGTAGCTAATCAAATTGTCACGCTCAAACCATGAGAATGCACATCCTCATGCCATCATTAGTCATTTCTCAGAACATCTCGTCACATCCTCAACTCGATCAAGAATCCATCCCCATACAATTGTAAGCCATGCTCAAGTCCATGAATTAGCCTCCATCTCATCTGCAACATGATGTCCATGATGTTTGGTACCAATGTTCTGTCGGGCGAGGTTGTGTGGAGACCCGGGTGAGGTCGTTCGGGCGACCCGGGCAAAGTCATGTGGCGACCCAGGTGAGGTCGTTCGGGTGAACTGGGTGAAGTCGTGTGGCAACTCGAGTGAAGGTGTGTGGCGACTCGGGTGAACAAAGTTGGGTGAATGGGTAGACGGGCGGCCGGGCGAGGACGCATTGTGCATGCCAGAACAAAGAATCGTGCGGACAAGCACCCTGAGTAGGGTGTGCCGTGCACGACGAAACGGAGGAAACGGTGAAGTGTTGAGATTGTGAATGAAGGTGTGACTCATGCAGAGGCACCCGTGTGTGGAAACTTGGTTACGACGAGACGTGCCCAAGTTGGGCAAACAACACGATCGTGCGACGAGGTGAATGAAGGGTTGGTGAGTCGTGCAGCGACCGTGCGGAGGCACTGACAATTTGGGCAACCAAGTTTGTCGAAGTTTGAAAATTGGCTAAGTGTAAATTTGGGGTTTCCCAAGATTTAACTTGTACTTGTAAGAGAAGATTAAATATATTGATTCCGACAGACTCATATTGCAGGGAGTTGCCCCTCCCTTTATACTGTTGTGAATTTCTCTTGTATAATGTTGTCATGTGAATGTTATGGGCTTTCACTTGTATAAAGGAACACATTAATAATACTTGGTAACGAAAATAAAACTGAGTATGGAATTTTAGGCGTAGTCTACAATAGTAAGTATTGGTGAAAATAAAATGGTTGGTAGTGTCGCACCTAGCTATAAGTGGTTGAAATAATACCGCAGGTGTAGGGGCATGAATTGGACTCTTCTTTCTATCTTGTTGTGGTGTTGCTCTAAAGAAGGTTTTGCTCTTTGTATCCTCATAATGTGCTATCATTTCCTCCGTGAAAATTGACCACGTAACAAGTTGTTTACGAGAACAAAGCCCTTCATACCATAAAAATTGATCTGATTCAAATATGAAGATGCAATACATACCTTTTGTAACAGTGGTACACCATGTAGATCAAAATATTGGTCCATATGAAGTATCCAATTTACAGGATCCTTGCCATCAAACTTCCTCAACTTGTTTTTTCTTTATTGTAGGAGCTCGATCTTGAAATGACTATAACTCTGTACCTTCAGATCTTTAAGTTCTGAAATTGTGATCTGTAGTAGTCCTCTGTGTCCTCTTTCCAATGCCACCAGTCTGATCCAAATTGGATTCTCCACGAAAGAGTTATGCACAATCTCCAAAGATGACCTGATTATAGACCTTTCCAGAAGAGCGTACTTGTATGAAGTGCCACGTGTCACTGTTTCGACCTTTGGATATGAAAAAGATATACAAGAAACTACAGTCCATCCTCTTTCTGTACCTTCTTACAAAATTTCAATTTGATGCTTAGAGAGAAAGTTATGATGATTTTCCCCAGGTCACTTGTTTGGAATGTAATTCAGGAGTCTGCAAAAAGACCAACTTCCTCAGATCATATCTCCTCAAATATAGTGCAAAAATCTCTTAAATTCAGACCCGATATTCGGCACGATTTCTTCTCAAATGGATTTTTTTTTAGCTTCTAAAACGTCATAAAAAAAACGTTATAGCGAAAATTCCACGATGACCTGTTTGGAGCAGTGAAACCCTAGAATCCAAAGCTCTGATACCAAATATAGGATCTGAACCTACAGACGCTGAATACGGAAATAAGGGAGCTTTAGCGACAGTACGATGAGGTCAAGGCAACCACATGCTCCATTTCACTAGTGCAATGCCTTGCCAAATTACAGTAGGGGAAGCATCTCCTCGCGGCAGATAGAGGCAGCACAGAAGAAGGAGTCCTTGCTTAAGGCTAGGCTGGAGCCTTGGTTAGAGGAGGCTTATCAGGTCATGACCACTATTTAGGATAAGCTAAAGGGCTTGCAATAGATGCAACAAACAATGAGGTTGGTCATAGAAGGACCAGCTATAGAGAATTTAGTTGAGGAGGTCAAGCAGGCAGCCACTCAGAGTGTTTTCGAGGTTGAAGTAATTCAAGTGGAGCTAGGGGATATTCACAGTAAGATTGCAGCGCCAGCCAAGTGACTTGAGGGCAGGTCACGATCTTTATGTTGGGGGCTTGTTGGGATGGGGTCCCCTGGGTTAGTTTTGGGGTTAAAATAACCCAAGTTTTGATGTATTTTTTGTAAGTAATGTAAAGTCTCCGTGATTTGTGGATGCAGAGCGCGTAGATGATTAGGAGTCAAAGGGGTTTTAGCCCCTTGTTTATGTAAATTTTGAGTCAGTTTTGAGATCCACCCATGGTCCACGGACCATGGGATTGTATGAAAAAGGCTATAAATAGGTGTGTCTTAGAGAGTCTAAGGCATAATCTTGGATGTTTATGTGGATAACAAATGGAGTCTTAGAAGTGATACCGGAGAGAAGTGGGTCAGATAGGAGAGAAAGGCTCTACATCTGAGTGCGCAGATGCTTAGGTATAGTTCACAACTGAATGCGCAAACCCCTGCAACTGAGTGCGCCAGGTAGTTTTGATTCTGTAAAGTCGAATTGAAGATCAATAAAGAAAGTTACTAAATAATTCTCGTGTATATCTGTTTATCTTTACTTACTTCTATTTATGATATACGTTATTGATGAATAAAGTGTTTATGGAATATTGATCTAATGATGTGTGATTCTCTTGAATAAGTCTTTATAAATGTACACAATGCATGTTAATTACTTTTGCAAAGACTAATTTAGGATTGTTCTCTAATGCGTGTAAGTGGATAAATCAACTGTTAAGGGTCTACAAAGGCTGATCGTAGACCTTCGCGAAGGCCTGAAGGCTGTTTCAGTAAAGTTGCAGTATCGAGCCCTAAGGGCTTATGGATCTGCGCAAAGGCAGATCTGAGGCGTTAAAAGACATCACACTCGTCTCTGGATGTAGAAAATTAGTTCTTGCATCCCCCCATACTGCTTTGGGTGAGACTGCAGCTTGTGCTACGCAGGTTGTTTTCAAAAGGGCCAGTATTTTAGGGATTTTTTGGTTGGCATAGCTAACTATGAACCTGGGTCAGGACCCTCTAACTCAACACACTCACTGAGGCGAAGATAAAGAACCAAGTCCGACTAGAGTTGGACATGTACTTCGATGAGTTGATGTGGATAGCCATGAGCACACACTTGGAGATCAGCATAGACACTATGCATCAATATGTTGCTATCCCGACCGCACTCAATACTATGATGCGCATGTTATCAAACGAGTTGGATAGAGGAGCCAAATCAGTGTACTTGGATGCAACGGAGGCAATATTTTGTTTTCAGCAGGATGCTAGCATTGAGCACACGGATACCATCACTGACTACCAAATTTGGCATCAGTTCACCACCGTTGATAATCATGAGGATGTTGAAGAGTTGGTCTTCCCACAACTATCTGAGTCTTAGTGATAGCTTGCATGCCTTACTCAAGCCTATTTTGTCTCACATGGGTACATGTGCATATTGTAATGTAACATCTTGTAAAAGTGAAAGACCAAGTGTCGATGGTCGAATGTAACAGTCATGTAGTAGTTGAAGAGTCATGAGGGTAGGTGAAGAGTCACAAAGGGGAATGTCAAGGGTCACCCCACCCTTTTCTATTTATAGAACCTCATAACTCATTGTATAGGCTTTTGGGAGCCAAGCTTCCTATAGGTGTATCTTAGAGAAAGCTTGGAGTGTATTATAATGAGCCTTGGCTTCTCCACAGTGCAGAGCTAGTACATCTCTTTGGAGGAGAAAGTGGCAGTGACTATAACGTTCTGCTATTGGAATTAGTGGTTAGTCATGGTTGTACTGTATGATTGGATCTTTCACTCTTAATATAACAGAGCCAGCATGTTTCATGCATATGTTATTATTGTATTTTAGTTGTCTTGGTTACTCTAATGATATATGTAGTTGTTTTCTTACGCATGTATTTATGGACTCTTTCTATATATGTATGTATGAATCTTACTAAGATGTGTTGTTGGTTTAACCATCACTTTGGATCGTTGGTTCACCTGCCTTCCATCCTGTGATGTATCTTTTCTCGTGTGTTCCCTTCCAAGCCATGTGTTTTGGCAGGTTTCCAAGGGGTGCTCTCATTCCCCTTTCTGTGTGTTAGAACCCTTCATGCACCTTCCTTGGGTTGTTGTGTTGGTCACACCCTTGCTACCAACAAGGACATCATGCTTGCCTCTGCGTGCAACCATGGTCAAGGCAATAATGTACGACCCACTGTTGGGACTCCTACACCAAACGATTTGAGGTTTAGTTGGGACTTCTTACCAGGGATATCCCCTGACATGTTGGCAGGTCCAAAACCATCAATAAGGGTTAAAACCTACAAAACTATTGCTTCAAATCATAATGTACAATGTCTACAATGGTTAAATACTACTCCAGATTCGAATAATTTATTTGGGTAGCAACCTCAGTTCAATTATGGTATATCAATGCACTTCTTGTCACCCTTTGATACCAAATTGATCAAAAGGTATGTTTATTATCTATTTTGGGGTTTCTTGCGACTGAGAAACTTGTAGAGAATTTGGTTCCAAGTTTATTTGTATGGGAGGTTTTTTTTACAATTGTCATAATTGGAATGGGGCTTCTCCTCATCACACTTCTTATTGTAAATATGCAAACTTATCTTCTATCACTAGGTCACCAATATATGGATGTGCAACTTAGGAGGCATGATGTAGAGACTTGGATGAAAATTCATAATGTGCCTTTTGGCTTAAGAAAGTGAGTTAGGGAAGAAGAGTGATTTAAATAGGCAGCCACACATGATATAGATGAAAAGGATCCTATAGATTATTTATCTGAAGACTTGAAGGGAATTTACCATTTTCTCTACCTCATTCATCTAAAAGGGCCAGCCTTGTTAGACGAAAGCAACCTTCTTATGTGTGTGTTTGTTCACAAAAAAGTGCAACCTGAATGTGCAATCTATAACATAGATATCATGAGACCTAGTGCTTCAGTGGTCACTACAAACATAATAAAGATGATTCCTTGTAATGTGAATGGTTCGAGAATGTTCTTGAAAAGGAAGGATGAAAACTCATTTTCACATTTTGCTAAGCAAGTTCTTACCCAATTAGAAGCAATATTGAAGTCATAAAAATGCAATTAAATAATAAACTTTTGACTCAAGATGGAATTGATATTTCATGGATGTAAAATCCTTTGAATCTCTCAGTATTTATTATATTAAGTAATCCATTAATAATGAATGAAGGAATAATTGTTATAAGTTTTATGTTTTGTGATGATGAAGTATTTCAATATGGTTCCTTGACTGTTGGTTTTGTTCTTGCAAGATTGAAGCTATTGGAGGACTAAAGTTGTTGGTATGGTTGTTGACTATTTACACACTGCATCCTCAAAATCCATTGCCTCCTTTTATCATAGTGTAATAATTATGTCATATCCATGAGAGAAATAAATGGTAAAAGACATCCAAGATTCATGTGGAATATGAAGACTGCGTAGGAGTTGAATAGTTCAAGACATTTGAAGAGTCATGGGAAGGCGGAAATTCACCTCCCCATCTATATAAATATATCCTTGTACCTATTACAAAGGGATTTTAGCACTTGATTCTTGGAAAAATTTAGACTATTGTTTATACTTAGGTAGATTTGAGTGCTCTAGCTCTAAAAACTTTTAGCTTGAGTTGTGGTGAATCTAGGAATCCATCTTGGAGATTATATGAGAAGCCCTCATTCCGCTATTGGATTCGGATGCAGTTGTAGTAAATTTACCCGAACTACAACATTATTAATGATAAGTTCTTCATTTTATGTGACATATTCTTGTGCATTCCTTTGTTGGTTGTAATGGCTAACCGATACTCCAATCATGTGTGCATATGTGCTTCATGTTAGTTATATGTTGATGAACTAATTAATGGTTATTTATTATATGTTTGTTTTGAATCCATGCCCTCTCATTCCATGCTAATATTAGTAATAAATTGTGAACTAATTTTTAGTTAACCTCTAGTACTTTCTTACTTGTATGTCTCGGATGGTTTTGGCTAAAATGCATTTGATGAGGACAAAGGAGAATTACTACTCATAGCCATGGGGTGTCATAATATTAACTAAGAGATATCAAATTCATAGGAAGGATATGTTGAAGGGAAAGTAGATATTGAGGAAAAGCTTGTTAGTTCATTGGATCAAATAGTTAGACTTGGAGGAAAGATTAAAAACTAGAAGGAATTATTGCAAAAATATGAAAATAAAGATGATGATTCTCATGAAGCAACAACCATCCCCCTAAAGGAGAAAACTAGAAGAGGCTAGGAGACTAGAAGAAATGATAATAATTTAGCTGAAAGAAAGGAAATAAATTGTGAGAAGCTAGAAGCAAAGATTCTTTCCTTGAGAAAGGAACTAGAGAAAGAAAATACTTAGTTGAATCATAATTGAAAATTTGTAAAAGGGACTGGAGTATTAGATAATATTCTCAACTATCACAGGTCTCCCTTGATAGAACTGAGCCTTATTTGTAAATACAATCATGAGGTATTCAAGGGAGAATCAAGAATGGATACATCATAAATGGAATGCAAAGATGAGCCTAAAAGCTACACTGATGTGCTTAAAATATCTATCAATAATGAAAGCATCATCAGGAAATACGTAAAGGACCAACAAATACATGACCCTATGAGAAATATACGTAGCACAAAAAATGGAGTAAATAATAAATAGAGATCCAAATTTTCTCACAAAAAATGTCAAAATGGATTTAAATAATTGTTTCTACAAGAAGGCCTTTCACATCTAGGTATCAAAATTCCCTTTATTGTTATTTCTTTGCTTGTAATGATGTTGGTCATAAGGAATAGATTATAGGAGAAATATAAGCAGAGGATATCATAATACCTTAATGAATGTCTATGTAAGCAACAAATCTAAAAGTCCTTATGAAGGTGGTGTTGGAAGATACAACTCATTTACTCCCCTATTGGACCATATTGAATGTTACAAGTGCAATAAATATGGGCACAAATCATGTGATTATAGAAGTAGCTCAATATGGCTTCTTAAGGAAAGAAAGTAAGAAGAAAGCACAAAGGTATGGAAAAGGAAGCAAGAAGAGCATGAAGAACGTGGACTAGCTTTATATATTCAGAACAAAGAAAGTCGGTGGTATATTGATAATGGGTGTTCACATCATAAGAGAAAAAATTTCTCTCTAAAGGAATTCAAAGGAGGCAGTGTCAATCTTGGAGATAATACATCAGAGAGGATAATTGGAAAAGAGAAAAATTATCCTTTATAATGGGAATACTAAAGAACAAAATGTCTTGTATGTTTATTGTCTAAAACACAATCTTTTGAGTGTACTTCAAATGTGTGATCAAGGATATGATCTCACATTTCATTCTAAAGGATGTGAAATAAGGAAAACAAGATCCAAAAGAGTAGTGGAAAATGAAACTAGGACTTCAAGTACTATATATGTCTTAGATTAAATTAAAGAAGAATCTTGTATAATGACATCAAATAAAAAATGGTTATTGTATAGAAGGATGGATCATATCAATTTTGATCATCCAATAAAAAATTAGCAAGGTTTTCTTCACAAAATAATGTTGTTGAAAGAAAGAAAAATAGGAGTCAGAGATAAAACTTCCACATCTAAAGACTCTCTCCAAATATGTTCATAAGTATCATCCAAAAAATAAAATCTTTGGCAATAAATATTCAGGGTTTCAGACCAGAAGCAAATGGAAAATCTAGTGAAGATGAACATTGGGTCAACGCTATGGAGGAAGAGCTAAATCACATTGAGAAAAATGAGACATGGAAACTTGTGCCTAGACAAAAAATATAAGAATATAATTGACAACAAGTGGGACTTCAGGAACAAATTGAAAGAGGGTGGAAAAGTAGTGAGGAATAGGGAAAACACAAGTGGAATATGTTGATTTTAAAGAAATTGTTGCTTGAGTTGCTAGACTTGAAGTAATATTTACCTCAAAATTGATAAAGTATATTTATTAATCAATGTTGTCTATATGGATGATATAATTTTTGGAAGTGACGTTGACACATTGAGTCAATAATTTGCAACAAAAATGAAGAAAGAGTTTTAAATTTCCATGTTAGGAATATTGTCATTCTTCCTAGGATTGCGAGTTGTTTAGTTAGGTTAAGGTATATTCACCTCTCAAATCAAATATCTTATGGAAAAGTTGAAGAAATATGGAATGGAAAATTATACACTTGTTATAACTCTCATGATCAGAGGATGCAAATTAAGCAAAGATTATGATCAATGATGAAATGATCAAGGCATAGAATTTATTATCTTTATTCTTCCATATGGCTAGCTCTTTATCTAATGTAGGCTTGGTAGGTGCATTGTCCTCCACTTCTTTTCCAGTGGCAACTTCTTCTTCATAAATGCCATTCCACAAATCATTAAGTATGAGGGTGTGATTGATAATTTTGGACCATTTTTTGGAATTCTCCTTGCTATTCAGTACTACACCTATGATGGAGAAGAGAGTGCATCTTCACTAGTAGTTTCTACTCGCAATACCTTTTCCATCCTTGTGATTAGTGGCTATTTTCATAAAACCCCTATAGACTAAACAAGTTAGGTAAAAATTCAATTTCATATCCCAACAAGTGTTCCCCATTGTTACTATAAATGAAATGCTTAATGCTACTTTTCAAAAGCATGAAATGTCTCTTAAACAAGTTTTCTATGCAAAATATTGTACAAAATCTCAACAAATCCTACTATTATAAAATTTTATGGATTTATATTGAAACTTGATGCCTTTTCTATTGAATTTTAGAGTTCAACAAACCCACAAAAAATCTCATTAAATTTAAAATATTACAAAGCATAACAAATACGATTGTTTTCCTTGTGAGTCATCCCTCCTATAAACCAAGGCTTTCATCGTATAAAGTTCAGCACCAAATCTTGTATGAGCATCAAGGGTTTAAGTAGGCATATGTATCATCAATACTTATACTAATGGTGCAAATAAAAAATACAAGCTGGAGGAATTCATATAATATACTTCACCATTTTTGTCGATTTAGCAACTACTTCTGAGAATTTACATGATATCAACTTGTTTTTGTCCAAGTTTGCCTCAAAATTGATCAGACATAATGGCCAAGAAAAAAATGGTTCAAAGGTCATTCAATGGAGACATGGAGGAAGATTTATAGCACCATTTAGGTAGAATCTTAAGGGAGTTTATGACGATAATAGCCTCGAAAATTCATGAATGTGAAACAACACATAAGCAACTCAAATTGTAAATGGGCACACAGAGGAGGCTTCCTCACACCATGTAAACCCTTATTCATAGTATAAAATAGGAGGAGGGGAGAGAATGAAACTGAGACAGAGGGAATTAATGTACAATAATGGAAACAAGAATGGAAATGGTGGGGTAATGTCTTTACAACTAAAGAGATACAAATTTAGAACTACATGCAGAAAATAATTATAGAGCTAAGATGTAATGAGGGGTTGTTTTAGAAAGTAGCAGGAGAGAATCAGGAAGTTAAGCCAACTCTGATAACACTGTCAAAGGTAATTCCCAAATTTGATGATATTATATTAATGAGGAATCATGTTTATACAATGAGGTGACTCTTGGTTTCATCTTCCAAGGGTTCATTCATCTTCATATTCTCCCTTTTCTCTAATTATTTACAATTATATTTACAAGAAAAAAATATCTTGAAGGATTATTTGTCCAACACACACAATATTTATGGTATTTTGTATTGTTTCCATGTGCCATATGACACCTTCCAACATTATTCCCTTTAACTTAAATATAATGCACCTTTTGGCTTGTTTGATGATTTTTTCCCTCTTCCCAAACATGCACAATAAAATAAGCATCTCAAACTAATTAAACCCTTAAAATAAGGAAATCTAACCCTCAAACCATTTATTAAAAAAATGAAAATATGTTTGATATTCTAAATCACTAATTCTTCTAAGTTCCAAATAAAAACAATTAATAATTTCGAATTTGCAAATTGAAAGAAGTAAAGGAATAAAAAATAATTTAAAGGACCCCAATGTTCCTTCTCAAATTCCTCTACAACTTTTCTAATCCATCTCACAAGGAAGTCAAAGATAGAAGTTAATGTATGAGATTTTAGATAAATTGGAAATCATTTTGCATCATCAAAATTTATTCTTGAATTGGGGTGACCCATTCCAATACATGTTTTTTCATTGTGCTTTCAATCTCCCCCTTAGGTTTTTTTAGTGTAGTCTCTTCCCTTTATTCTAGTTCCTCTATCACAATTATAAAGGGGCAAGAAGATAGGGTAAAAATACATTATGATTTTTGGCCCTTTGATAGTGGAATCCTCCTTTGTTCTTTGGTTAGAGAACCATCCTTTCCTTTTTGTGATATGGCATATTGCACATCTATGTAGAAATTATTGTGTAGATTCAAAATTGCTCATCAAATTTACTAAATCATAAGACTTGAAGCTACTCTACTGATCTGTGAAAGTTAATTCACCATCTAGAACACAAATCATAGACATTCAGAAAGGAAACATCACACATGCACAAAGATTTATCTAGGGGAAAGCAATTGCTCAAAACCCCTTCCTATCTGTATTGCATTAATTAGAGAATAGAGATGAAATACATATGCTTGCTCAAGCTTGAGCACACCCTGCAAGTGTATAGTCTATCCCTCTACCTGACTGATTGACTCTAGCCAACACTTAGCTAATTTTCAAGCCCTCCAAGCTCCTATTTCCTTGTGTTGTTCCTCCAGGAAATTAGCCCCTATTATTTAGGAATTTCCCACTATTGAATTATGCAATTCCTCTAGGTCCTTCCTTTGACTGCATGCACCACCTGTACACATTGGAATATGCTACAACTGATAGTACACTACCTTGGAATCTCCATCTCAACTAGGTAACTCGAATTCTCTACATGCAACAATTATTTTGGGTTGATTGATCAGTTAACTAGTTGATCACTAAGTGTGGTTGAAGTTCCACTTCCACAACTTGACCTCCACTAGTTCTTCTGACAGTTAGAACTAGTTTAACTAAAAATAACTCAAATTAACTGAATAGATTAGTACAAATTAGAAATCAGTCATACTGAACAGAAATCAAGCTTTCCCATCTCAAATTAACTCAGTTAACTTAGTAACAAGTGCCATATCACATGATCAGTTAACTACCTTTAATATTTTTGCTGAAATAGAAATTCAAATTTTCTCTAATTTGACCAAGGCAAAGTCAAACTAAGATTTTCTTGTTGCATTTTCAACAATCTATAGCTCATCATTTACTTTACCTATACTCCAATTTACTATCATTTATTTACAATGTTCCAAGGAGTTACCCATATGTTAAGAAAGAAAATCCTTGTCAACTATGGTCTACTTGGGGTTAAAGGTTGTTGTTCATCTCTTTAAGGTTTTTTCATACTTTGTTTCCTATTTGTTAACCAAAGGAGTGTCCATAAACAAGGTGGCATTGAGTTTCCATATAATTTTCTTCAATTAGTTTTTCCCATTGTTATTTATTTGTGGAATGCCTTTAACTTGTGGGTGGTGGAAGTGAATAATGCATGGCTTCAAGGCTAGTGAGACACACCCTCCATATAAGTTATTCAAAATCTCATATCTTATTACTTATTAAGTGTAAGGGAATGCCCCTAACAACACATTCTTAATTAAAATTTCTATACTAATTCTAACATAACTCTCACTCATTCGATAACTCCTCCCAATCCAAAAACCATTGTACATTCAAAGTATATGCGAACTGTAATGCTACATAGTAGCCATATCAATTTGAATTGAACACCTCAAGCCCACAATTTTTTCAATTTCCCACAAGTTGTCCTAGATGTATTGAGATCTTTCTCCATTGAAGTTTCAAGCTTTCACCATTGATGGTTTGAACTTAAACAGGAACACAACATAATACAAATATAACCATAAATGCAAAGATGCAACAGAAATAACATTTCATTTCATTAATATCAAAGAACTGAAATATACTTACATAGAAAATGGAAATAAACTAGCTCAAGCGATGGTAGATTATCTCTAAGAAGAGATGTGGTGGCTACATGCCTCTGAACTGTGTTACAATGAGGCTTAAGGGCCTTTTTATTATTGAACAACAAGGGAAAACCCTAAACAACCAAAACCCTAACGCCAAGAGATGGAAATCCAAGAGTTTGTGGGCCCCATTAGGGTTAGTTGGGTATCCAAATTCACGGAGTTGTAACTTGCCTATGGCTAGGGGCCTACTTTCAGACTTGAAAAAAACGTCATTTGCGGGGTCAAAACTGCTCCAAAAGTTAAGGACCCAAACAACAGCTAAAAATAGTAAATGTTGTTATAAACCAGGAAACTGATGAAGCCGACTAGAGTTCTAGGTGGGAAGGGAAGGTGGAAACCAATATCCACATGGATCATTCCTCCCTCCTTAGGAAACAATGGTCCCCATTGCGTGCAGAACCTCCATGAGGTGAGGAAATTTCTGTTGAACCTAGTCCTTGGTGAACCACTTGCCCTGGTGAAGGAGTTGGACTACTTTGACGATGCAGTATAGCTGGATCCTCTGTTGGCAAGTGTTCTTGATCTACGTGTCCATGGTCCAATCAATGGTGTCTTATTCCATGCAGTACGGGTTTAATTTTTTTTGTGTGAGTTGTTTTGCAATGTCGGATGTGTCAAGTAATGGTGGAAAGTATGGCCGAAGGTAGCCCATATTAAACATTGGGTGTAGGCCAAGGAACGGTGGAATGTTCATCTCAAAGGAATTATCCCCTACAGCCTTGGTGATGGTGTACGACCCATATCAGAGTGGGCGAATCTTTTGGTGGGCCCAGTGAGGTGCTCCTTCTGTAAATGTAGCTAAAATTTATCACCATGTGGAACTTGTGTGGCATTCAATGTTGATCATGTCGCTTATTGTACTTAGCATTGGCTCTATCCAATATGTCATGAACCTGTTGGCAGATGTGTATAATTCTCTCAATGAAGTTGTTAGCCCTATCAGCTTCAAACTGGACATGAGTAGAATCTATCTAAGTAGTTGCAAATGGTATGGCCACATCAATGGGACATAGTAGCTAGAATCCCAATCCCACCTGAAAGGGGTTGTGTCCAGTTGATTTATGGAGAGCTATGTTGTAGCTGTGCTGGACATAGGGGAGGCTTTCATCCCATGTGCGTGGATGCTTCAAGTTGGACATGCACAAAATGTGTATGATCATCTTGTTGACAACCTCTGTTTGGCCATCATTTTGGGGGTGGAAATCTGTGGACTTAGCGAGCTTGGTATCAAACATCAACGCGAAACTTGACCAAAATGTAATTAGGAACTTGTTGTCCCGATCTGAGATAATGGATTGTGGGATCCCAAAGTGTACCCACACTCGTTCAAAAAAGAGCTTAGCAGTGGCTTCTACTGTGATACTCTTCTTGCAGGCCACCAGAATGGTCATCTTACAGAATTTGTCAACGACCACGAAATCATTGTCATTTCCATGTTTAGTAGAAGGAAGGCCTGAGATGTAATCCATGCAAATGGATTCCCAAGGTTAGCTAGGAGTAGATAGAGGAGTATATAGGTCTTTCTTCTTGATGGTCAGTTTAGCAATGGCACAGACAGTGAAGGATCTGATGTACTTTCTAACATCCTATCGAAGGTTCGACCAATAAAAATACTTCTGCAGCACTTCCACTGCTTTCTCTACCCCAAAATGTCTAGTAACTGACTATAGTGCACCTCCCAAATCATCTTGGCACGCTCGCTTGAAGGAACACAAAAGTGTCCCAGGTGGCATAACAGTGCATCTTGGAGGTGAAAATTTGAAACTTTCTTTCCTTCCAAGAGCGTCTAGTATGTGTTGCCGAATTCTAGATCGCTCTTGTAATGATGCAACCACCCCAAACTCTTATGCTCACAAGAGTTGAGCACAGTGGTCAACGTCATTACCGGTGCTCGGCTGAGGCAGTCTGCAACATTTTTGGTGCTTCCCTTGTTGTACTTAATGTTAAAATGGAACTATTGCAGATATGTGGACCATTTCTGATGGTGATCATTTTTCAACTTCCGTTGTGTTTGTATGATTTGTAAGGGTCAGTTGACTGTGTGGATGATTGTTTCTTTACCCAAAGTGTAATGCTTACATTATCAACAGGCCTGCATAATGGAATACATCTCTTTTTCATAGGTGGGATACTTTCAGACTGTGTGTGAAAGTGTCTCACTATGATATGCCATTGGATGCCCCTACTGAGTAAGAACTGCACCAATAGCATAGTCAGAGGCATTTGTCTCAATCTCAAATGGTTGTTGTAGGTATGGTAATGTGAGCACTGGTGCAAAGTAGAGACGGTGCTTCAACTCCATAAATACCTTATGTTGGGATTCAGACCAAAATAATTTTTCTTTCGCTCCTTCCTTGGTGACTTAACTCAAAGGCCAAGTGATATGAGAGAACCCCAACACAAACCTACAGTAGAAATTGGCAAGACCCAGAAAGTTGTGGATCTCTGTTAGAGTGGTTGGGGATGGCCAATCCTAAATGACTTGTATCTTGGTTGGGTCCTCATGCACACCCTATTCATCAATGATGTACCCTAGATATTAAACTTGGGTCATACCAAAAGTGCACTTCTCCAAATTGGCACACAACTTGTGTTTCTACAGGGTTTGGAGTACCTGTTGAATATGGTGGAGGTTCTCTTCCCAAATCTGGCAAAAGATCAGGATGTCGTCCAAATACACCACCACAAAAGAGTTGGTGAAGGGTCGCAAGATGTCTTCCATCAACCTCATGAAGGATGCAAAGACATTTATCAACCTGAAAGGCATTTCTAGCCATTGAAAAAGGTCCTCCTTGGATTTGAAGGCAGTTTTCCAAGCATCGGAGGGTTCAATTGGTACCTGGTGATAACCATACTTTAAGTCAATCTTGTTGAAATATTTGGCACCCTTCAGCTGGTCCAGAAGGTCATCAATCAGTGGGATTGCATACCTATTACAGACAGTGATCTTGTTCAACACCCGATAGTCAATACAGAGTCTCCAGGTCTCATCCTTCTTCTGTACCAACACGATCGGGCTCCCATAGGGTGATGAACTTGGCCTGATGTGCCCTTTTTGCAATAGCTCTTGAATCTACCTCTTGATTTCATGATTCTCCATAACAAAGCGTCGATAGATCGGTCCATTGGGTAGCAGCGTGCTCGGGGTCAGATTGATGGAGTGCTTGACCTGACAGTGTAGAGATACCCTTGTGGGTGAGGTGAAGATGTCCTTGTACTCCTCCACGACCTTGTCCATATGTTTTTTTCTTGTGGAGGAGCCCTGTCTGGAGGTCATGGCCATAATATTCTTCTTGCCTTGAGGATGAATCACAACGAAAACAAATTTCCCAGTTTTGGAAATGATCTTACTGCATTGCTTCGCGGTGATCAAAGAGATGGTGGTAGGCAATGCTACCTTCGGTATCTTGTACAACTTATTGCCCAAATTAATAATAACAATGTGAGGCCTAGACTCATACACAACATGTCGCTTCCACAAGTATGGTTGGCCTAATAATACATCACAAAATTCAAGAGGAGCAACATCACACAGTTCCTCATTTGTGAAGGGCTTGATGTTTTAGGGAAGGCAATATTGTTGGCTAACGTGGAGATCTTGTCCTTGGTGAAGCCACCCGATGGTGTACGAATGTGGGTGTGTTATGGTCAGCATGCCTAGCCACTTCACGGCCTCTGCTGAAATGAGGTTCTTTTGGCTCTTGTTGTCGATAATGAACTGCAACGGATAACCCTTCACCCACATCTGTGAGTGGAAGAGGCGCTCCCCCTCCTCTGGATCTTCAGGCTCATCCTTCTAGATATTGGTGGTGTCAATGGTGGCATTGGGATCTGCGTCAATAACCTGCTTCCCTTTTCCATTCCTCTTCCTAGGTTCTAACTCAGAGTCAAAACATGCATTTGATTTGGAGTCCTTCAACTCGACCACAAGTGACTGCTTGGCCCGACACTCACTTGTGTTGTGAGTGGGGCTCTTATGGAACTCACACCATTTTCCCATGTCCTTATTTGTCTTTGTAGTGTTGTTCTTTTCTTGCGGCTTCGACAGGTTATTCTAGGTCGCCCTGCCTTAGCTTTGTCATTTGTTTTGTAGTTTGGTGGCGCCTTTCCGTATTCATCCTCATAGCTACCAATAGGATAATATTATTCCTTGATAGCATCCCAGAAAGAATTCCAAGTTGGCACGAATGAGAATAGTGAGGGTCCACTCTCGTCCCTCTTCTCATAGTAAATTTCCCACCAATCCTTGATGTGGGGGGTGGCTTTGAGGAGTGCAAAGGTAATCTTTTCCCAGTTGGAAAAATCATGAACAGAAAAATATCCTTCTAGCAAATTTAACCATTTATCTATGGCATCTGCATCTACCTGACCTTCAAATATGGGGATGTAAAAGTTAACTTTTACATTAAAGGAAGTGGCATTTCCAGAGTGGTTGGTGGAAGAAGATGCATTGCCTATGGTAGCCATTGAAGGATCTAGGCAAATTTTTCCATCATTGTGTTCCTCCATCGCTTGAGGGCTTCTTCAAGCAATATTTTGAAAGGGTCTCCCGCTCCCTCATCTTTCTTTACTTCCGCCATGGGAGGCCACCAAGGTTTGCAAGGCTGGTCTTGCAAGGGTTCAACCAGTTTGAGCCCTAACTCCTTATACCCTGACCTCATTGGGGGCATGCAAAGAAAAATAGAGAAAGAGAAGATGACTCTGATACCACTGGTCTGAACTTAAACAAGAATGCAACAAAATACAAATATAACCATAAATGCAAAGGTTCAACAAAAATAACACTTCATTTCATTAACTTCAAAGAACTGAAATATGCTTACGTACAGAATGGAAATAAACGAGCTTTGGCGACAGTAGGTTATCTCTGAGAAGAGATGTGACGGCTACATGCATCTGAACTATGTTACAATGAGGTTCAAGGGATTTTTTATTATTGAACAACAAGGGAAAACCCTAAACAACCAAAATCCTAACCCTAGGAGATGGAACGCCAAGAGTTTGTGGGCCCCATTGGGCTTAGTTGGGTAGCCAACTTCTCGGGGTTGTAACTTAGTCATATTATCTCCGTTTGGCGCGTACGATACCTCGTTGGAAAGATCTCTCCGAGTACTACAGGATTTTCCATAGGCTAGATGGGCCTATTGCGAACCTTAAAAAAACATCATTTAGGGGGTCAAAACTACTCCAGAAGTTCAGGACCCAAAAACTACTAAAAATAGTAAATGTTGCTATAAACTAGGAAACTGATGAAACTGATTGGAGGTCTAGGTGGAAGAGGCGGGTCGCCACCAATATCCACCTGGATCAATTGAAAACCTTCTTGAGACAACCACTTATGCTTCTCATGTTCTTAATAATCCCAATTTATTCTTCATTGCACACAATCACCTGTGGGATTTGAATATAGAGCTTCATCATGTTTTTCAATAATGGGCATTCATCTTTAAGACAACAACTTCCATCTCATCACAAAAAAATAAGCATCTCTCTTTGAACTAGTTAAAGCACTCAAGGAATGGGTCCAAATCTATTAATTTAAACTTTAGGGATTAGACTAAAGCATGAAATCCTTTATCTCTTTACATGGCCTTTGTTGAGTGTAGGGAAAAAGATTTAGAGCAAATGAGGGATCCTAATTGTTATAGAAATTTTTGGGCACTGCAACCCCAAGAATAAATGTCCATAAACCAAGGGCTCCTAAGTCCCCAAAGGTGTTGTTCCAACCCCTAAAAGAACAAGGTCAACTGATTACAGCATCTCCCAGAAGTTCTCCATGAAAAACTGCTCAGAACTGGTCAAAACTGGACCATTTCACCTGCTCCATAGGCAAAGTGCGTTGCATCCCACCTGAATACACACAATAGGTGCAATTCATGTCAAAAAAACCCTTCTATGGGGTGTGATGGGCAAGAGTGGACAAATGGCAAGGTCAATCCGCAAGGTTGAGGAGCATGGAATCTTCCAGAAACTTCTCCTGTGACACTTGCCTCTCTAAATTCGACCAGGGATGAGTAAGAGATCATCAATCTCCAAGTGGAATCAAGAACTATCAGAGAGAAGACACTAATCAAATCTCAAAAGCTGACTCACCTCCCTTGCAGACATCTATATATGGATCCCTCATCCTAGAGAGCCAGAGGCTGGAATTTTGTATCTTGTAAGGAAGTGTTGTTGGTTTCTTGGTGCAATATCATAGTGTTGGGTGATCTAAGCTTTTCATGAGGTGAAGAAGGGCTTTCTTGCTAAGAGGATGATGCTGGGTCAGAACAATCGGTTGTAATCCTCTTTGCTCTTTCTTGATTATCAATAAAGCTATTCAAGTTTTCCTCCACACTCTTGTATGATTGATGATTTATGCATTTGTGTGGTCAATGTACATTTGATCCTATATTGTTTATGATAATAGATCTATGTTCTTGGATAGTGTTATGCTGCTTTGATTCTATAGGTAATCCTTGAAGTTGGGTAGACAAGGAAGCAAGTGGAAAAGACCTACCAGAAGAGAGAGGAATCAAGCAAGGAACCAAGCGCAAGACAGAGGTTGGTCTCCTTATTCTTCTCTTACCTTTTGCTCATAAAGGAAAACGAAAGTAGTTTTTAGTGTGTTTGTTTCTAAGGTAGCTATCAGCCTTAGTGGGACTAGTAGCTCTACATAGACACTAGTTTTCCCGATAAAAAAATGGCGACTCCGCTGGGGAGTGAGTAGATTGTTTGTTCAGCTACATTTATTTACTTTATAAACTTACAGACGGAGCCTGAAGTCAAGCCAACTAAATTTTGGACTGCATTTGCTATGCAAGTGCAAAGTAGATCAATGTTGCTTCAATCAATCTCCGGGTTTTGTTTATGAATTAAACGATTGATTTACAAGCTTTCTAATTTCCCTCGTGGTGGCTCTAGTAACCTCCTTAGATATACCCCTGTGATTCATTTAGTGATTACCACTTGCTCGACCTAAATCCTTGAACTGAACTACAAACTATGACCCGGAACCCAATCAAAGTCTCGTCCCTGGTCCAGCGCACTGTCTGTTCTGTGAACTTCAAATGCATCACACTTCCCGAGTGTAGTAGGTGCGTTGCATTTTAGTTTCACTGTGTTACAGGTGCGCTGAACAGACAAGGCCTTGTTCCTAAATTTTGGTTTTTGTGTTCACTCTTTTCAACGCTATTCAAGACTTTTGCTACCTGTAGTCAGTACACCTCTGTTTGAAACCCCTTTCCTTCTTGTTAATCCGCCTCCATTGTGCAAAGAACTGTAAATGTTTTTATGTATTTTTGAGTCATTTTCAGTTCTCCTTTACAAAGAAGTAGTGTAATTGTATTGTCGTTTCTTGATTTGAAAGTGTCGCAAGTGTCATTTTCAGTCATAGAAGAGAATCTAATTGTTCTTGATAGTCGGTTACACTATTACTCTTGTATTTGATTTGATTTAGTAGTTTTCCAAGTGTCGAAAGCAAGTTTTCAATTCCAAATAACAAAGTGTCGTCATTGTCCTCATTTTGTTTTGAAAATAAACTTGTTAGTAATTGTCGTTTTGGAAAATAATTCAGATTTGCACTTAGCTTTCTTTTTATCATTCACACATTAAGAAGGCTGAAAACAAATACATGCATGTGCATTTTCATTTAGAATGTTTGTTGCCTTGATTTAGGACAATGCATATAGTGTGTGCTCTCTGCTCTTTATTGAAAGAATGCCATCTCTCTTTCCTTAGTAGCTAGGATTTTCATTGCAGAAAGAAGATTAAACGATTGTTTATCATCTTAGATTGCATTTTAGGAATTGTACATCTACATCACGCGGTGAACCTGAAAGGCAAATTTCTTAAGCAAGATCAACCACAAAATCAATTTAATGAATCTAAAAATGCTTTGGAACCTAATGCACAACATCTAGAAGTCTAGGCTAGAGACGTATTCCGGCGTCGTAAAGCCTGGTAACTGTTGTTTTCACTGTTGGTTGGGTGATTCTTCCACTTTGAGACGATAAGTGCCAGTACGGACTTGTGCTCCCATGTACCGTCGAGTATATTTTGGGAGACCACAATAGGCTTTATCCTTTATCCATAGGAAGCTGTGTCTGCTGCCCTATCGATCGCAATGCACTGAACACAACATTCGGGAAGATTGACTGCCATACCGTAAAAAGTATTCTACAGTTTTGCGATTCGTTTGGTAATCCCTCTATTTAGATTTCCAGAGTAGACCCTTTCGTTCCTTTTCAGACTCCTTAACAGAAAAGGTCCATCTAAGCACTTGTCACTTCAGGCTCATTAAAAATCGAAGGCGACTAGAGTCATCTTTTGTTTTTTCTCGACTCTTAAAAATTGGAAAAACAAGTTGTGTCAAAGTGTCTAAAATTTATTTTAAACAGAATAATCATCACCTTTCCTATGTTGATCTTAAGTTGAGAAAAATGGATTCCACCAACCAAGGAGTTCCCCTTGGAGGAAATCCTAGTCCCTTCTCCTCTTGGGGAGATGTTGGTGCACCCCATATGGCCACATTGTCTCTTCCAGGATTGACAATCGGCTTGCCCATATGGCTCTTCTCAGCTTCTGTCGTTCAGAATACCATGATTCCTGAACAATTGAGTCAGCAACTAAACGATATTAGAGTTACCCCCCAACCCTCTACTTCGTCCAATTCTTCCTCTCCTCCTTCCTCTTCGCTTGATGAAGCTGGTAAAGCCCAAAATCAAGTGACTAAGAAGAAGAAAGAGAAGAAGAAGAAGGAGCCAAAGGCGAAAAGGGGCAACCAAGCATCGTCTAGCGAAAATCCACACACTGCACCGACTAGGCCTAAATCGCCATGTGTCATTTGCAAAGGAGACCACTCTCATCAAGATTGTCCTTGCATCCCTCGGATCTTAAGGGACTGGTCTCCTCGTTTGCACAATCTGGTGTCATCAACCTCTGACGATCATGTTGAGCATACACCGTCAACTAGTGAAAGTGAAGCCCCTAGACAAAAAGGAAAATATAAATTTCCTTGTAAATTGTGTGAAGGTGATCATGCCGTCCACCGTTGTCCCTTCTTAGACGAAGCTAAAAGAGTTTTGGACGACCGTCCGGTTTCACCGTTATGGCTTCCTCCTGGATACAAGAAACTCTTGCCGAGTCCGTCATTAGTTGCAAATCTGGCTGACATGCCCTTGTGGTTGGCCGAAGCATCTATTATTGAAGATAAACCATCTGAATCTATTCCAGACGAAAGTCAAAAGGTCGAGGCGGCAGTTGACCCGGTCTTGCCTTCAGAAGGTCCACCTTCAGATGATACAGTCACCGAAGAGAACAAAAACGACACCGTTCAAATTCTCTTCGTAAGCACAAACTCCGATGAACATGGGGGCAGTCTACCTGTTCCTTTACCGCAGGAAGGAAGTTCGTCAGAGTCGTACCCGGCTGTCTATTCGGTCCCACCTCCAAGCAACTTGGTTGTTTCCTTTGACTGGAATCTACTAGGCAGACCCCGTTTACCGGCCAGTGTACCATTTTGAATCATTGCTCAAGTATATAGAATGGTTATGGTCAGTACCATAATAGATAAAGGGGCTTCTGTGAGTATCCTTTCCTCAACGTCTTGGAAAGCGCTTGGTTCGCCATCACTTTTGCCTGAAATGAGAAATCTAACAGGCTTTGACAAAGAAACCAGTCGACCGTTAGGGATCCTTCCTAATGTGCCGATAACATTGAGAGGGAAAACCGTTCACATGAATGTAATGGTAGTCCAATGACCCCTGTATTATAATCTACTCCTTGGACGTGACTATATTTATTGCATGGGAGCCGTCGTCTCCTCACTCTTTAGAGTAATGTGTTTTCCGCACGAAGGAAGAGTGGTCAAGCTCGTAGACCAGCTTTCATTTCCCGGTTCACACATAGCAAATAGTCATATACCAACCCTGAATGGTCTTTTCATGCAAGGAATGTCTCATCAATCCCTAGTCCGTTCTCTAGATGAGCGCGAGTGATTCGGAGGGCATGACTGAAACCTAGGGGGCATGCACCCTGGTCTGCTTCAACAGGAAAAATTCAGGTATAGGGTAGGTTTCCGCGAAGGATATATGACTAGTCTGACATACCCATCCATTTAGGAAAAGGGGATTAGGCTAAAATAAGTTCCCTCGTCAAAGTTATGTGAGTGGAGGTGTCTGCGCCATTCACCTTTGTCTATTTCAGTAGACATCACCGAAGAAGTGTTTTGTTTGTGGTACAAATAGAACAATATTTGGTAACCTGAAAAAGGTAGGCCTTTTCTGATAAAACAAATGTTTTGTCTGCAAATTGAGGGGTAACCTCGAATCTCTATTTCACTATACCTGAGGTCATGCAAACCTTTTGGCATGCAAGTGAAGAGCGACCATTTATTTTTTAAAATTTATAGGCCCTCTAACCCTTTAAACTCGTAGGATTGGTCATTTCCTAACTTGCATAAAGAAAGGATGTGGGGCAAAGCTTTGAAAAAATGTCGTTTTTAGATGAGACATTCTTATCATATGACTGGATCGAGCATTTTTAACGCGGACTTCAAGCTCGTTAAAAAATAAACATAATCAATGCGCAAGTGTTTCCCCCAGCGTTTAAACTCATTTTAAAATAAAAAATGAACCAATTTCCGGTAAATAACCATCGTGAATGTAGTACTTCAACCTTTGAAGCCTTGGTCGTGTTCTCATCATCACCTCCACTCTGTATTGGCCGATCATTCACCTCCACTTGATTGTTTACCCCTTTTTAGGAACAGCTGCGAAGAGTGATCTTGTTAGCCATCCTTGTGACACTGCCATGATTGGAAAATTCCAAACCTTACCTGGAATCAGTTGCTACCCAAATCTATCACTCGTTCCTCAAAAAACGAGTCTCCTTTAAGCTCTTTTCAACTGACTCGTAAAATATGAAAAGATTGCCGAGCCATTGGCCTCTCCAGCTCGTTAAAGTGACCGGAAGAGCTATCCCTCCTTTAGATTTTAATCTTTTTGGACCTGAGGGATTATTACACAAAAATATCGAGCGCTTGTTTTGTTCGGCTCGTTAAAATTACCGAAAATTCATCCATTTCGTATTATTTTATACTTTTTCGGACTTAAGGGATTAGATGATGAAAAAAGATTTCTGGAGTTTCCTTTACGTCCCTTTTCAGACTCTCTAAGATTGAAAAGGACCGAGTTATCTTTGTCGTTAAACTCGTTAAAACCTAATAGCGACAAACTTGTCCATAACAGACAAGAACGAGTTTCACTATCGCTAGGCTCGTTAAAGCATAGCGATGGGTTTGCCTGAAGGGAAAATTATAGAACAAGCATATGTTATCCTCCTCAAGCTTGAAAAAATAAAGAGGTATTGGTCAGCAATGACTGGGGAAAAATTGGGAAGAAAACTTGAAGAAACTTTGTTGGTAGCAAGTTGCTCTTGAACATGACACTTTCACTCCGCATCCAAGTCGGGTTGGATTGTTCCATTCACTGGTCACATCACCATGGTTCCATCACACCATCCACATTTGGGGTTAATGCTACCAATCCATCATGTCAGTGTCATCGATATGTTCAAGAGAAGTCGCTCAGAGAATTCACCTGTGTCTCACCCACTATAATACATCTTCGCTCCATTCTTTCATGACCGCCACCCTAAACCGTATATCAGCAGATCGTTTTCACCTCCATTAAAATCATTTACTCTATTCCGTGTCATTGATGTGGGATTCACCAAGGCCCTCCTATGACAGATCGCTTCTTGTCGACATCAGCTCATTATCCAAGAAGTCGATCTAGGAACAACCCTTTCAGTACTTTGAAGCTTGCATGCCTCAATGGCAAGTTTCTCACTTTCGGCAATAGGTTTACATCAATGGCCTTCGACCGAAATATTTTGTGTGGTGTTCAATGCCAAGTCCCTTATTCACACCACGTGAATTGTACTGCAGTACCTTGAGGATCATTATCATTATCGATGATTCCTCTCGCGCCTGTTAACAGCTTACATCATTGGCTGGTAATCAGGCGATGTCTTTCCATGTTCGACTCCAGAACATCTCTCACATGGATCGACTTGTACTTTTGAGTGAAGATCGAACGAGATTGAAGACCTCGGATCCAGTTTCATCCATCCGAGCTACGATATATATTCAGGAAAATAAAGACATCAAATGTACATCATTGCTGCACAGATAATAATCCAATCTAAGGGATGATGGCTCTATCAGAATCATCAGTCTACACTCAGACGATTGTCTGTCCTATGTACATGAAAATGAATTTATAAAGTTGAGCATGGGAATGCCTGCCTCAGCTAGATCATGAAAATAATATGAAGATAATGTATTGTATTGTATCTTATTACAAGTCACCTTCCAGCTCGAAAAAACTTCGGATCCTCATGATAAAGCATTTCACCCGACATCAAAAGATTAACGACCTCATGCTTTAGGGGGAAACTGTTATAGACATTTTTGGGCACTGCAATCCCAAGCATAAATGTCCATAAATCAAGGGCTCCTAAGTCCCTAAAGGTGTTGTTCCAACCCCTAAAAGAACAAGGTCAACTGATTACAACATCTCCCAGAAGTTCTCCATGAAAAACTGCTCAGAACTGGTCAAAACTGGACCATTTCACCTGCTCCATAGGCAAAGTGCGTTGCATCCCACCTGAATACACACAGTAGGTGCGATGCATGTCAAAAAACCCTTCTATGGGGTGCGATGGGAGAGAGTGGACAAATGGCAGGGTCAATCCGCAAGGTGGAGGAGCATGGAATCTTCCAGAAACTTCTCCTGTGACACTTGCCTCTTTGAATTCGACCAGGGATGAGTAAGAGATCATCAATCTCCAAGTGGAATCAAGAACTATCAGAGAGAAGACACTAATCAAATCTCAAAAGCTGACTCACCTCCCTTGCAGACATCTATATATGGATCCCTCATCCTAGAGAGCCAGAGGCTGAAATTTTGTATCTTGTAAGGAAGTGTTGTTGGTTTCTTGGTGCAATATCATAGTGTTGGGTGATCTAAGCTTTTCATGAGGTGAATAAGGGCTTTCTTGCTGAGAGGATGATGCTGGGTCAGAACAATCAGTTGTAATCCTCTTTGCTCTTTCTTGATTATCAATAAAGTTATTCAAGTTTTCCTCCACACTCTTGTATGATTGATGATTTATGCATTTGTGTGGTCAATGTACATCTGATCCTATATTGTTTATGATAATAGATCTATGTTCTTGGATAGTGTTATGCTGCTTTGATTCTATAGATACTCCTTGAAGCTGGGTAGACAAGGAAGCGAGTGGCAAAGACCTACCAGAAGAGAGAGGAATCAAGCAAGTAACCAAGTGGAAGACAGAGGTTGGTCTCCATATTCTTCTCTTATCTTTTGCTCATAAAGGAAAACGAAAGTAGTTTTTAGTGTGTTTGTTTCTAAGGTAGCTACCAACCTTAGTGGGACTAGCAGCTCTGCATAGACACTAGTTTTCCCGATAACACTAATAATTGTGTTGGAGGGCATATCCCCACCCACTTATACCTCTCCAATCACATATGCTTTACACAAATAAAATAAAAAAAAATTCTCTCTCTCTCTCATCCACCATCACGATTACTCAATTGTGGTGAGAATGCAACTAGGAGATGATAGATGGCAAAAGCAACAACCTATACTCTAGATCTAGTCAATGACAACATGAGCATTGATATCAAACTATAAGCAACTACAAATCAATGGGTTTAATTGTGTCTTCCTTCATTGACTAGTCCAACAATCCAACTAGTATTAGATCTTACCCATATCAACATATATGTTCTTTGTTTATGGATGAATATATGCTTAGAAAATTAGTAGATATCATCACAGACTTAAGGTATACACACTTCTAATTGTAATTTTACATATATTAACCAATCATATTGATATCCTTGAATAAGGTTAACTCACCATATGCACTTGTCTAGACCATGTTTACTTTGAGAAGGCATCATAAGTTTTGAGATTTAATCTCTCCTCTTAAAAAAACCAATGCCTAGGAAGAGCAAACATGTTGAAATAAAAAGTTAATCACCACATGGTAACTTTAAGTTAGATCTAAGACTTTTGTGATCCATAATTTAGAAAGCAGTCTTTCAGATTAATCACATCATAAGGATTGGGTTGACGTTTCATACCAACTAATGTGGTTTATCCTCAGGACCTAATGACGTTTCGAACTTTGTCCTCAGGATGAACCACATTAGTTGGTTTGAAACGTCGACCCAATCCTTATGATGTGATTAATCCGAAAGACTGCTTTCTATAACTTTAAGTTGCTATACCATTAAACCACAATAAAATAACCTCATTAATTATCATATTTCATTTTCTTTTTGTAGCTCATGCCTTGTTGTTTCATTTAAGAATTATTAACTACCCATAATTTAGTAAATCATCCATTAAAGTTGAAGCACCTAAAAAGACATATTTACATTCTTTTTTTAAATTTAAGATAATCGTGAAAATAACCTCATTAATTAAATCATCCATTAAAGTTGAAACACCTAAAAAGACATATTTACATTCTTTTTATAATTTCAGATAATCATTAAAATACCTTATTTCATTTAACTAATGCCTTGTTCCATTTAAGAAATTATTAACTACCATGATTTCACAGTAAATTTCCCATTAAAGTTGAAGCACCTAAAAGGACATATTTACATTCCTTTTTGATAACTTAAGATAATCATTTAACACTAAATATTAATGCAAATAATTGTGCTTTTAGTGTCTAATTTGTCTATTATGAGTTGTGATGGTTATTCTTATGAGGTAAAGAATGACATATTCTTAACTGAAATTTCATTCCATATTAATAAATATTTTTTTTTCATGATAACAATCTTTTGTTTTTCTTCGTTAGAATTGAGAATTTCATAAGGATTCTATTTTTTTCTCAATCTACTAATTGATTGAATAGAGATCTATTCAATAGTATTCTTCCCTATCCAGAAGAATATAATTTTCAAATCCACCAATAAACATAAGGTCTATGTCTAATCTTGTTGAATATAATTTTCAAGTCCACCAATAAAACTGTAGTAGATTTCTCTAGGTTGTTAAAAAGAGAGGAAATTGGACACCATAGTTTCTATCCCTTTATAATTTTAAATAGTAAAACATCAAAAAATTCATCATATTCAAAATTTAAATTAAAATGAAATTTTAAATATATATATATATATATATATATATTTAAATTTTTATGAAAATAGTAATTTATATTAAAAAAATGTTTATATTTACGATTTATAACCATAAATAGGGACCAGAAAGAAGGATCCTTTTGATATTAAATTACCTTATCCATGTAAGGTACGGCATAAAGAGGGTACCTTTTGATATTAAATTAACTTATCCATGTAAGGTATTACGACATCAATGAGAATAAATATTCTAGTTGCTTGGAGGTTTTCCTAATAATTATAAAAATTAATAATGTTTTTATTATTTTTAACCATTTATTATTTTTAACCAATTTAATTTAACTGAATTAATTGGGTCAAGTTTTTTATTAATCATATTTTATTAAATAAATTTTTTTTATTAATATTATTTTACTAATTTTTTATTATTAATCATTTTTTACAGTTATATTTTTAGTTTTTTAACGTTTAATTTAAATATTTTATTTATTATTTATTAATTTTTTTTATAGTTTGTATTTATATAGTATATATTAATTTGTTTCGATTAGAACATTCATCGAAGTTTTGATGATGAATCATACTTAGTGGTTCAAAACCGTTGATTCAAGAATTTGAAATGTGATTTAAGTGAAAAATTATCTTGAAAAATCAATATAAATCACAAAATTTTGGATTAGAATATTCATCAAAGTCTTGATGATGAACCACGATTAGTGATTCGAAACAATTGATTCAAAAATTTGAAATATGATTTCCCTAAAAAATTATCTTGAAAAATCAATATAAATCACAAAAATTTGCATTCTAAAGAATAAACCAATATATTAAATTTGAAATTGTAATAATTATTTTATACATTTTAAGATCTTTTATGCATAATAATAATGATTATAATTTTTTAAAGTATTTTTT
This sequence comes from Pinus tabuliformis, assembly GCA_031772625.1. NCBI lineage: Eukaryota > Viridiplantae > Streptophyta > Pinopsida > Pinales > Pinaceae > Pinus > Pinus tabuliformis. Next base: position 1,417,189,325 of record CM062820.1, on the reverse strand, counting down.
ATAATAAATTATTCAATAATAAATAATTTAGGTAGTGTAAATAGGTTACAATTTTGTTTGAAAAATAATAAAATTCTAGAATGATTTTGAGAAAATATAACACAGATTTTTGAGAATCCCCTTGTCAAGTTTTAGAGTTTTGGATATCTCTTAATGGTGCTAAATCTATTTTCATTATAAAAACAATTTAAACACTCTCACACTCAAATTTTTTAAAATAAAATTCACAAAATAAAAATCACAAATATTTTTGAAATAAAAATCATAAATATTATATAACATCATTAGCCTCATTAGACAACCCTCCAAAAATCACAATATTATATAGCGTCATTATCCTCATTAGACAACCGTACAAAGCTACCCATCAAATTAATTTGAAAAAAAAAAAAAAAACTTAGTGAGTTTACCCATGAGAAAGAGATTTAGACTAAAGAGTGAAAATTTAGAAATGGGCCCACCAAGCCACGACGTCAAAATATCACTTTCTCACTTAAATTTTCGAAAAGGATCTGATGATCGGAATAAAATATAAAGCAGCACAGAGGGGTCCACCAGCACGAGCTCCAACAGCCCACTGCCACCGTCTGGCGGGCCCCATCTATCTCCATTATTCAAGTAAGGACGACCTTGATGGAACAATAATTTCTAGTGGCTGCAGGCGCTCCACGATATCTAATACTCGGCTCTCATTGGTGCCCAATACGTTTATCGCTCCGCTAAACCCCGACTTAGCGACCGGCTTAGCGGTGTCTTAGGCTAAACACTCCGTAGCCTCCAGATATAGAGGAGGCAAAAGCTCCCGACAGATCGTATAACAAGCCTGGCTCCTCCGATCTCGCTCTCCCTGTAACACGCCCCCGTCAGAAATGGTGAAGGAGGAGGATTGTAAGGTACCCCAAGAGGCCGGAATCGTGAAGGAATTGCAAGCCTGGACTATGCCCAAGCCCTGCAACGTGTGCAGGATCGCGAGCGCTTCGCTCTATTGCAGGGCCGACGCTGCTTATCTCTGCTCCGGCTGCGACGTCAAAGTTCACGGCGCCAACAAGCTGGCGTCGCGCCACGAGAGGGTGTGGCTCTGCGAGGTCTGCGAACAGGCGCCCGCTGCCGTTACCTGCAAGGCCGACGCGGCCTCGCTCTGCGTTTCTTGCGACGCCGACATTCATTCGGCAAATCCCTTGGCGCGCAGGCACGAGAGGGTTCCCATCGTACCCTTCTACGAGTGCGTTTCCGTGGCCAAAGCGTTCCTCCCGCCGCCGCCGCCACCGCCACCGCCACCGCCATTGACGCAAACTTCTTCGCCTCAGGACTCCGACGCGCCGGGTACCCTGGATTACGATGATGACGAGGAGGACGACGAGATCTACGCTGCGGAGGCCGCATCGTGGCTGTTGCCCAATCCTAATGCGTCGGCCGACGGTACCAAAAATTGTGACGACGGGGTAAGCTGCTTCGGCGTCGACGCGGGTCTTAACAAGGCAGCCGGGGCTATTTCAGCGTTGTCGATTTGTTCTCTGACGTGGATCCGTACTTGGATCTGGACTACGCCTCGTCGTTTGAGGCCACCGGCGGGACCGACAGCGTTGTTCCCGTGCAGAGCAACGGTAGTAGCCACGATGGCGCGGTGTCGACACCCTCGGATTGCTTTGACACAGATAAGGCCGTTTACAGCTATACCACCACCACGTCCTTCGGCCACAGCGTAAGGCCCTGCAAAACCGCTTTTGAAACAATTCTTTTTCCAATTAGATCAATTGAAACCGCTTTTCAAACCATTCTGTGTTAATTAGATTAAATGGGGTTATTTTGGATGGTTGGGCGAAATCACTAATCTGTTTTTTCTTTGATGAATTTAATTAGATTAATTTTGTTTTTTCTTTCGTAAATTTAATTAGATTAATTGAAATTATTTTGGATAGTTGGATCTGATTCCTGAGCAATAATGTCTTAATAATTTTATTTTATTTTTAATTCGGTAAATTTCTCAATAAATTGACATAATACTAACAATCTTTACTCTAAGACAGGAGGCTCATTTCTTTCCTTCGACAAAAAATTTGATTAAAATTCTCCTGATTTGAATAAAAATAAAATTAATTAAAATTTCCCATTTTACAGGTCTCTTCGTCCTCGCTGGATGTCGGTGTGGTTCCCGACGCCACGCTCAGCGACATCTCGAGGCCTCTTAACAGAGGGGCGGCGTTCGAGCTGGCCACCCCCGGCGCTGTCCACGTCGGCGTCCAGTACGTCCAGCTGGACCGCGAAGCCAGGGTTCTGAGATATAAGGAGAAAAGAAAGAACCGCAGGTTTGAGAAGACGATCAGGTATGCTTCCAGGAAGGCCTACGCAGAGACCAGGCCGCGGATCAAAGGTCGCTTTGCCAAGCGGACCAATGCTGACGTGGTTCAGATGTACACATCGGCTGAGTTCGGCTACGGCCTTGTCCCGTCGTTCTGAATGTGAAAACACCGCCCGAGGGATCTTGCCCACTGGTCTGTGACGTGTTGACTCTGGGGTTGCGTGTGGCAGACGGCGGCAGGTATCTGATTCGCTGTAACTATTATTCTCCTCGGTTAATTGCCACGTAATTTTTGCACTATTTACCGGCCTCTTCCTGAGCTGGCCTGGTTTGTAAAATTTGTACCCTGTAATTATCTCGAGTCTGTTTTTCTTGTACTCTAATGAAATCTTAATCAAAATATGCAGATTTACAGAATTTGAGTTATCTTGTGCCATGCTTTTAAGCTGGGTGTTCATGAGCTAGTAGCTCTATAACAAATTTAGATTACTGAAAGAATTTTCAAAAATAGAGAAATCAATATAAACCCAATTAACTCCTCGTAAACAGGAGTCGAAAATTAAGTCACAGTTTCGTATCCTGCGTACTCAAGTGTGACAGTATCTCATATATATTGCTGAAAGTAATTCATGTATGGTTAAATTAGGGCAAAATTGATAGGAAAATAAATACCAAAAAACACATGTAATCGGCAGTTATTGTAATCTTTTGTATACTGATATTATACTATATATTACATGTGATTTCGTTGTTCATCTAGGGAGGATTTTTGAACTTGAAACTTTGAGCATTAAAGTCGTTGCCCACACTGCCATTACAAGCTGGGATGCCTCACTTGGCTTAGTAATTATTGTATTTAAAAATAAAAAAATTAAATTATAATGATGATAGTGGTGCTGGTTAATGTTTATTGAGGCTAAATTTTGATCTATCGGATCTAAAAAAACGAATTATTTAGTTTGATTTAAGATTTTATTCTTATGCTCAAAAAGTTTCGAGAGAAGCCTCCCGAGTTCACTATAATTTTGACAACGTAAAAGGCTAAAAAAGTCAATATTGCAACAAAAATTTTGAAACTGAAATCTAATATGGTTGTACGTGGAACACTCTAAAAAAAGTGGTTTTCATAATACATGTAAAAGATTTAAATTATTTTCTTTTTCAGGACCAAAACGCTGAATATTATATTATATGAGAGATATAGGAGTTCCAATATTTACATCTGAAAAAGACCCATTGAATTTAGTCAAAATGGGATCAGCATGGGAGAAATCCAGCTATATGATAAGATTATCAAGCTGTGACAAAATGTTCTGGGGGATCTCCTATGGATAAAAACCAGTTGATCATAGAGAACAGGAAACATAAGCATGTTCAATAGCATCATAACACCACCCATATACACAAGATATGCAAAAGCAGCGGCATATGATCATAACGCGCCAAGGGAAACCTGTGAAGAACAAAAATGTACTGTGAAGAACAAAAATGTACCTAGAAATCCGGCAGATTAAACACCTCGATATGATAGCTTTCCCCCTCAGAGAAAATCTGCATAAACCATAAACCTGTAGCAGCGTGAAGACCCATTTTAGACAGTGAATCGGCCTGAATATTCTTGTCCCTGCAGATATAGTGAATAGATCCTCCGACCATAGAGTCCCAGAAGAAATTGATCCTATCCATCCAGCGAATGAAATGTGGCACTGAAATATGATTTTTTCTTGAGATGAAGTCAACCATAACCTTCGAATCTCCAAATATCGAAACATGTTGAAGATCAAGGAAGAGGCAAAATTTTAATAACCCAGCGAGAGACATGGCCTCCGCTTTACTATTGGAACCTCTCCCCCCGTTCCAATGAATGGCGAACTGTGTATTTTCATTTATCATGACCAGGATCCCACAGCCGCATGTGCCTTGTTGTTCATCACCGTCAAAGAACGCCTTAGGGAAGGGAGAGCACTCCATAGATTGGTCAGAGGAATCGACCCTTTTATGATTGATAGATTTCTGTGGGAGGGCTTCAAAAGCAGCGATAATTTTAAAGATGATTTCTGAGCTGGATATTTTTGTACCGTTGAAAATGATGTTGTTACGCCATTTCCAAATGTTCCACAGGGAAAGGATGAAGAACCTTCTCCAAGTTAACTTTTGTACGCTGCACCAAACGATCATTTCATTAATTGAAGCATGCGCCTTGAGTTGGACTCCATAGCAGTTCTCCAGAGTCTGCCAAATTTGTTGAGATCTATAGCAATTTAAAAACAGGTGAACATTATTTTCCCCTTCTGATCTGCATAGTGGACATAAGCCCGGTCCGTGCCATCCTCGCTTCATCAAATTCTCCCAGGTTAAATTCCTATTATGAAAGGTAAGCCATGCAAAATGAATCATTTTCGATGGGCAGCCATCCTTCCAGAGAACTAGTGGGAAGATAGGATTGTGTGGAGATCGCTTTGAGTCAACAATGTGTTGATATACTTCTTTGACTCTTATTACATTCATCTCCTTCCAGTGGTTCCATATTAGGTAACCAGAGTCCACAGTGCGAAATATACCACAGTTTCTAAATCCCGCCCTTATACAATCCCACTGAAATGCGATCTTCTGAGGTATCTGTAGTGCGGCTGGGTTTTTCCACAGAGAAATAATTACATAATACATATCAATTTATAATCCATAAATTTTAATAATAAAAATATATGTTTTTTTAATTAAATTATATTTTTAAATATGTAAATTAGATTTTTATTTTTAATATATAAATTGAATAAAAAAATCTAACTTGAAAAAAACTTTTGAAACGTTTAAATTATACAAATTCAATATGTCGTACTTTCTCATTGTTTGCATGTATAATTAATTTAAGGAATGATCAAGTGCATGTTGATCTCTAACTTGGTTACAAACTTTTAAATTTAATTCAAAATCAAATAATAATTTTTTTTATTTATTATTTAATAAATTTAATATTGAATTTATTAATTATTATTTAATAAATTTAATATTAATTTTTTTAAATTTATAAAATTGTTAATATTTAAAATTTTCGTTAAATTATTAAAAAAACAATAAAAGTATATCACATTTTTTATTTATAATTATCTGTTGTTTTTTACAGTCACATTTATCAATGTGATTAATAATCATAAAAATAACAAAAATTTAATTGTATTATTATTATTATCTAATTTTAAGATCATGATTAAGCTAGACACCAAATTGGTATATAAAACTTTCTGGCAACGATATAACTTCTAGATTTACAAAAACATATATACTCTACCCCTATAATTTTAAATTTGTGACATTTTTCAAAACAAACACTTTTAACAATAAAATAAATATTTAAATTAAATAAAAAAATTAATCCGTCTTTATATTACTTATAAGCAAAAATAAATAAATTAAATTAAATTAAATAAATAAAATAAAAATAAAATCTGAAACATTCCTGATTAATTCCATTTATACATTTTATTGTGTTCCCCCGATCTTTAAGAATCAATAAGCTGGCCTTGAGAAAAGGCCCACACACCTCTCAAAAGTTGAATTGCTTTTGTGAGTAGATTATGGGAATCAACTAGCTGGCCTTGAGAAAAGGCCCACACACCTCTCGAAAGTTGAATTGCTTTTGTGAGTAGATTATTATTTTTGAACTTGACATGATAGAGTTTTGAGTTCATGTTTTGGTCTAATAATACAAGTTCAATTAGTTTATTATGGGTATGTTTTATTATTTATTAATAATAATGTAAATATTAATAAAAGTAAAATTTAATTATATATTTATTAGTAATTATATATATATTTTTATAGTGATTGTTTTGTTAAGTCCATGAAAGTATAAATGGTTTTGAATTTGTGATTTCTTGGGAGGAAATACATGCTTTTAATTATTAGGCTTACTCGTGCTTTTAACGATTAGGCCCGCTCATTATATATAGGTGAATGAGATAAAAAAAATTATTTATGAGATTAGATTTTTTAACACATTTATTTTCTCTTCACAAAGTAATAAAGATTGTCGAGCAAACCAAAAATTATGTAAAAATTTGATTGAAATATATCTTAAATTTACTAAATTGTATAGTTGATTCAAATTTCTATTGATATCACAACATATCATTTATAATTTGATCTTATTTTTAAAATTATTTAATATTATATATTATATAAAAAAAATCAATAAAAACATAATAATATATTTTGAGTTAGATTAAAGTGTAGAAGTATAAAAGTTTTTGATAAATATAATTATAGTTTTATCAAAATTTATAAAGATATAAAAGAAAGTGGATTTTTTTTATATTTGAGATTAATAAATGGTATAGTGAGTATTATGTTTTAATGAAATTGTATTTTGATTATATTTTAGTTGTAAATTATATATAATATTTAAATATTTTTCAATAATATGATAGGAAGATAATAAATTTAAGATGGAGATAATTTCAAAAATATATTCTCACATTATAATTAAAAATAATTTTAATGTACTTACATTTTTATTATTATAATACAATTTTCATATTAGTAGGTTTAGCAATTATTTTCAAATTCGACTATTAAGATAGGTACAAGACTTTCGAATCCTTCCATAAGTTCAAGGCACAAGATCTCACTTGTTATTCATTATATAGTAAGATGAGAGGGGCATTGTGCACTTGAGAGAAATTATTTTTTTACTATATAGTTAGCATGTATAATTAGAGGAACAATCCATTGGGGAACCAATATCCTAATATCCTTATTGAGTCACAATTGTTTCCATACTTTTGTGAGAATAGTAAACGTAACATAGTAAATTTAAGTTTTGAATATTTTAACAATTTAGTAAGTAGGTGAGATTTGTAGGCACATTTGTTTTTCTTATAAATTTAGTATAAATATAGTTTTGAAATGTATGTGAAAAAAAAAACATATTTAAACTTCAATAATTTCATTTTGTTTCTTCAATGTCATATATGTAATACATTTTTTTCATTATTCAGTCTTCTTAAAAGCAATGTTGGAATAAGAGAAGAAGAGATAAAGTGAAAACTAACATCATCACCTTAAAACCATCTAACCTAGCCACTACTATAAAACTAACATCTTAGACAAAATAAAATGACAAACCTTGTAAAAATCATGTTGATCTTGATGAACAAAGGACACAGAAATATTACAAAACTAAAACAAAAATTGATATCTATTATGGATTTCCCAACATATATTTTTGAACATCACAGTTGTATCTAAGCTACCTAGACTTTTTACAAATGGATGAATGTCTTGTCTGACATAAATGCATAGAGGATGTTGTTGAGATGAACATTCCCACTAGATTCTAGCATGATGGTTGAGGATCAACACCCTTCACAAGATAATTGTTATGGTCTCCAAGCTCGACCTTGTCAAGATGTCTTTGATTTTGAAAGACTTGATATATTGTCATAATCCCCGGTCATGTGTAGTGAGGCACCATTGTCAATAACCTACACATTGTCATCATCAAAGGAACCTAAAAGCGAAAAAAAAGTAGAATAAGTCTTTGTCTTCCTCATTCTTGGCTTTCTTGGAGTTTTCCACATCTACAGTGGTTGAGGATTGGTACCTTCCTTTCCTCTTCTTTCCATAGGATCTATTAGGACAATTGTTTTTTTAGTGACCATATTCATGACAACCATTACATTGGATTTTGGACATATCTCTATTCCCTTGAAGCGCAAGTCTTGTACTTGGATTCTTCCTTTGAAAACCAACCTTGTTCTTTGCATCAAACTTCTTTGATATGTTAATTTTCCACTGTTCTATGTTGTTACAATTACTTTGGCCCAATTCTCTTCTTTAATTAGCAATATTTCAACACAATTTAATCATTCAATGATTAATAGCAATTGTAGATAGAACAATAAATGCAATAGAAAGAAGAAGACAATCAAGAGCAATAAGAGACACAAGGATTTGGTCAAAGACCAGGGAAAAACCCACATCGGGGAAAACCCTTTCAATTTTTCTTCTTTTTAAATTGTCATAAAATGTTCAACAAAGAGAGAGTACACTGTTCCAATTCAACAATCAAAAGACTATCAAGCAAAACCAGTCAAACAATATCTAGGAGATGAGCCCAATAGTCAAATGTGATCAAAATCAAAGTTTCCAAGCCCGCGGTCAATGATCAAAGTTTGCAATCAATTGCGAAAAGTATCTTAGGTCACAACTACACAGAGATAGTAACCATCAATGCAGTTGTAGTTCTTTAACTGTAGGGAGCATCCTATCAAGCGAGCGCCTGTAGCTAAGATTTCCACAAACAAACCATGTGGCTCTAAAATAATATCTTCTTTTCGCACATGTGAGCTTAGACCCTACAATTTCGGACTTGTACGAACCAATCTCATGAACCAAATTCATACTTGTACAAACTAATCCAAAGAAAAGAGAAAAGAAGATGCTTGATGATGATGTCGAAATGAGGTTAACTTGACTTGTATTTATATGCTTCCAAGGGTGCCCAATTTCTCTTTAAATTCGACCTGTATTTTTGTGCACATTTGGGTTTCCTCTTCAAAAATACATTCTTCCTTAACTAAATTGAATTCTTTCAAGGCTATGAGGGGTCTTTCTTGATGAGGAAGATTGTCCAAAGGAGGGAATTTGTCCATGAGCTTCCAAATTAACACTTCCTCTTAGCTAGGGAGAAATTACCGACTACAATGTATGACCCATATCAAGTATCTTGTCATCTTAAAATCAAATGTAGTTACTGCTCATCTCTATTGAACACTCTTGAATCTAAAAGAAAATGAATTTGACATCATAGGGGAGATAAAACTACCACCCTCTATCAATCAAGGAGCCACTGCTACCACCCAGAATTATCATCATTAGGGAGCCTAGGTCAACCCTCTATCAATAGGTGAGATCGAATTGCCGCAGGGGAAAGGATCACACTTTGTCCTATTGACCTGAGAGAATAGACGAGATATACTCAAGGATCACACTTTATCCTATCACCTAGAGATAATAGGTGAGATCAACTTGAGGATCACATTCTGTCCTATTGTCCATTGATCCTCTATCGAGACCCTTAAGAGTCAAGTGGTAGAACACATGCATCCAAGACTTGAGTGAGATCAACTTACCACATGGGTAAGGATACACACCTTATCTCAAGTCACCTCAACCCATTAGCCAGATGGGGAGGTCCAATCCCAACAAGCTCAACTTGTGGGTAGGATGTGAATTGGAGTATACTATGTCAAAGCGACAATAGAAAATATTGACTTACTACAGGGGTAAGGATACTGTAGAAATTTTGAATAATTTAACACATATTCAACAGAGATTATCCTGATCATGTACTATTGCGGAATACATACACAATACATAAGCTCCTCTACGTTGATCATCAATATAGCAGCATCAATAACAATAAAACATCAAGAGCATTCACACATTAACACAGTATGTAACCCGGGGAAAGCATCTCGCTAAAAAACCCCACACTATCTGTATATTAATGATTGAGACCATGTAACATTACAAAGTACAATGCTTATCACAAGCAATTCAGTACCAGCTCCACCTGTTACACACAATACAGCTAAGATCTGATCTCCAAATCTATTCCACTTCTTGCCTGCCTCCACTGCTCAATACCTGCTCAAGAATGAATGAGAATGGTCTACCAAACTCGTATTTCACCTCCAAAGAATCACTCACAATGTGTAAGACGTGAGCAGAAGCTACAAACTGGGCAAATACATGAGCAAACTCATTGGCATACTCAATCCCTTGATTGTGCAAGATTTGATGCACAACTATAGTCACAATTGATAGCAATCTGATTCTCTAACACCTATCCCTGTTGAACTGAACATGCACTGACATGCAACTGAGTTAACTGATGTATTCTATAATTGTATTATGAGTTAATAATTAGTTTAACAACTCATCATTAGTCTATTTGCAGTTAGACTAACTACAACTAGTTTAACCAAGTCAAACTGAACACAACTCCATCAACTCCACAATCAACTCCATCAAACTCAACTGATTGAGTTCTAACTGAAGTCATTCATGCAACAACTCAACTGACTCATAAGAAAAGCGTACTTCCTTCTGACAGCTGCATGGGCCACATCTGTAGCTCAAACTAAAGTTCTCCAAGAGAATAAGATCAAGTTTATAGTCCAAATATTATTATGAGACAATAATATTTGACTTTTCTATTTTTCACAGCCAGTCTAAAAAATAGACTTTGATCACTCACACTGTGATCACTCACACTTTGATCAAAAATAGAAGTCCATCTATTTTTCCCAACTTGACCAATCATCCATAAACAGCAACCTGCAATCCATAGACATGATCCATATGTCTAAAAATAGACATAGTCTAAAAATAGACTTGCGCCAAAAATAGCTTGCGGGCCCACTTAGTGAAGGCGACTCTTTTCACTAAGTTCCATCATCTTGTTGCAATCTCAACACTCTCTCTCGACAATATATGGATTATCAACAACCCCTATCCTGCCTCGGTGGTACTCGAATTTGCTCCTGGTGAGAGCCTTCGTCAGAATATCAACATCCTGATCCTCCATTGGAATGTATGAAAGCAACATGATCCTCCGCTGCACACAATCTCTGATATGATGGTACCTGATGTCAATATGCTTAGATCTATCATGAAATACAGGATTAGCCGAGAGTTTAATGCAACTCTGGTTATCACAGTAAATAACAATAGGATCCAAATGAGAACCGAACAAACCAACCAGGATCTTCCTCATCCATATAGCCTCACATGCAGCCAAACTTGCTGCCATATACTCGGCCTCTGCTGAATTGAGTGCCACGGATCTCTGCTTCCTACTGTACCAAGAAACTGTTGTCGATCCAATACTGAAGACCCCTCCTGATGTTCTCTTTCTGTCCGTTGGGCTCCCTACCCAATCTGCATCCGTGAAGCCACATAGCTTCACCTCATCCTCATGTCTGTACCACAAACCATATCCCGATGTGCCTCTCAAGTAGCGCAATACATGCTTGCCCGCCTTCCAGAAGAGCTTGGTAGGCTTAACCATAGCTTGTGAAAGCTGGTTAACTGCATAGCATATATCGGGTCGTGTATTGACCAAATACATCAGCGACCCCACCAACTGTCGATAAACAGTGGCATCCACTTCTTCTCCCGAAGTGGCATCCTCCTTCCTCCAACCTCCAGGAAGAGGAGTATCAATAGGCTTGCAGCCATGCATGTTGAACTTCTCCAGTATCTCCCGAGCATACTTGCCCTGAGAAACAAACAGTCCACCATTACGCTGCCATATTTCCAATCCTAGGAAATAGTGAAGGAGGCCCAAATCCTTCATCTCAAACTCTATAGCAAGATCCTTCTTGCATGACAGTATCAACAGCTCATCACCCGTTAGAATCAAATAATCAACATACAGTACAATGATAAGCAACTTACCCTCCACCACAATCTGGTATAGGTTAGGATCCGCCTCGCTCTTGGAGAATCCAAGTCCTGTGAAATAGCTGTCTATCCGTGTGTACCAAGCACATGGTGCTTGCTTCAACCCATACAACGCTCTCTTGAGCCTGCACACATGCGACTCGTTGCTGAAGACCTCAAAGCCTTCGGGCTGCTCAATGTACACCTCCTCATCAATGACTCCGTTGAGGAACGCAGTCTTCACATCCATCTGATGAATGTGCCATCCCATCTGTGCTGAGAGAGCAAGAATAGTCCGTATGGAAGAATACCTTGCGACAGGTGCAAAGGTCTCCTCATAATCGATCCCCTCAATCTGTGAAAAGCCTCGAGTAACAAATCTTGCTTTGTACTTCTCCACACTCCCGTCAGCTGCCTGCTTAACTTTGTAGATCCATCTCGAACCCACCACTGATTTCCCTTCCGGTCTAGGAACAATCTCCCATGCACTGTTTCTGACAATAGAATCATACTCTTCCACCATGGCGTCTACCCATGCGGGATCCTCCACAGCTTCCTCGAAAGAGGATGGCTCAGTCACAACACACTTGCTCATCAGAGCCATGTATCCAGTGTACCAATCAGGTGACTGTCTCTGCCTGCGTTGGGCTGTAGGTGGTCCTACAACTTTCTCTGCATCTTGAGCCAGTTGCTCAGCTTCTGTCAAGCGCTTTCGCCCTCTGATGGTTGGCGTTGCATGAGTGGACTCGTCCACTCCATGAACCTCATCCAGTGGCTGATCCACATCCTGAAGCTCATCCTTAGGAACTAATAGCTCCTCATCTGCATGCAAGTGTAGCTCCCTCTCAAGCGAACACTTCATGGCTTTCTCCTCCTGAAATTTTATATCCCGTCACACAACAGTTTTACCACTGTCTGGAAAATACACACGATAGTTGTGGGGCGTATCAGTGTACCCCACAAATATCCCAACCTCTGCAGTCGGCTCCAACTTCTTCCTGGCATCCTTCGTCACATGCATGTAAACGTTAGCACCAAAAATCCTCAAATGAGAAAGATCAGGCTTCTTACCAGAATAAGTCTCCTCAGGTGTACTCATGCCAAGTATCCTATGAGGACAACGGTTCTGCACATAAACTGCTGTATTGCATGCTTCCACCCACAAGTGAAGGGTAGGCCCTGATCATGCAACATTGCCCGTGCAGCACCCACAATCGTTTTGTTCTTCCGCTCAGCTACCCCGTTCTGCTGTGGGTTATGGGGAGCTATGAGCTCTCTACGAATCCCTTCTGCCTTGCAGAAATCCTTGAACTCGTCCGAGATGTATTCACCACCATTATCGCTCCTAAGAGCCTTCACCTTCTTCCTCGACTCCTTCTTGACCAGTGCTTTGAATTCACAGAACTTTGAATATGTCTCGCTCTTCTTCTGCATGAAGAAGATCCAGCACTTACGAGAGAAATCATTAACAAAAATCACATAATACCTGTGTTTTGCTGTCGAAGCAACTGAGAAAGGTCCACACACGTCTGTGTGAATTCTCTCAAGGATCGTCATGGCACGACTATCCTTCTCGTGAAAGGTGGCTTTCACAAACTTCCCCAAAGTACACCCCTTGCACTGATCTAACTGTGCAAGTGTGCCTTTAGGAAGCCCTGTAGTGATTTGCTGCAGTATCTTCAAGGCTCCATGGTGAAGGTGACCCAATCTCCTGTGCCACAACTCGCCATCATCCCGGCTCACCAATCCTTCTGCCTTGCCCGCCATTGCTGCGCATCCATCTACACGCAACTGATAAAGGTTCCTCACTCGAACCCCTATCTTCTGGGTCTCACCAGTTGTCTTGCTGCGTAGGAAAGCCTTTCCCTTGCTGAAAACAACATCATACCCCTTGTCTTCTAACATCGCCACTGAGATAAGATTCTTCTTCAATCCTGGAACATGCATGACTTCCTTCAATACGAAGGGTTTACCAAACTCCCTCTCAAAGGAAATGGTACTGATACCGGTCGTACTGTATCTACCATCATCACCCATCTCGATGTGCACTCCAAGATCTTTGTCCTCCAGATCAGAGAACAAATCTCTATCTCCCGTCATGTGAAAAGACGCACCACTGTCCAAGAACCATACCGATCCCATCACACTTGAAACCAAGCATGCGATCAATGAAAAATCAAGCTCAAACTGTGAGGCTAGAGCCTCTCCTGCTGAAGATCCAGCAGCCTGCTTGTTCTTCTTCTTCTGCGGACAATTAGTGGCATAGTGTCCGTGCTGGTGACAGTGAGAACACTTCACCTTGGACATGTCCTGCTTCTTGCCTTTCGCACCCGAATGAGAAGCTTTCTTGTTCTTCCCCTTCTTTGCTTTGGCAGCCAAAGCGCAATTCTCTTCATCAGATACCTTTGATGAAGATCCATTCTCACCTTTATTGTTTCTGAGTTTATCCTTGACCGCCAGGTCACTCTTGCTTTGGAATAACATTCGCAATACGTTGAAAGACATTTCAACAACACTGCTGCAAATTCAAATTCCACCAGCAACCAACTCAACCGCTTCCGATCTAGAATTCATGAGAACAAAATATTTCTTGTACAGAGATCGACTGTATGGGCATTCACCAGATATCTCACCTTCCAAAAGAAGGATGAATCCAGAGGCTACCTGGCCCGATTATAAACTTTGCCTGAAGAAAAAAAATTAAACACTTTCTGAATAATAGATCCGATGATCAATCCTCGCTTGATATCCTGTAAAAATCTCTTCTACAAATCAAGCTGCTCTGATACCATGTAGAAATTTTGAATAATTTAACACATATTCAACAGAGATTATCTTGATCATGTACTATTGTGGAATACATACACAATACATAAGCTCCTCTACGTTGATCATCAATATAGTAGCATCAATAACATTAAAACATCAAGAGCATTCACACATTAACACAGTATGTAACCCGGGGAAAGCATCTCGCTAAAAACCCCACACTATCTGTATATTAATGATTGAGACCATGTAACATTACAAAGTACAATGCTTATCACAAGAAATCCAGTACCAACTCCACCTGTTACACACAATACAGCTAAGATCTGATCTCCAAATCTATTCCATTGCTTGCCTGCCTCCACTGCTCAATACCTGCTCAAGAATGAATGAGAATGGTCTACCAAACTCGTATTTCACCTCCAAAGAATCACTCACAATGTGTAAGACGTGAGCAGAAGCTACAAACTGGGAAAATACATGAGCAAACTCATTGGCATACTCAATCCCTTGATTGTGCAAGATCTGATGCACAACTATAGTCACAACTGATAGCAATCTGATTCTCTAACACCTGTCCCTGCTGAACTGAACATGCACTGACATGCAACTGAGTTAACTGATGTATTCTATAGTTGTATTATGAGTTAATAATTAGTTTAACAACTCATCATTAGTCTAATTGCAGTTAGACTAACTACAACTAGTTTAACCAAGTCAAACTGAACACAACTCCATCAACTCCACAATCAACTCCATCAAACTCAACTGATTGAGTTCTAACTGAAGTCATGCATGCAACAACTCAACTGACTCATAAGAAAAGCGTACTTCCTTCTGACAGCTGCATGGGCCACATCTGTAGCTCAAACTGAAGTGCTCCAAGAGAATAAGATCAAGTTTATAGTCCAAATATTATTATGAGACAATAATATTTGACTTTTCTATTTTTGACAGCCAGTCTAAAAAACAGACTTTGATCACTCACACTGTGATCACTCACACTTTGATAAAAAATAGAAGTCCATCTATTTTTCCCAACTTGACCAATCATCCATAAACAACAACCTGCAATCCATAGACATGATCCATATGTCTAAAAATAGACATAGTCTATAGACTTGTGCCAAAAATAGCCTGCGGGCCCACTTAGTGAAGGCGACTCTTTTCACTAAGCTCCATCATCTTGTTGCAATCTCAACAGATACACACCATATCTTATTGTCCAGAGGTCCCTCAACCCTAGGAGCCCTTACTGCAACATTGCCACCCTTGGAGCTCAACAGCAGGGAAGAGCATGCTTAGTGTTCTCGATCAGCCGAGACCCTTTCCCTTGCTAAGTGACTCCATCATATTTTAATTGATGAGAAGATAGTGAATATACTCACGAAGGATTTACCAAAATCTACAGCTCCTCTCTACACCATGTCTCAAATATAGTAATACTTGATCTTAAGATGCTTGCAATTATCATGAAATAAGAGATTCTCTGCAAATTGGATCCCACTTTTGTCATCGCAAGATATCACAGTCATATCAAGGACCTACTCAAACAGATCTCCAAAGATATTCCTCAACCAAACTGCCTCACAGCTAGCCATGCTAGCAACAATGTATTTTGCCTCGGCTGTGCTTAAAGATATGGAATTTTGTTTCCTTCTCATCCAATATATCATCGCAGATCCCAAGCTAAAGCAGCACCCTGATATGCTCTTCCTATTAATAATATTTCTATCCTAGTCAACCTTAGTGCAACCATGAAGTCGTACATCACCGACAGAATATCTCAAACCAAGTTTAATCGTCCCATGCAAATATCTCAATACATGTTTGGTAGCAACTCCAATGTGCATGGAGGGGCTCAATCATGAATTGATTCAAAGTGTTCATTGTAAAACATATATCAGGATGAGTGTTCACAAGGAATATCAATGCCCAAATGAAATTTTGATACTTAGAAGGACTCGCCAAATTAGGTCCAACAACATCTCTGCATAACTTCTTGAAATTCATCTCCATCAGTGTGGCAAGGGACTTGGTTTCAGTCATTCCAATAGCTTCACAACATATTTTCCTTTAGAAAGGAAAATATCTCTAGATCTCTACCACACCTCTAGTCCTAGAAAGTAATGCATCACACCAATATCCTTCATTTTGAATTTGGAGGTCAACTCCCTCTTACATTTGAGCATCAGGGGCTCACTACCTATCAAGAATAGATCGTCAATGTATAAAACCAAAATCAAAGGCATAGCTTGGACCATTATGAAGTGGACTTTTGAATCAACACTACTTCTTGTGAATCCAAGCTTTACCAAGTAACTATCAATACATACATACCAGGCTCTAGGAGGTTGCTTCAAACCATATAATGCTTTATTCAACTTGAAAAGGTGATTCTTCTAATCCTTCACTTCAAAACCCTGAGGTTTCTCAACATATACTTCTTCATCTAGTATTCTGTTGTTGGGAAAAGTATCCAATTCGGAATGCCCCTATCCCACTCTAAGAGGTGATAGTGCCTTAGCAACAAACAAGACAAACTAATTGAGTATTCTTCTTTATGAAACGTAAATGAGGAGAAAGGATCTAACTAACCTGTGTCTTTTGCTAGTTTGTTGATCCAATCGCTCCTCTCTTCAGTAGCTCCCAGCTCCCAGCTCTCTCACCGGCCCAGCTTCACCGAATTCCTACAAAATCACAAGAGAGAGAAACTACACAAAGATACAGATATACATTCATAAAAAGCTCAAGATCAGATTAAGCTAAACATGTAAGCATAACAAAACATCATTGGTACACATCATGTAGGAGAAACTCAAATAGTTTATTGATAGAATAATAAAGTCCAAGAGGAGATACAACCAAGTGAGGCCCGATCCAGCATCTACCTCCCAGCAAAGGAAACCCTTCCTCTCCTCCAACAAAGCATAAATCACCCAATGTACTAATCTTAATCTCAAACCAACAGCAATTCTCTGCAAAGTACAAAATTCCAGCCTCCTGAACCTCTGGGTGAGAGATCCATATATAGATGTAAGCAGAGAGGATGAGTCAACTTATGTTTTGACTTGTGGCTTCTCTCTGTCAGTTCTTGCTTCCACTTGGAGGTTGAGAACCTCTTACTCATCACTAGTCCAATTCATTGAGGCAAGTGTCATTGGAGAAGATTCTGGAAGCTTCCAGGGTCTTTCCACCTCGTTGAATGAGCTTGCCATTTGTCATTTCCCGCTCAGCGCACCCTGGTAGTGCTTCCACCTACATTGCAGTGCACCTAGCCAGTGTAACTTCTGCATTTCAACGCAGGCAGCTAGTGGAGCCTCTGAATTGATCCTGAATTGACTATTTCTGAGTGGTTTTTGGTGGAGAACTTCTGGGAGAAGCTGTCATTGGTTGACCTTGTTCCTTTAGGAGCTGTAACAACATCTTCAGGGACTTTGGATCCCTTGAATTATGGACATTTCATGCTTATAGATGTAAGGCACAAAAATGTCTATAACAGTTGCCCCCTAAAGTATGAGGTCGTTTATCGGGTGAAATGCTTTATTAGGAGGATCCGAAGTTCATTCAATGTTGGGAGGAGACCTGTAATAAGATACAATACAATACATTATTTTTCATACTGTTTTCATGATCTAGCTGAGGCGGGCATTCCCATGCTCAGCTTTATAAATTCATTTTTCTGTACATAGGACAGACAATCGTCTGATGATAGACTGATGATCCTGCTGAAATCATCATCCTTTGGTAGGATGATTGTCTGTGCTGTAATGTTGTACATGTCAATGTATTTATTTTTCCTGAATATATATCGCAGCCCAGATGGATGAAACTAGATCCGGGGTCTTCAATCTCGTCCGATCTTCACTCTAAGTACAAGTCGATCCATGTGAGAAATGTTCTGAAGTCGAACATGGAAAGACCTCGCTTGATTACCAGTCAATGATGTAAACTGTTAACAAGCGCGAGAGGAATCACCGATAATGATAATGACCCTCAAGGTACTGCAGTACAATTCACGTGGTGTGAATAAAGGACTTGGCGTCGAACACCACGCAAAATCTTTTGGTCGAAGGTCATTGATGTATACCTGTCGCCGGAAGTGAGAAACTTGCCATTGAGGCATGCAAGCTTCAAAGTACTGAAGGGGGTGTTCCTAGATCAACTTCTTGGATAATGAGCTGATGTCGACAAGAAGCGATCCGTCAAAGGAGGGCCTTGATGTATCCCACATCAGTGACACGGAACGGAGCAAATGATTTTGATGGAGGTGAAAACGATCTGATGATATATGGTTCAGGGTGGCGGTCATGAAAGAATGAAGGATAATGTATGGTAGTGGATGGGACACGGTCGACTTCTCTGGATGACTTCTCTTGAACATATCGGCGACACTTATGTGATGGATTGGTAGCATTTACCCCAAAGATGGATGGTATGGCGAGACCATGGCGATGTGACCGGTGAATGAAACAACCCAACCCGACTCAGGCACGGAGTGGAAGTGTCATGTTCAAGAGCGACTTGCTACCAATAAAGTTCTTTGAGTTTCTTCCCAATTTTTCCCCAGTCATTGCTGACCAGTACCTCTTTATTTTTGTCAAGCTTGAGGAGGATAACATATGCTTGTTCTATAATTTGCCCTTCGGGCAAACCCATCGCTATGTTTTAACGAGCCTAGCGATAGTGAAACTCGTTCTCGTCTAAAGACAAGTTTGTCGCTATTTAATGTTTTTAACGAGTCTAACGACAAAGATAACTCGGTCCTTTTCATTTTTAGAGAGTCTGAAAAGGTACGTAAAGTTAACTCCAAAAGTCCTTTTTCGTCATCTAATCCCTTAAGTCCGAAAAAGTATAAAACAATATAGAAGGGATGAATTTTTGATAGTTTTAACGAGCCGAACAAAACAAGCGCTCGATCTTTTTGTGCAATAATCCCTCAGGTCCAAAAAGATTAAAATCTAGAGGAGGGATAGCACTTCTGGTCGCTTTAACGAGCTGGAAGGCCAAAACTCAGCAATCTTTTCATATTTTACGAGTCAGATGAAAAGAGCTTAAAGAAGACTCGTCTTTTGAGGAACGAGTGATAAAAAGGGTTAGCAGCTGATTCCAGGTAAGGGTTGGAATTTTCCAATCACGGCAGTGTCACAAGGATGGCTAGTGAAATCACTCTTCGCAGCTGTTCCTCAAAATGGGTAAACAATCAATATGGAGGTGAATGATCGGCCAACGGAAAAGTGGAGGTGACGGTGCAAACACGACCAAGGCTTTAATGGCTGATAATGTTACATTCACGGTGGTTATTTACCGGAGGATAGTTCATTTTTTAACGAGCTTAAACGCGGATTGAAACACTTGCTCGATTTTATGTTTATTTTTTAACGAGCATGAACTATGTGCTAAAACTGCTCGATAAGTTTGCATGCCCCCAGCATAATAATGCAAATCGAGGTGCATGCCCCCCAAGCTTCATTGCATTCGACTCGGTGGTTGAAATGAAGGCTTACCTTTGAGATTTGGAAAGGGGATTTGTTTCATTTTTTAATGAGGTTGACACAAACAAGAACTATCCTCATGACTCCTTGTTTCATTTTTTAACGAGGTCGACACGAGATAAGAACCATCCTCGGAGCCCACTGTATTTACAGTGTTTGATAGAAAATCGAAAACTGAAGGATGATAAAGGTCATCTTTAGTATCTTCTCCACAATTCGGGAGAAGGGAACGATGGTGGGAATCATTCCATGGCGCCCCGTCAATTACCATTGATTGAATGATTCCTCCGTTTGTAGAATGTACAAGTGACGAAGGATTTGAAGAGGTGCCATTTTCCTTAGACCTATCTATCCAAACACTCGATGAGTGTTGATTTTGGTTTGCCCCCCAGGCCAAGAAAATTGATTGCTACAATATTTCTATTAGGGCGATGATCCATGCTGACAAAATGTTTAGGAATCTTCCGAATCCATTAGATATAGAAGATTTCATATTGTAGGTTTCCACTGTGTCCACTTTCACCAGATTACTTGGAGGCGGTAGGGCAAAAGTACCCATTAAGGTAGGGTCTTTTAGGAGGCCTATTCCAATATTTTGAAGCGGATTATCGCTTCCATGAATCATTGGAATGCTTCCCGTAACTTGTGAACTGTTGGGGAGAAATGTTTGTTGGTCGATGATTGTAATTCTTCCTTGAAAGGGAAATGCAATCTTCCTGAAGTAGGTCGACACAACTGCGGCCATGGCATATATCCAGGGCCTTCCCAGTAGGATGTTGTAATTGAGGTTTCCGTCGATTACTTCAACATCAACTTCTACTGTTTTGCCCCCTAGTTCAACTTTCAAGTTACTTAAAATCCCGTATGGAGTGTATGATCGTCCATCAAATGCTTTTATCATTGTTGAAGATCGCGACAAGGGTGGTGAGCCTAAATTTTTCCAGCAACTCATCGACATAGTACATGTGGATGCCCCCTCATCAATAATTGTTCGATGAACAGTTTTGTTGAGGGCTTTCACTTGAATAAGGAAAGCTAGTTGAGCTGGTAATTGAGGGTCATATCCTTTGTGATCAAAGGCCACAAGATTGGAATCCATTGGGCTAATCCCACCTATTGCTGATAATAAAGTTTTCTTTTGGGAGGGGCAATTTTGCGATACCTCAAGTGTCGACATAGCGGATGGCGATTGGGCCAAGTCCTCTACTATATTATAATTCTGTGCTACTTTTGCACTAGGATTAAATGTCGATCTGTGTACTACTCCCTTTGGCGACTTTATCATTGGTTCAGGAATGATGGGTGGCACAACTTCGGTCAAAGTTGTCGTCGAACTACTAGGTTGTTCATTAGCCTTGTTATTCGACAGCTGTGGATTCCCGTAATCTTTATTCCTTGTCAAAGCATCATTTTGCTGCTTTGAGACAGACAACATAAGCACTTGGGATCGGGAAGTATTTTGATTAGCAACCAGTTTGGTTCCCGGGTTTGGAAACGGATCAGTCAATACTGCTGAGGGTTTTGAACTCTTAAAGAGTTTCTTAACTTCAGCTTTATGTGGACAATCTCTCGTCTGATGATCCTCATCGCATATATGACACCCCGTAGGGGGTTTCCTTTGCCCATAAGGGTTTGCAGAAGCTTTTTCAGGAGATGACTCATCCTGCTTCTTTTTTCTCCCTTTCTTTTTCTTCTTGCCCCCTGGTTGCTTCAGTTTTTTTCCCTTGTCGGTCGACATGGCATTTACTTCCGAGGCAAGAAGTTCCTCATTTGCATTTTGACTGGAAATCTTACGGGCCTTCTTGGGCGTAGCCTTTGTCGATTTCGCGTTTGTCGTGCCAATCATGCCATCATCGGCGTGAGAGTCATTGTTGGATTTAGGAGGAGGAGGAATTGAGAATTCCGGTCTAGGGGCGTCAGGTATTTTGTCGTAGAGCGTGCCAGACTGAGTATAGACCAAGTCCAGATATTGCGCACGAGCGATAACTTGCTCTTCCATTACGACTCCCCCCTTTGCCACATCTTCCGTGATGGCAGGAAGTAAAGACTTGATAAACCATTCAGCTAATAGCTGATCGAGAACGTACGTTTTTACCATCCTGCGACGACGTCGCCACTCATGTATATGATCAGATATGTGAGTGGCCATTGTCTGTTTGAAGTTGGTAAGGAGTTCTGTTCCCGTTTCATACCTTATCGGTAATTGAAAATGGGTTAAAAAGGTTGTGGCTAAGGTACTGAAGTTGTCGAACGAAGCTCTAGGCAATTCAATATACCATTTTGCCGCTGGACCCGTTAACGTCTTCTGAAAAAGGCGAAGCCTTATCGAATCATCGTTTAGGGTGTTTGATGAACACCATAGATGAAATGTCATCACGTGATTCGATGGGTCTTCACATGGATTTCCATTAAATTTAGGAATATCTGAAGGAAGTTTGTGAGGAATCGCTGGCCACCAAGGGGCGTAAGCAATTGGATCATTTGTTAACCGGTGTAAATCGGGTAACTCTAAAGTTTCCACGAATGGTAACTGTTGATTCAGGTTAGGTGAAGCATACCCAGGGTATGATGGAATTGCCTGAGCAGTTGGCCTTTGCATACCAGCATAATGTAATTGATGTTGGTATGACTGATACGGTTGGTGGATGTGACCACTGTAAAGTGGTTGATTTTGACCGTTTTGAATGTACGGCTCTCCACTGTTCGCAAATATCTGCTGCTCAGAACCTTGGTATACTTGTTGGAATTGTGGTTGTTGATATTGCACTAGCCATGGTTGTGAAGCCATGTTCTGTTGCGCTATACTAACCGTTGGACCAAGGTGTGGGGTAATTGTACCCGTTTGGACCTGTGTCGCCCCATCAGTCGGCGATTGTGGTTAAGTCACAGGGTCAAGGGGCTGTTGCATTACAACCTGAGAAATCTGAGGTTGACATACAACAGGCAACGTTTGAACTTGCGACACTGTCACAATAGCTGGTGTAGTCAGGATGTTCGACATAGGTACACATTGTTGCATAGAATACACAACCCTTGGCTGTTGGGGTAGTATAGGTACCCAACCACTTGATGTAACTCCAGTATAACCTGAATACTGTTGTGAACTCCCGTATGGATATCCTCCCGGAGGGGGTAATGAAAGGGCATACTGCCCCCCATACGGTGGCAACCCGGAGCTCAAAGGGATTGTCTACCCTTGGGGACTGGATTGCCCAAATTGACCTCCAAATGGATCAATTTGGCGAGTCTCAACATAAGAGTTGCCGGATATTATTCCGGAGGAACAAACAGGAACGGACCATACTGTCGAAATAGCCCTTGGATGGACTCCTTCTAGCGGTTGTGAGCTAGTCGGGACAGATGGTATGCCGGCAAACATTGTCGGAGTGACGGCAGGGAGTTCTGCTGTCACTGTGTCGGTTGACACAGTCCTAGATGTTGACGGTTGTTCAGACATTTTGAGTCTATCCAAAATATTACCTAGTGATTCTACAGGAACTTCCACTGGTGGTAGACTAACTTCTGATGTCGAAGGAAACAGAGTGACCCCGACTCCAAAATGTGTTGGAGTACTTGCTTGCGGATCTTCTACAATTTCCTCTATCGAAATCAAACCAGGTGGAAGGGGAAGACCGTCAGGTCCGTAACATATTTCTGGTGCCGAAGAAGGGGTTGAATCGACAGCGACAGATGTTTGAGGAGCAAGACTCTCCGAACCGGTCGCAGATGGAACTGGTTCAGTAACACAAGTGTTTGCTCTCAGACTAGGATCAGTATCACTGTCCCTCTGTGGCTGTTGAACTTCTTCTGTAGAGGCAGGGTTTCCAGAAATGTTAAGAGTAACCGGAATCTCGGATGTTGTTGGAACACTTGTTCTAACTTTAATAGGAGATTTCGAACCGGTTAAACGAGTTCGCTTTGTCCGTACTGTTTTCGATTCCGGAGACAAAGACGGTTGACTCGTAAGCCTCCGCGAACGACGAGGTTTCAATTGACTTTCTTCCACGATTGTGGATTACTCAATCAACCAAAATACAAAAAGGGGAAAGTGTGTTTCTGAATTAAATGAATTTTTAGACGCTTTAGACACAACTTGCTTTTTCAATTTTAAAGAGTCGAGAAAAAGCAAAAGATGACTCTAGTCTCCTTCGATGTTTTAACGAGCCCGAAGTGACAAATGCTCGGATGGAATTTTTCCGTTATAGAGTCTGAAAAATGCCAAAAGGAACTGCTCTGGAGTTCTAGGTAGAGGGTGTGCCAAACTTTTCGCAAAACCGCAGAATACTTTTTAAGGTACGGGCGGTCAATCTTCCCGAATGCTGTGTTCAGTGCATTGCGATCAGTAGGGTGGCCGACACGGCTTCCTATGGATAAAGGTTTTATGCCTATAGGGGTCTCCCAATATATACTCGACGGTACGTGGGAGCACAATCCGTACTGGCACTTATCGTCTCTCAGGAGGAATCACCCAACCATCAGTGAGGCGACCAGTGACCAGGGTTTACGACGCCGGAACACGTCTCTAGCCTAGACCTCTATGTTGTGCGTTAAGTTACAAAGCGTTGTTAAGTTCATTCAATTTATTTTAGGTTGATCTTTCTTAGAAGTTTGCCTTTTTGGATCACCACGAGATGTATGATACAATTCCTAAATGTAGTCTAAAGATGATAAGCAAGCTTTTATATCTTTTCAACAATGAAAATCCTAGCTACAAGGGGAAAAGAAAGACACAATCTTTTCTCAAAGAGCATAGAGCACACTGTAATGCACTTTTCCCTAAATCAAAGCATGCAAACTATCAATATGCAAATGCACAAATGCATGTATTTGTTTTCGCTTTCTTAATATTGATGCCTAAAAAGAAAGCTGTTGTACAAATTTGAATTCGATTTCAAGTGAAAACATAAACAAGTTCCTTTTTCAAAATCAAAAAGATGATTACGACACTTTATGATTTACTTGTTTCGACACTAGAAATGCATAAATTCAAACCAAACGACAAAAGTAAAAGCTCAATCAACTGTGAACAGTAAACAAACTCACTCCTAAGATCAAAACGACACTTACGACAGGTCTAGATCTAAGGGCGACAGTATGACTAGTTTACTTTTGTAATGGGAAACTGAAAATGATGTAACAAATACACAAAGAAAAAATACAGTTTCTTTATACAACTGAGGTGGAATTGAGGCAAAGAAAAGGGGTTTCAGATAGGTACACTAACTGATAACAGGCTGCAAAAAACAGAGATAAAACTGAGCAAAAAGAAGCAGGGAACCACAGCTGCACAAGGCAAAGGCTGATCAGTGCACCCTCAACATAGAGAAACTAAACTTCAGTGCAGGTATCCTTCACGGGACCTGCGTTGAAATGCAGAACCTCTTCACAGAGTCTGCGCTGAAGGAGAAACGAGAGTTGTCTCTGGGTTCTGGGTTACGGTTTGCAGTTTAATCTACAGTTTTTGGCCGGATAAAAGCTATCAATTAGGTACAATTAGGAGGATGATTTAAAGGAGGACTAAGATCTATCACAAAGGGCTGTTAGAGCACTTGTGGATCAGTTTGTTCAAACCATAAAAACAGGCCCAGTGAGTGGACTAGAGTGGCAGATCTCTACTTTGCATTTGAAAATGGCAAATGCATTTCGATTTGGCACTCCTGAGTTTATGAGAAGAACAACAATAGAAACACAAATAAACTAACAAGATACTCTCCCCAGTGGAGTCGCAAATTTGTTGTTGGGAAAAGTATCCAATTCAGAATGCCCCTATCCCACTCTAAGAGGTGATAGTGCCTTAGCAACAAACAAGACAAACTAATTGAGTATTCTTCTTTATGAAACGTAAATGAGGAGAAAGGATCTAACTAACCTGTGTCTTTTGCTAGTTTGTTGATCCAATCGCTCCTCTCTTCAGTAGCTCCCAGCTCCCAGCTCTCTCACCGGCCCAGCTTCACCGAATTCCTGCAAAATCACAAGAGAGATAAACTACACAAAGATACAGATATACATTCATAAAAAGCTCAAGATCAGATTAAGCTAAACATGTAAGCATAACAAAACATCATTGGTACACATCATGTAGGAAAAACTCAAATAGTTTATTGATAGAATAATAAAGTCCAAGAGGAGATACAACCAAGTGAGGCCCGATCCAGCATCTACCTCCCAGCAAAGGAAACCCTTCCTCTCCTCCAACAAAGCATAAATCACCCAATGTACTAATCTTAATCTCAAACCAACAACAATTCTCTGCAAAGTACAAAATTCCAGCCTCCTGAACCTCTGGGTGAGAGATCCATATATAGATGTAAGCAGAGAGGATGAGTTAGCTTATGTTTTGACTTGTGGCTTCTCTCTGTCAGTTCTTGCTTCCACTTGGAGGTTGAGAACCTCTTACTCATCACTAGTCCAATTCATTGAGGCAAGTGTCATTGGAGAAGATTCTGGAAGCTTCCAGGGTCTTTCCACCTCGTTGAATGAGCTTGCCATTTGTCATTTCCCGCTCAGCGCACCCTGGTAGTGCTTCCACCTACGTTGCAGTGCACCTAGCCAGTGTAACTTCTGCATTTCAACGCAGGCAGCTAGTGGAGCCTCTGAATTGATCCTGAATTGACTATTTCTGAGTGGTTTTTGGTGGAGAACTTCTGGGAGAAGCTGTCATTGGTTGACCTTGTTCCTTTAGGAGCTATAACAACATCTTCAGGGACTTTGGATCCCTTGAATTATGGACATTTCATGCTTATAGCTGTAAGGCACAAAAATGTCTATAACATATTCCATGAAGAAATGTCGTCTTTACATCCATTTGGTGAAGTTTCCATCCTTGACTAGTAGCAAGGGAAACAATCAATCTAATAGTAGTGTAACGGGAAATGGGAGAAAATATATCGTCATAGTCTTCTCCATCTTTCTAGGAGAAACCTGGGGCCACGAATGTAGTTTTTCACTTCTCAATGCTTCCATCAACTCCATGCTTGATCTTGTATAACCATTTTGAAGTTACCACAAACTTTCCCTTAGGTGTCAGCACAACATCCCATACATAATTCTTCATATCGATTCATATTCTTCGGTCATGGAATCCTTCCAAACCTATTTTTTCACAACTTCTTAAAAGTGGGAGGTTCAACCTGTATCATAGTGCTCATTGCTACAATGTATCCTTGATATCGGCATGGCTTCTTATTTTCTCTAAAGGTCCTTTTGGTAGGAACATATTTCTCAGCATCTTGTAAAGTATCATGAAGCTATAATGGTCTCTTCCTAGCAGGGGGATCACTTGAAGGAGGATCCAAAGGGTCCATAGGCTCCATGGGATCATCAACTATCTCCTTCTCAGATTCTGACACAAAAGGACCTTCTAGTATGTCATCATCACGTTTCTTGTCAGCAATAAGAGGAGGAAGATGCCTTGCTTTTCCAACGGCAACATCTTCATCAAAAGTTACATCCCTGCTAAACTTGATCTTCCTTTGACCATATAGATATATATATATATATATATATATATATATATATATATATATATATATATATATATGTATGTATGTATGTATGTATGTATTCTAAATTCCTTAGAATTTTCACAGTACCCAACAAATGTAACTTTCTTTCGAGTGGCTTCCAACTTGTTCCTTTTGTCATTCGGCACATGGAAATATACGGGGCAACCAAATGTCTGAGATGTTCAATATCAAGCTTCACACTTGTGAATAATTCTTCGGGAGTCGTGTTATCCAAAGCTTGATGATGAATCTTGTTTTGTACATAGATTGTTGTATTTGTAGCTTCTCCCCATATGAATTTCAACAACTTTTGATCATGCAACATAGCTCTGGAATCTTCCGTAATGGACCTGTTATTTAATTCAGCCACTCCATTCTACTCAGGTTTGTAACATACAATAGTTTCCTTCTTGATTCCAGCCTGCTTGCAAGAATCAATGAACTCATTTGAAATGTACTATCCACCATTGTCATACCTGAAGACTTTGATTTTCTTCACAGTTTGATTTTCTATTAGTACCTTAAATTTCTTCAACATATCAAAAGCCTCATCCTTATGCTTCAATTAATTTATCCATGTCTTCCTAGAGAAGTCATCAATGAAGATTATGTAATAGACATGTCCACTAATAGAGTGCATAGGCATGGGTCTGCATAGGTAAGAATGAATGAGTTGAATAATATTGTCAGTCTTGTTCCTGCTAGAGGGGAATGGTCATGTTGTCTTCTTGACACTGGCACACCCCAGGCATACTCTATCATGACTAGCTTGAACATGAGGTATCCTAGAGACTAACTGCTTAAATTTTGTTAGGGATTCATAATGGAGATGTGCCAATCTTCGATACGATAGCTTACTTTGATGATTAGTGGCATGTATCATTACTAGTAGAGGTCTTCCATTGACTCTATAGATTCATTAAATTCTAGATCCCAAGGTAAAAGCATCTCTCATGCGAGATTCCATAGGCTAGACGAGGAATTTTCCTTTTATGAAAGATACTCTCATGCCTTTATCTTCCAAAGCAGAAATAGATACCAAGTTCTTCTTTAGTCCTAAAACATACATTACTTCATGAAGAAGAATGGATTCCCTAGAGTCTAAATCAAATTTGATAGAACCAAATCCCTTCACTGGATACGTAGAGATGTACCCAAGGATAATCTTCAAACTTGTCTCCCTCTTAACCAATTTAGAGAGGACCTCCTTATACCCAAAGAAATGACTAGAAGCCCCACTATCTACTAACCATCATACGAATCCGAAGGAGAAGAACTAGAAATAGAAGAAATAAGAATATATTCAGATTGACTAGCAACTACATTGTTTTCATGCCTAGAGTTCCTTGATCTCTTTTGAGGATGATGGCCTTCATCGTAGTCATTCAAAGTATCTCTTCTTCTTATATCATCCCTTCTTCTTATATCATCTCCTTTTCTTTGATCGTCATGTCTTCTTCTTCTATCATCTCCTTTTATTTGATCATCACTTCTTCTTCTATTGTTAAACATGTTGTTTTTGAAGCCTTGATTGTTGTTGTAATTGGATCTTGAATTATTTCTCTTTTCCAGACAATATCGAGCATAATGGCCATGCTTGTGGCAATTAGAGCATTCAATTCTACCTCCTCTTCTCTTGGAGTCCTTTGATTCATGGGGAGGGTTTCTTGAACCAAATGGTGTTCCTCTTCTAGTCTCGAGTAACAAATGCAAAGGGCTCTCCTTATTCATGCTTGTGAATTCTTCCTCTAGCAATCATCCTGGTTTCCTCTTGAGTGCATTTACCAATGAGCTCATTAAATGTTGAAAGAACATTATTGTTTCTTAAAGTAGAAATGAAGGTTTCCAAAATAGGACGAAGACTTTGAAGATTTGCCACCACTAGCTCTCTGTTCAATATTTTTTCACCAACATATTGTAATTGATCCCTTAGGCGAGATACTCTCATGATATAAGATTGTACAGATCCCCCCTTGTTCATCTTCATTTCTTTGAGTCGATTTTTCAAAGAGAGTATATGATTCAAGTTGTTGACTTCATACATCCCGACCAACTTGTCATAAATATACTTAGAATTCTTCAAACTACCAACATAAATAAGTAAATGATCTTGCCAACCATCAATGATAATTTTCTTGACTTTGAGCTCACCTTTCTTGTACTTGGATTTGACAGCAATCAAGGCATTTGATGGGGGCTTAGGTACGTTCCCTTGTACATATTCCAAAACATCATTGTCATCTAATATAACTTCCAACTTGATCTTCCAAGAAACAAAGTTAGATGAATCACCAAGCTTCTCATTATCCTTAAAGCAAGAGGAAGACATCTTTTCCAAGTCAAATAGGCTCCTTTAGTTTCTTTCAAGAATGATTTCTCTTGTCTCTTGTCTCCTTGGGCTCGTCTTCACCTTAGCTCTGATACCATTTCATGCTATTACAATCACTTTGGCCCAATTATTTTATTTAATTAGCAATATTTCAAAACAATTTAATCTTCCAATGATAAATTGCAATTGTACATAAAAATGTAAATGCAATAGACAACAAAATATAATCAAAAGCAATAAGAGACACAAGGATTTGGTCAAAGACTAGGGAAAAACCCACAATGGGGAAAACCCTTTCAAATTCTTCTTCTTATTAGATTGCCGTAAAATGTTCAGCAAAGAGAGAGTACAATGTTCCAATTCAACAATCAAAAGACTATCTAGCAAAACCAGTCAAACAATATCCAAGAGATGAGCCCAGTAGACAAATATGATCAAAATTAAAGTTTCCAAGCTTCCGGTCAACAATCAAAGTCTGCGGTCAATTGTTAAAAGTATCTTAGGTCACAGTCGCATGGAGCTAGTAACCATTAGTGTGATTGTAGCTCTACAGTCGTAGGGAGCACCCTATGAAGTGATCGGTTGCAACTGAGATTTCCATGAACCAACCCTACAACTCCAAAAATATATCTTCTTTTCGCACATGTGAGCTCAGATCCTACAATATCGAACATGTATGAACCAATCTCACGAACCAAATTCAGACCTATATGAACCAATCCAAAGAAGAGAGAGAAGAAGATGCTTGATGATGATGTCGAAATGAGGTTAACTTGAATTGTATTTATATGCCTTCAAGGGTGCCCAATTTCTCTTTAAAGTTGACCTGTACTTTTGTGCACATGTGGGTTTCCTCTTCAAAAATACATTTTTTCTTAACCAAAATAAATTCTTCGAAGGGCTAGGAGGGGCCTTTCTTGATGAGGAAGATTGTCCAAAGGAGGGAATTTTTCCCTGAGCTACCAAATTAACATGATCTGGCAACAAGAGCTTGAGAATCAATTTCTTGAATATTTCCTTTAACTTTGAGTCTTGACTATTATTCCATACACACACCACATAATTCATCAAATGTTGGTCTCTCCTTTTTGGAACAAATTCCTCCTACAAAAGAATCCCACTATTTAGGTAGACCAATGATTGCAGTAGTCACCAATTCAGATTCAAAGATCGTTACTCCCATGTTTTGTATTTCATCCCTTATGTTAGATATCTTCATGGAGAAGGCAACCATAGATTCTCCCTTTGCTATCTTCAAATCACGAAGTTGATTTCTTAGTGAAATCATTTGACTAGTGGTATTAGATGAAAACATGTTGACCATTTTTTCATATACTTCCTTAACAATGGGTAATTATGAAACATAAGGGATCAAATGATCCTTCAGAGATTCAAAGATAATTCTTTGAACTTTGACTTCACCTTTTTGAACCCTAGTATTTACAGCATCATCCTAAGGTTGCGCAACTTCTCCTTTGACATACTAAAGAACATCATGTTCCTCTAAGACCAAATTGTTTCTTTTCTTCCAAGTCTTAAAATTTCTTGGTCCTTTAAGTTTGTTTCCTTGTTTGCAAGAAAGAGCCATAGCTTCACTAGCCTTATACATTGATGAGAGATAAGAAACTTACTTGATGAAGATAAAATGAACAAGGGCTTCTTCCAAGGGTCTTTCCAAGAGCTTCCTTGAAGGGCTCCTCCCAAAAAGTGATCTGCAACGTTCTTCTTTCACCAAAGCTCTAATACCATGTTGAATAACCAAGTAAGATTTATAAGAAATATTTCTAATATACTGATAATTATTTGTGAGCTTATTACAATTTATTCTTCTCCATTAAATAATTATACTTTAGAAATTCAAACAATAGTAGTAAGAAGAGATCATAGTGAATGATAACAAAAGACTCCAATATTTAGGTCAGAGACAAGGGAAAAATCCCATAAAGGGGAAAACCAAAGCAAGACTTTCCTCAGAGATATCCTTCAATAGTACATCTAGACATAGATAATACTGCCAACAAGATGGCATCCACATGTGCTAAGTCTCCAATGTAAATGTCTACAACATAATGTCAACAAGTTGTCCAACGAGTTCACTTTCGATAATTTGATCCTTTGTTAGGTCCCTATAATACTAGTGATTACCCCATTACTATTGTAGTTGTATCCCTTATTAATGTTGTTGTGCCCCTATTGTCCCCCTATTGTTATTACTGTGCCCCATAGAATCCCTCTATTGTTATTTTTGTGCCTTTATATTATTATTGTTAGGTCGGCTGGGTTATATTGTGACTCCTTAGACTCCTATATATAGAAAGGAGGTTTTGTCCTTTGAATCATAAAAGAATCATTCATTTGTGTAATGTAAAGGAGGTTGCCCCCTCGAAGAGGCTGAATTCTAAGGTGTTGATCTATCTTTTCTATCTTTTTGTGAGCTGGTTTCATAACATTTGGTATCAGAGCTTTGGATTCTAGGGTTTCGCTGATCCAAATAGGTCATCATGGAATTTTCGCTATAACATTTTTTCTACGACGTTTCAAAAGCGAAAAAAAAACCATTTGATACGAAATCATACTGAACCTCGGGTCCAAATTTCAGAGCTTTTCGCGCTATATTTGCGGAGATATGATCTAAGGAAGTTGGTCTTTTTGCAGACTCCTTAATTACATTCCAAACAGGTGACCTGGGGAAAATCGTCATAACTTTCTCTCTGAGTATCAGATTGAAATTTCATAAGAAGGTATAGAAAGAGGACGGAATTTAGTTTCTTGTATATATTTTCCAGAGCCAAAGGTTGAAACAGGGACACATGGCACGTCGTACAATTTCGCTCTACTGAACTAGTCTATAATCAGGTCACTGTGGGAGATTTGGCATAACTCTTCCTTGGAGAATCGAATTTGGATTAGACTAGTGGCATTGGAAAGAGGACATAAAGGGCTACTGCAGGTCGCAATTTCAGAATCGGATGATCCGAAATTATAGAGATACATCAGAGGCAATATCGAGCTCCTACAAAGTGAGAAAAGGTGTGTAGATTTTTTTAAATTTTTGCTTAAGCTTGGTTTGAAAAATTGTTTTGAAGGAATTCAAAGGGCATAGTAGAGAATTATTATCAGTAACTGATGCTCCGAGGAAAGAAAATGAAAACACCTAGTAAGCAACCTGAAAGCTCTAGCATGACTCATGAAGAAGAGGAAGAAATGCTACATGATATATCAAAATTACAAGACCAAGTGCAACAAATGTCACTCTCACAAAAGCTAACAGAAGTTAAGATAAATGGCATGGAATTTAAGACGAATGACGTGGAAGCTAAGATGGACGATTTGAATATAGATTTGAAGACAGATTTGAAGACAGGCATGGCAGATTTGAAGACAGATTTGACAAATTTTCTACAAGAAATACTTACTAATGGTGAAAGGGTAGTAAAGGAAACTCATGATGCAAACAAAAGAAATGTTAATCATGATTTCATAGACTCTAATGTTGGAGCAAAGACCCACCATATTCCAAAAATCGATATGACGAAGTTTGATGGCAAGGATCCCGCAACATGGATATTACAGATGGAGCAATTTTTTGATCTCAATAATGTGCAAAACACACAAAAGGTACGTATTGCAACTTTATATTTGGAACCAAATCAGTTTGTATGGTATCAATGGCTTTGCTCTCGTAAACAAATTATCACTTGGGCAATTTTTACGGAAGAATTGACAGCACATTATGAGGATACAAAAAGCAACACTTTTTTTAGCCAATTGATAGTCTCAAACAAAAGGGTTCAATAATGGAGCACATTGAGGAGTTCCAAAAATTGAACATAAGGGTAAAAAATATTCCAGAGGAACATAGGATTGATGTGTTCATAGGGAATTTAAAGGATAATATCCAACATGATGTTCGCCTTTGGGAACCTGATTCATTAGAGAAGGCATTCAGGTTAGCAAGAAAAATGGAAAGAAAATTATGGCAACCAGGAAGCATACCACTCACAACTATAAAGATGGAAGTGTTGTTGCCCCTAGTCTTCCACAACCTATAAGGTTGACACCAGAACAATTGGAAGAAAAAAGAGCAAAAGGGCTTTGTTACAGTTGTGATAGAAAATACACTAAAGGTCATAAGTGTGCTGAGAAGAAATTATTCTACATAGATTGTGAAGAGGAAGAAGAAAAGGAGCAAGAAAGGTCAAAAGAAGAGGATATACTTCAGGAAAAAAGCCTGGATAAAGAAGAAATGAATCCGACCATATCTTGTAATGCATTGGCTGGAATTACCACTCCTCAAACCATCAATATAGATGGACAAATCAAGAAGAAAAAGGTAATAGTGTTGATTGATTCAGGAAGTACCCACAATTTTATTCATTGTAAGGTAGCAAAAGAATTGAATTGATTCCTATATCTAGCACCAGAGTGTCAAGTGATGATTGCAAATGGAGGAACAATAAATTTCTTTGGAAAGTGCCATAATATCAAGCTATCCATGGGAGAATATGTATTGACTAGCCCAATGCTTTCCATTCCAATGGGAGGTGTTGATGTTGTACTAGGAGTCCAATGGCTACAATCCTTGGGGACAATAGCTTTTAATTTTCAAGAACTTTTCATGAAATTTTCTGTGGAAGGAAAGGAAGTTGAATTAAGGGGTATTGCAAGGAAACCGAGAAAGATAATCAGCTCTAATGGTATGACAAAGCTTCTAAAAAAGGAACAAAGAGGTGTAATTGCACAATTATGTTCGCTAGATGTTTCCACATCAAAATCATCTATTTCTCTAGATCTCCAAAAAGTCTTAGACAATCATTCCAAGGTATTTGAGACTCCCAAAGGTCTCCCACCTATTTGTGATCATGATCATGCTATTCATCTGATTCCAGGAAGTGTTCCTCCAAACATCAAGCCGTACAGATATCCCTATGCCCAAAAGAGTGAAATTGAACGTATGGTTGCAGAAATGCTAGAGGCTGGTATAATTCAACCTAGTCAAAGTTCTTTCTCTGCTCCAGTAGTATTGGTGCACAAGAAGGATGGATCATGGTGCATGTATCCGGATTATAGGGAGCTCAACAAGCTCACTATTAAAGATAATTTTCCCATTCCTGTCATTGATGAATTACTGGATGAATTGCATGGATCAATTTACTTCACCAAGTTGGATCTTCGTTCAGGATATCATCAAATCAGAATGAAGACTGAAGACATTCCGAAAACAGCATTTAGAACTCATGAGGGTCATTATGAATTTTTGGTCATGCCTTTTGGCCTTACCAATGCACCTTCTACATTTCAAGGTTTGATGAATTCCATTTTCAAACCCTTCCTTAGAAAATTTGTGTTAGTATTTTTTGATGATATACTAATCTACAACAAGTCTTGGAAGGATCATGTTGAACATGCTGACAAGGTGCTACAACTATTGGAGGAGAAACAATTATATGCAAAAAGATCCAAATGTTTCTTTGGAGTACAAGAGGTGGAATATCTGGGTCATATTGTATCTCATGAAGGAGTTAAGGTAGACCCTAGCAAAATTAAAGCCATTAAGGAATGGAAAATCCCCACATCCATAAAGCATTTGCGAGGATTTCTCGAGTTGACAGGGTATTATCCAAGTTTGTTAAGAATTGGGGAAAATAGCAGCACCTCTAACAACATTATTGAAGAAAGATGCATTTTCATGGACTCCAGAAGAAACAAAGGCCTTCGAACATCTTAAAGAGGCAATGTGCCAAGCACCGGTCTTAGCTACATCGGACTTCACAAAAACCTTTATTGTGGAATGTGATGCTTCAAGAAATGGAATTGGTGTTGTTTTAATGCAAGATGAAAGACCCATTGCTTTTGAAAGTCGTCCAATCAAGGGAAAGTTTTTACACAAAGCTATTTATGAGAAGGAAATGTTGGCAATACTACATGCACTTAAGAAATGGCGACCCTACCTAATGGGAAGACACTTCAAGGTAAAAACGGATCATGATAGCCTTAAATATTTTTAGAACAAAGATTACCCTTTGAAGAGAAACAAAAGTGGGTCACAAAGATGTTGGGTTATGACTTTTAAATCATCTACAAAAAAGGGAAGCAAAATGTGGTGGCAGATGCACTCTCAAGAAAGGATGAGGATGTGGAAGCATTGTTGTGCGCCATTTCTATTATCCAACCAGATTGGATAAACGAAGCAAGGGAGGAATGGAAGAATGATGAAGAAGTGTGGGCACTTATTCGAAAGTTACAACAAGATTCCAGTACATCTGATACATTTAGCTGGAAAAATGATTCATTATGGTACAAATATCGCTTATACCTCTGTAAGAATTCCCAACTCAAACAAAAGATTCTTATGGAATTGCACACTTCTCCCTTAGGAGGGCACGCAGGATTTTTAAAAACTTACCATAGGGTTAAGAAGGAATTTTTTTGGGATGGCCTTAAATTGGATATTCAAAAGTTTGTGGCAGAATGTTTGGTGTGCCAACAAAATAAAGTTGAAATAATTAAGACCCCGGGTCTATTACAACCTTTATCCATTCCAAGCCAATGTTGGGAGGAGGTTCCAATGGATTTTATCACAGGTTTACCCAAGTCTGAGGGAAAGAGTGTCATCATGGTGGTAGTTGACAGACTTACCAAGTATGCACACTTTTGTGCATTATCACATCCATTTAAAGCCAGTATAGTTTCTACTACATTTATGGAAACAATTCAAAAGCTACATGGAAACCCAAAGATTATTGTAAGTGACAGAGATCCCATTTTCACTGGAAATTTTTGGACAGAATTATTTTCTTGTCTCGGTACTCAGTTAGCTCATAGCTCATCTTATCATCCTCAATCTGATGGGAAAACTGAGATAGCAAACAAATGTTTGGAAGGATATCTTCGTTGCTTTGTATCTGATAAACAAACACAATGGGTCAAATGGTTGCCTCTGGCTGAATGGTGGTATAACACTTCCTTCCATACAGCAACAAAAATGACCCCATTTATGGCACTTTATGGATATCAGCCACCATCCATCACATCATATTTAAGAGAAAATTCTAAGGTTCAAGCAATGGAACATCACATCGAGCATCAACAACAAGTCCTCCAACTCTTAAAGGATAACCTCATGTTGGCGCAGAATAGAATGAAACAACAGGCAGATCAACATCGCAGCGAAAGAAGTTTTGATGTAGGTGATTGGGTATTCCTACGGCTACAACCATATAAACAAATGTCCCTCAAGCAAGCTAAGAAGGATAATAAATTATCACCAAAGTATTATGGTCTGTACAAGGTGTTGCAAAAGATTGGTACTATGGCATACAAATTGGAGCTTCCTGCAGCTTCTCGAGTGCACTCAGTTTTCCATGTTTCATGTTTAAAGAAGGTTATAGGCGACAAGCTCCCAATTCAAACAATATTGCCAGAACTTGACGAGGAAGGAAAAATTATATTGGAATCGAAAGCAGTCATAGAAACAAGAACTCGACAGCTATGAAATCGATCAATTTCGGAGTATCTCATCAAGTGGAAGAACTTATCCGCTGAAGATTCCACATGGGAGGATGAGAATTTATACAGAAGCATCCAGAACTACTTAAGCGTTGAGGACAACACTTTTTTGAAGGAGAGGGGCATGTTAGGTCCCTATAATACTAGTGATTACCCCATTACTATTGTAGTTGTATCCCTTATTAATATTGTTGTGCCCCTATTGTCCCCATATTGTTATTATTGTGCTCCATAGAATCCCTCTATTGTTATTTTTGTGCCTTTATATTATTATTGTTAGGTCGGCTGGGTTATATTGTGTCTCCTTAGACTCCTATATATAGAAAGGAGGTTTTGTCCTTTGAATCATACAAGAATCATTCATTTGTGTAATGTAAAGGAGGTTGCCCCCTCGAAGAGGCTGAATTCTAAGGCGTTGATCTATCTTTTCTATCTTTTTGTGAGCTGGTTTCATAACATCCTCTCACCATACCACAAAAGACAAGGATTGGATAATAGATCTCTTGAAGTTTAGACCTTGAATAGAATCACAATCAGATTAGAGTTGGGTTCTAGGCTTAGATCACAACCTAGTCTTAGTCAGGAACTTAACAAACTTATGATAATGAGAAGATCTTGGTAACTAGACTTTAGATCAAAAATATAATAATCATATCCCAGTCACCAGACTTCACATCACAAGTATAATAATTAGATCTGTGTCACTAGTCTTCAGATCACAAGTATAATAAGCAGATCTTGGTCACCAAACTTCAAATCATAAGTATAATAAGAAGATATTGTTCAATGGATTCAAAATCATAAGCGTAATGGGCATATATCAAACCCCTGACTTCAAATCATAAGTATAATGAGCAGATCTTGAACCTCTGACTTCAGATCATAAGTATGATGAGTATATCTCGAAACTTTGATTTTAGATCATAACTATAATTAGTAGATCTCTAATTATTGATTTAAAATCATAAATGTAATGAGTAGATCTATAGATCTTGGACCATTTCACATAAGAGAGAAAATGAGTATGGTATGTGTGTTAGAATTGCATACCAAGGAGAGCGAATTAACCTCTCTATATAGCCATCATGTGATATGAATGGGTGAGTTTCTAGGCAAACCAACTAGCCATCATGTGATATGAATGAGAGAGTTTCAAGGCAAACCAATTAGCCATCATGTGATCTGAATGAGAGAGTTTCAAGGAAAGCCAACTAGCCATCATGCGATCATAATGAGAGAGTTTCAAGGCAAGCCAACTAGCCATCATGTGATCCAAATGAGAGAGTTTCAAGGCAAGCTGCCTAACCACCATGTGATCCAAATGAGAGAGTTTCAAGGTAAGTCGACTTAATCATCTAGAAGAGTGAGCCTAGTACTTGTGGAGCCACTTGAAATTATAAATAAAAATAATAATTTTGTTTTTCTCAAATACAATGCAAATAAATAATTTTATGAAGACCGACCAAAGCTACACTTTTAACACCCCGCACCCCCCCACTCCCTCACTTATGTAAGGGACCCGGAACCCCATCAATTCTAGCATCATTGGATAGAGAAGTAGCAATATCAGACATAACAATGTCAATGTTAGTGTCGGAGCACTCACCAATGGAATGGTCACTCACAAAATTAGCCCTTTTTTATTTTAAAATTATTTGTCAAGCACTAACAAATACAAAAAATAAAACACCCTCTAATAGGGGAATTATGTCACATCAAAGCTTGCTCAGCCAATGTAAAATTAGAAATAAGATTTCTAGAAATTAGAAAATTATTTTTGAATTATGGAAAAATAGAAATATTCAACATTTTCTCCAAAACTTTAATTAAAATTACAAAAATTCAACAAAATAATTGAAAATCAATAGACTTTGACAACAACAAAAATATTATAATCTTTAATAAAACAAAAACTATATATATAAATATATAAATAAAATAAATAATTACATAAACATGATAATTATGAAATAAAAATAATTTATAAAACCAAAACCTATCAATCTAACAATTAACTAATCAACTTTATGTAACCTCGCACACTTTATGTAAACCGCACACTTAGAAACCTCCCACACTTTATGTAAACCGCACACTTAGAGGGACATACTTCCTCCTCACTTTGATATTAATCTAACAATTAACCAATTAACTTTATGTAAGCTCCCACACTTTGTGTAAACCGCACACTTAGAGGGATATACTTCCTCCTCACTTTGATATTGATATAACGAACAAAAGTCCTTATCTAACAATTTACATTGCAAATTGATGCCATGAATAAAAATCATTATAATCTAATAGTTTACTTTGCAATATAATCTCCTTTCTTATTTTAATTATAATATAACACATAATTTCAATATCATACTTTAATTTTAATGATTATATTGGTATATAATTATAAACTATTTTCTTACCCTAAAACATTTTTATTAAGATTTGACATTAAAACTCTTTTTTTCGTTTCCATAACTATGATGACATTTTTTATTTAATCTTCGCACATTATTTCATTGCCATTATTCTTAATAATATCATTTAGCAATTATTGTTGTTCATATAGTTGACTCCCCCCTCATAACTTTATGTGAGTACACAACATAGATTCGTCAAGATCTCCAATTGGAAAGTTCCAATCAACAATCAAATTGGCCCATTGTCGTGTTGTGTGAGCATGCTTATTGAACTTCGATTGTTCTTCTGATGTTGGCCTTTGTTACCCCACGCCTATCTTCGACTTTTAGCATGTGGTCCTTCTGATATTTATCATAAAATCATATAAAGTATACAAAGATAAAGATAAATAGGATAAGGCAGGCCATGCCCACTTAGATTATAGTGACACTTTGATTATAGTGACAGTGGTAGGATGGGTTTTGTTCTTTCTTATCGGAATGACAAAACACATTTTGGTGAGATTATAGTTTTTTAAGGAGTTATTTATAATGTGATTTTTTGGAGATTCCAGTGACGGAATCCGGCGGAAGAAATTGAGGTTAAATCTTGATTTGTTGCAGCTAAAATGTGATTTTTTGGAGATTCCACGGCAAGAAATTGAGGTTAAATCTTGATTTGTTGCAGCTAAAATGGTTTTTTAACTGCAGATTTGGATTCAGCACCCTGAAAAACCCCTGGGACGCTTTGATTGTGCAGAAACTAGCTATCAAACTTGCGATTCCAATAAATTGCTACCGGATTTTGACCGGAAAAACCCACCGGAAAAGCTTCCAAAAAGTCTCATTATAGACAACTGCATTTTTGAATGGTATTTTTTTTTATGCATAAATAGATTGATTGAGTGAGTGAGTTTAATTTTTTTTTAGGTATTTGGATCATATAAATTTATAATTCTAACAAATTATTATAGGATTTGAAGTAAAATTAATCAGAAAGTATGTCTGGAAAAGAATGAAAATGTAGAAGGTTTAGATTACATTTTTTTCCCCTCAAATTTAAGCAAGTAAAAAGAGATAAAAATAATATGTAAAAAAAATTACTTTTATATCTCATCTTCAATGAAATTAGGAAAAGAAGAGAAAGTCTCACATGATTGTTTTTTTTTTTATAGATAAGTAGCTTTCTTGTTGGATAAGCATTAATCCTTTACTATATGACTTTAAGAAGACTAAAATCAAATCTAAACATATATAACACATAAAACAATTTAAGAAATAAGACCTCCCAACATAGTTAAATAAATAAAACATATAGTTTTCATTTCTTCACAATGTGTACATATATGAATGAAATGAGCTCTAATCTAAGCATGCGAGTAATCAAGGAAGATAACATATAAACTAAACAAATTAAGTGATTGCGCTAATTCCTTTGGTAAAAATGAGAGATCTCCTTCTTAGTAAGTTGTTAGAATCCTCCTTTATGGCTAATAGAAGTAATCTCTCGATCAAGATGGCATGGATCCAAGCATATCAAAACAAAGAGTGACGACTATGCAATATGATGAAAGAAAGTAGGAGAATAAGGAAATAACAATGATAACACATATGAAGTGCAAAGATTCATAACAATAACAAAGCAAAAGCTCTGAACATAGATAAACGCTAGAAAGTAAAACTTATTGTAAACATCCAAAATTATTAGCACTTATAAAGCTAGATATCAATTCCCTAAAGGCACAAAAGCAAAATTTTATGTCATATTTTAAAGAGATTAAGAGAAAGGAGCGGAGAAAAATAAAGACTTACCAACAAGCACAATAATAACTTTGAAAAAAATTGGATAATAAAAATACATAAAGAGATGAATCCTCGAGGAAAAGTAATGGAAAGAAGACATCAATTTATATATAGAATATATAATGGAAAAGCATTAATGACCATCCCATATTAAATATGGGAGGTGGGACTTTCATTGTCACAATACTACATGTGTACACCACAATATATTACAATGAAAAGGTGGTCTATATTCCACGAACTCAGAGTTAGAGACAATGTTATAAGTTCAATTTATGTAAAAAATAAGAAATTGAAGTACCAAAGTTGAAGAAGAAATAACGAAAATAAATGCATGATAAATAACCGAGAAAAAAAAGAAATAAATTTGAAAATGATAAAAAGGCAATCAGGAAGGAATTTCTTGAAATTCTTAAACATGAATCATGGTTTAATTTAAAGAAAGTGGAGCCCCTATGGTGTTCAAATATAAGTAGCAAGTTATAGGAAAAACTTGTATGTTATATTATTAATTTATTTTTCGTTTTGATTAATATGATTAAGAGATATTTTATAACATAATGTTTGTATTGTGATTTTCTTCTTTTGATTAGTTAATTTATTTTTTATTGAAATATGGGGAGTTTTGCATTAATATAACATCATTTTTAAAATATTTTTTTATAATAATGATTATATTTATATTAAGTAGTTTCATTATGGTTTAATTTATATTATCATATTTTAGATGGTGTTTAAAACTTATAAAACTGGGTATCTTTTTCTTGAGAGGGAGGTGATTATCTTATGTGACTTATTTTTGGTAAAAATAATATTATAGTTTGTTTCATATGTAATAGGTATATAGTGTAATTAACTAATTTAGTAAGACTAAAAAATGACATTACATGACAAGTAAACTAGATTCCTAGAGTTGCACTAATAAAAAATTCCACCTGCATATGTAGTGAGGTTCTAGTATTAGGTCTTCTACTCAAGGAGGACATAGAAAAATGATCTCCATCATTTGGTACCACCTACATTACTAACTAAGATAGTTTAATTGTTAACTACTCCACTTCCTTGAACTATTAGTTGAGTCATGTTGATCTCTTTTCCTATCAAGGAAAAAAGTCAACCTCATAGGGTCTGTTACCAAATTCCCTCTATGTCTTATAGAGGTGGTGCTCCACTATTGATCACACTCTTATATGAATGTAATTGTATATTAAATATTAAGCGTCAACACATACACCTGTAAGTAGAAAAAGTGTTTTTCAGAGTAAAGAATAAAATAATAATAAATAAATTATATTCTCACAAATTCATTCCACATGGTAACCCATAAACAAATTTGAAGCAAATCCAAATAGATGGAAATAGAAAGAATTGGTCCATACACTCAAAGAACTATAAAATTATATCATGCATTTGAAATCACAAGAGCATAGCAAAACATTCACGAGACTCCTACCTCTTATTTGGAAATTAAATTTTTTAGAATCACAAATGAGATTATTTCCCAAAATAAGCTCTTTGTGAGAGTCAAAAAATAATTTACAGACTTCAAGTCTCAAAATAATAATTTACGGACTTGACGTCTCTGAATAAAGTTAAGTGCCTAAAGCACAGTTACAAAATATTGTTACTTAATCATAAAAATAAAATGCATTCGCCCTAAGGGAAGAGGATTGGGTTCTTGTGAACCAATAATACATTGGCATTGATGTCAACAGGGTCTTGGTGTTGTTCATAATATGCCTATGTCTACCTCATGATGTGTGATGAGTTTTTGGATGTTGCAGTATTCGGCTTGACGGTCTTGTTAGTTGGCATTGATGTCAACATGTTTATGACATGACCTAGCGCGGAAATGGGAGGTTGAGTAGAGATGGTTTCAAGGTAGGATATGATGGCTTATCATAGGTTGATGATTGACATGCCACATAAGTTATAGATATTACTGTTACAGGAGGTTGGAGTGTTGCTGCAGGCGTTGCGTATGCTTGTAAATGTCTTGGAAGTATTGGAGTTGTTGCTACATGTGTTGATATGTTGTTGCATGTGTTGGAGGTGCCTCTACGGGCAATGGAGGTTGTTGGATAACTTGATGTTGTTGTTGCAGGTGTTGGAAATGCTGCTACAGGTTTTGGAGGTGTTTAGACAGGTTGTCATTTATGCTTGAGGAGTTGGGTAGATTAGTGTCTACATGTCATTGAATTGTTGTAGAAGTTAATGGCATATGTCATCAGTTGCAAACTTGTTATAGAGGCTTGAAGGTGTGTCCAGGAGTTGATGAAGGTGTCCAAGAAGGTTGGGCAAGTTTTGAGCTGAGGGAAGAAGGTTTTCTTTCATCCTCTACCCCAGACGCATGGATGATGGGTCATCAGAGGGTCTTAAAATTTACAGTCATTGGCAGGCAGGCCTGTGGGAGCGACTGAGGAGCTCCAGTCGAGTTTGTGCAGTGTTGCACAAGCGACCGAGCCTTTTCATGAGTTTTTCTTTGCATTCCTCGTGCAACTCAGATAATTTTGGTATTCTAGTGACATTCTTGATTGAAACTTTTTGGCATATTGTCGGAAAATTTATTGGGGCTTCTAGAAGCTAATCAAATTTGAAAATATCAAGAGGCAAGTGGAGTTAGAGGCTTGATA
This sequence comes from Pinus tabuliformis, assembly GCA_031772625.1. Lineage (NCBI taxonomy): Eukaryota > Viridiplantae > Streptophyta > Pinopsida > Pinales > Pinaceae > Pinus > Pinus tabuliformis. The sequence goes on along the minus strand of CM062820.1, from coordinate 1,417,145,137 downwards.
AAGTCGATGAGATGAATCTGGATCAAATCAAGTATATGAACAGAGTTTGTGGAGCTTAGTAGTTCTTGGTAATTATTGAGCTGAGAATCTCAGTTCATCTATATATTAGAGAAAACTCAATGATAGTTGATTGATTCTCTCGTGAGTGGAGTGAGTGTGAGCTTGGAGAATTGTGTGCAAGCTGTGAGAGTTGTATGATGCAAAATTTCTGAAGTAGTTTGCAGGTGTTGCAACAGATAATAGAGTATGTTTCAACCAACATTTTGTATAGTGAGTGAGGAGAATAAATAATGTTTGATTGCAATGTGTGGAGAGTTTGTGTTGTAATTTGTGGCGTATTTGGAGGTTAGAGATTTGTTTTTTCATTATGTGCTTTGATGATATGTTGTTGTAATGCTCATGTTGAACAATTCTCAATTCCATCCTAAAATATTTTGAGACAAGAACCACAGAGAGGAGTGGAGGACTCCGATGAAATAAATATAAGTGAGCAAGTTTCTCAATCCAATGGTGGTTGGATAGTTCAACAAAAACTAGGCGAGGCTCGTTGGTCATGGTGGCTTCCAGGAGATTAGAGTTTATAGAGTCGATTGATAGTTCAAGAGTAACCAAGTGAGGATCGATGATTGTGGTGGCCTTCAACATATGGTAGTATGTAGATTCACATGAGAAAGTGTCTCCATTTGATAGTAGCCATTTATATCTCTATGTACAGAATTTTCTTGACTAATAGAATATTTGAGTAGCGCAACAACAACAAGTGGTTCTTTTCCCTTGAGAGGGTTTTCCACCATAAATATCTGTGTCCATTGTGTTTATTGCTTTCATGGTTTTTTATTTATGTTGATGCTCTAGTCTTTTATTATGTGTTTCAATTTATGCATGGTTTAAATAATAATTAATTGCAGGAAAATCAGAAAAGGGTTATAAGTGCTCTCACTACTGATTCACCCCCCCCCCCCCCCCCCCCCTCTTAGTAGTGATCTAGTTTCCAACAATTGGTATCATAGTGAGGTTCTCAATTGTAGCTTGATGGCTAGAGAGTGGATCTTTGATTTTTTGGCAGAGTTTTTGCAAATTTTTCAAAATGGATCAGTAAGGAATTCCAATGCCTCATAAAGGCAAATTTGCAACTTGGGGAGTGAATTTGGATTCATATTTTTGTCCATTTATGAAGATATATTTCTATTAGTTGAGTATGAAATTAAAGATGAATCTAATAATCTGGCTAAAAAAATTATTTTGCATATTATTTCAAAATTTGATAGCATGTATGTGAGACACTGTGAGAATTTGATAGCATGTATGTGAGACACTGTGAGAATTTGATAGCATGTATGTGAGACACTGTGAGATTGCAAAAGAGATGTTGGACAAGTTGCAAAGTTTGTATCTTGGAGGATATTTTCAAATTTCAAAAATGGATAACCATGCAAAGGATTCTACTCTTATTGTAGTGACAAATCAAACCTCCTCACAAGATGAAGATGAAAGTTCTAGTGATAATAAAGATGATGACAAATCCAAGATAATGGAACTAGAAGCAAAGATTCAAAGACTCATGGCTAAAAATAAATATCAAAAAATGCTACTGCAAATGTTTGATGAAAAGGAGTGTGCATACAAAGAAGAAATTTCAGATTTGAAAACTCAACTGGAAGAAGGAATGAAGATTGAAATTGGAATGAGGAAGAAATACAATGAGTTGGAGGATGAATGCCAAAACTTGAAGGCTGAAGTAATTTATGCAAGAAAAGAATTAGAGCAGCTCAGATCTAGTGCTCAAGCATCAACAAGAAAATCTAAAAATGTTGGAGCAGCTAGTGGTAGCAAGAAAATGGAGAATCATTAGCAAAATCACCAACCATGCAAGAAGCAGAAAAATAAGAGGAGGAGGCCAAATAAGAAGAAAAAAATTGGAAAATGTTACAACCGTGGAATACATGGACACATAGCAACAATGTGCAATAATGGAGAGATGAAATCCTCTCATCAAAAGAAGCAGCCAAAGGAGATGCAATCTCAAGCCTACATGCAAAGAAGATATCCATCATTCAGGTATAATAGTCCATTTTATGGTTATTTTTTCTCATGTAATAAATTTGGCCATAGGGCTATTGACTACAGGGCACATGCAAGGAATAAAATTTAGATCAATAGAATATATCAAGTTATTCCTCAGTTCCTTGGTCACATTAGATGTTTTGTATGTGACAATATTGGGCATGAGGTCAAGGATTGCAAGTTGCACATGTGTTACAAGATATCTAATCAGAAAGAGAAAAATATGCAAGGTCAACCACACAAGAAAAAGAAGGATCAACAGATCAAAGTTTGGAGGAGAAAAGAGCAGCAAGGAACTCCCACCAAAAACTAAGGCCTGCATGGTCTCAGGGGGAGCATATGGTTGCATCATGAGTTACATGTAGATTCTTGGATGTGCAACCATATATCGAATATTTCATGAAGATAAATCTGTATATTGTAGGAGATGCATGAGTTCAAGGGGAGTTCATGAGTTTTGAAGTGCATTTTCTTTTCTAATCTATTTCTATTCCAGTTTGATTTTAGTTGGATCAGCCATGTACATCTATTACTAATGGTTTTTGGAGCATATAAATGTTGAGATGTGATGAGGGGATCATACATTCAAGGGGAGCATTTAAGCGTCCAAATGGACTTGCAGATTATTGGCATCATGTTCACTATGGATGAGTTTTATTGTTCTTATTTGACAAGAGTGTGTTGTAGGAAAGGAATTTTGTTATTGCTGCCATATAGTTTCAAAATCATATGTTTTGCATGACATAGTTGGTATTTTGATGATGATCATACTGCTAGATCATATTTTTGTCATGTGTTGTCATGCATCCATGGAGGATCAAATGACATGTTAGAGTTGGATCATCTAGAATATGCACTTAATGGCTCATGTTTTCTATTCTTGATGTATCATGTTATTGCTTGGCTTTTTCTCTCATGGGGAGAGAGAGTGAGTTGATGGCTTGAGGTTGAGGAGATAATGGGTAAATGTTGCTACTACATAGATTAGTTACTTGACTTTGCTGCTCAGATGCATTGCATATTGGCCATATATTGATGTTGTTAGAGATATTACTTGTATTGGTTCATATGGTGCTAGTGATGATGTTGATGCTTGTTCATTCACTTCTCATAGCTTATGTTAATGCTATTATATTGGATCTTCATTGTTGGGATGGTGATGGCCAAGGTGGTGAGTGGCCATGAACTAGCATATGGTTTGGATAGTGCTCCTATTGTTGCTACTACACATTGAGAGCTTATATCCTTGCTCATGTTGGCCTTATGTTTTGATGCACATGCCTGATCTAGGTGGATATCGGTGGCCACTTGTCTATTCCACCTAGACCCCCCAGTTAGTTTCATCTGTTTCTTTATTCATTTCATCATTTACTATTTTTAGCAGTTTTTTGGGGTCCTGAACTTCCGAAGAAGTTTTTACCCCCTAAACGACATTTTTTGGGGTCTGTGGTAGGTCCATAGCCGTAGGAAAGGGCCTATAGTAAAATATATAGTACTTGTAGAGACATTTCCAACAAGGTATCATACGCGCCAAATGGAGATAATATGACCTAGTTATGGCCCCGGGATGTTGGCTGCCCAACTAACCCCAACGAGGCCCACAAACTCTTGGTGTTACATCTCCTGGGGTTATGGTTTTGGTTGTTTAGGGTTTTATCATGTTTTCCAATAATAAATAGGCCCTTGAGACTCATTGAAACATAGTTCAGAGGCATGTAGCCACCACATCTCTTCTCAGAGATAAGCTACCATCGCCCAACCTCCCCTAATTTAGAACCTGCAAATGATAAGCTCTGAGCCATGCGAGGAAGACCCTAACATAAATAGTGTGCTTCGAAGTGGAATTACTACAGGGGATGGTAAAGGCAAGCAACCTGAATATAGTAATTGGTTTCGCAAGACTCCGATGAAAGAACCAGAGTTTGATTTGGAGCGCGCTAAGCAAGCCTTCATGGAAGCTAGGAAGAGCTTCGTTGATGCCTCCACTTCAGGAAGCAAAGACAGACCGGAGCTGGAAATGGACCCATCAATGCTCACGATGTTCTTGGAAACATGTATGAAGCTTCTATGCGATAGCAATGTTGTAAAGGGACTGCAGGAACTTATAAATAGATGTGTTGGGACTGTGCTAGGAGAACCTCGCGTAGTCTGTAATATTGGAAAGCACACAACAAGGACGGGAAGAGAAATGAGATTGACTGCGCAGATTGGGGAATATGAGATGGACCAATTGATTTTGGACCTAAGATCAGACGCAAACATTCTACCGAAGCAGACATGGGAGCGCATGGAAAGGTCTATGTTGCAATGGTCTCCTATCCAACTGTGAATGGCGAACCAACAAAAGATCCTACCTATGGGAAGATTGCAGGGAATTAATGTAGTTATCGAAGGAATGAGTGTGCTAGCAGATTTGAAGTGATAGAGATTGTTGATGACATCAATCCCTACCCTGCGCTATTGGGAATAGATTGGGCCACTGACATGAACGGGGTGATAAATCTAAAGAAGCGCAAGATGATTTTTGAGAAAAATTCTCTGCGTGTAGTTGTACCATTGGACCCTGCAGAAGGATCGTGCTACACGGAGCCAGTGCGCAACTATGAAAGCGACAATGACTTGGACTGCATCTACAAGATAACTGCGCAAGAGCAAGACTGGGTGAATCCCACCATGGATGGATGAATCTCGTGGGAGCGTGAAAGCTCCTGAACATCGGATTCTTACTAGGAGATAAAGCGATGACAGAACCAGTTACATGAGGTAACCACGCTGAACTATAACATGATGATGAGATCATTGCACTGCGTATTGATAGAGGTAAGGGATCTCCCTACGTATGATGGGTTGAGCGAGGTAGATGACTTCTTGAACAGATTCGAAAGAGAGGTGCCGGAACACCAATGGTTCAAGGATTTGAAATGGGTACTTCACACTATGCCTGCGAGGTGGTGGGCTATGCACCAAGGAAGCTTTGAGGACTGGTGCAAATGTAGGAGGATGATGTGCATGCGGTTTGGGAAGCCTCAGATGCGATTAAAAGACAAGTATGATGGATGAGATGATCCGCGTGCACACCTCGCCAAGTGGACAAAGGCCTATGGGGAATAGCTGCAACCTGAGTGGATGCACCTGTTTTGTCATACCCTAGATGTTATACCCATGAACTGGTATATAGAGATGGAGCTCTGGCATGGGACGAGTGACTGGGATATCTTACACGAAGGGTTCCTGTTAACCTTCATGTTTGAGGATCGTTGGTGGGATACTGTTGATGACGCACTACAAGCAGTAAAAGTAGCTATCTTTAAAATACCCCAAGATCCAATAGAATTGATTCGGCCTGAATGGGCGACTCATCTAAATGGCACACTGGAGTGCTGTAAAGTAAAAACTGAAGAAGACGATGAGGATCAGCGAAAATTTAACATTCCAGAAACTGAAGGCTATCGCGAGGTTCAAGGACCACTAATTGAAGACCTTGACATAACCGAGCTGGTAAAGACAAAGCAAGTGAACATTGGTATGGAAGATGAACCTAACTATGAAACGCTCAGTGACCACTGGGATGACGCGACAGTGGATAAGGTCGCTGAGTTACTCCGCGAGTACCAGGACCTATTCCCGACCAAGATCACGGATTTAAAGGGAATCATCGGTGATTTAGGGATGATGAAGATCACATTAAAACCCGACATGAAGCCAGTTAAGCAGAGGCCTTACTGCTTGAATCCGAAGTACAAGGAAAAGGTCCGTGTAGAACTAGACAAAATGATCGCAACAAGGATCATCGAACCAGTGGAAGAATCTGATTGGGTGAGCCCTATGGTGGTGCAGGAAAAGAAGCAGAAGGGCGAGATAAGAATATGCATGGATCTCCAAAAATTGAATGATGCATGTGTGCATGACCAATTCCCAACTCCGTTTACAGATGAAGTATTGGAAAATGTCTGCCAGCAAGAAGCATATTCTTTTACTGATGGGTTCTCAGGGTACCACCAGATCAAAATCACGCCAGAAGATAGGAGCAAGACCACCTTTGCGACTGAGTGGGGCTGCTTTCAATACACTGTTATGCCGTTTGGGTTGAAGAACGTGCCGACCATCTTTTCGCGCATAGTTGTTGCAACATTCAAGGAATATATCCACAAGTTCCTAGAGGTTTATCTAGATGATTGGATTGTATTTGGATTGGTTAAGCACCATGTAGCGAGCTTACGCTTGATGTTGGATACCTGCCAACGACACCAAATCATGTTGAATCTCAAGAAGTGTACGTTCCTCGTTCCCTTTGGGAACCTGTTGGGACATGTGGTTTGCAAACAGGCACTGATGGTAGATCCCGCGAACATTGTGGTGATTTTGAATTTGGAAGCATCGCGAAGTGTCAAATAGTTGTGCACTACCTTGGAACATACGGGGTACTACAGGAAGTTCATCAAAAGCTATGCCCAAATCACCGCGCCGATGGAGAAGCTGTTGAAAAAAGATGTCACGTTCTGTTGGAATGATGACTGCATGAAGAGCCTAGATGTACTAAAAGAAAAATTGGCCTCTGTGCCAATCCTGGTCTTCCCAAAATGGGACAAGGAGTTTCATGTCCACGTTGACGCATCGTGTATAGCACTGGGAGTGGTACTAACATAGGAGGGTGGAGAGGGATTGGATCACCCTATCACATTCGCGAGTCGTAGATTGTCTAAAGCAAAAAAGAACTATTCCACCACTGAACGCGAGGGATTGGCTATGGTGTACACGCTCCAAAAATATCGGCACTATTTGTTAGGGGGACACTTCAAGATGTATATAGACCATTTCGCGCTGAAATACTTGTTCAATAAGCCTGTGTTGGGGGGGTGCATATGCAGGTGGCTCTTATTGTTCCAAGAATATGATTTTGAGTTCGTTGTGAAGCCTGGACGCTTGAACATGGGACCAGATCACTTGTCATGCATTGAGACGGGTGTTAGGCCCCTATACTACTAGTGTAACCCCTTATTGTTATTAGTACAACCCACTTATTATATTGATGTACCCATGTAGTGCCCATATTGTTACTAATGTGCCCCATAGAAGCCCATTATTGTTATTATTGTGCCCTTACATTATTATTGTTATGTCGGCTCTGATTATGTTATGACCCCTTAGACTCCTATATATAGAAAGGAGGCCTTTTCATTTGTATCATCCAATAATTGTTCATTTATGTAATGTAAAGGAGGTTGCCCTCTTGAAGAGGCTGAATTCTAAGGCGTTGATCTATCTTTTCTATCTTTTCTTGAGCTGGTTTCATAACATTTGGTATTAGAGCTTTGGATTCTAGGGTTTCGCTGCTCCAAACAGGTCATCGTGGAATTTTCACTATAACTTTTTTTCGGTGACGTTTCAAAAGTCACAAAAAAAACCCATTTGAGAAGAAATCACGTTGAACCTTGGGTTCGAATTTCAGAGATTTTTGCACGATATTTACGGAGATATGATCTGAGGAAGTTGGTCTTTTTTCAGACTCCTGAATTACATTCAAAACAGGTGACCTGGGGAAAATCGTCATAACTTTCTCTCTGGGAATCAGATTGAAATTTCGTAAGAAGGTACAAAAAGAGGACGGACTGTAGTTTCTTGTATATATTTTTCAGAACCAAAGATCGAAAATTGTACACGTGGCACTTCATACAAGTTCGCTCTTTTGGAAGGTCTATAATCAGGTCATCTTGGGAGATTGTGCATAAATCTTTTTTGGAGAATCCAATTTGGATCAGACTGGTGGCATTGGAAAGAGCACACAGAGGGCTACTACAGGTAGCAATTTCAGAACTTAAATATCCGCAAGTACAGAGTTACAGTTGTTTCAAGATCGAGGTCCTAAAATCAAGAAAAAGCAAGATGAGGAAGTTTGATGGCAAGGATCCGGTAAATTGGATACTTCAGATGGAGCAATATTTTAATCTACATGGTGTACAATTGTTACAAAATGTATGTATTGCATCTTCATATTTAGAACCGGATCAATTTTTGTGGTATAAAGGGCTTTGTTCTCGTAAACAACTTGTTACGTGGTCAATTCTCACGGAGGAAATGATAGCACATTATGAGGATACAAAGAGCAACACCTTGTTTAGAGAAACACCACAACAATTGGAAAGAGTAAAAGGGCTTTGTGATATATTCGAAAGTAAAATTATGGCAACAAGGAAGTCTACCCCTCACAACTTTAAAGATGGACGTGTTGTTTCTCCCAGCCTTCCACAACCTACAAGGGTTACACCACAACAACTGGAAGAAAAAAGAGAAAAAGGGCTTTGTTACAATTGTGACAACAAATGCATTAAAGGCCATAAGTGTGCTGAGAAGAAATTATTTTACATAGAGCATGAAGAGGAGGAAGAAAAGGATCAAGAAACATCAAAAGAAGAGGATATATGCCACAACCCGACCCCAGAGAAAGAAGAAATGAATCAGAACATATCTTGTAAACTATTGGCAAGAATGAACACTCCTCAAACTCTCAAGATAGAAGGACATATCAAGAATAAAAAGGTGCAAGAAGTGAAAGATCACATCAAGAAAGAAGAAATGAATCCAACCATATCTTGTAATTCACTAGTCGGAATTACCACTCCTCAAAATATCAAGATAGAAGGACATATCAAGAATAAAAATGTTCAAGAAGTGAAATTTCACATCGAGCGTCAAGAAATGAATCCGACCATATCTTGTAAAGGATTGGAAGAAATTACCACTCCTCAAACTCTAAAGATAGAAGGACATATCAAGAAGAAAAAGGTTCAAGCAGTGAAAGATCACATCAAGCATCAACAACAAGTTCTCCAACTTTTAAAAGATAACTCCACTTCGGTGCAAAATCAAATGAAACAACAGGTAGATCAACATGATAGTGAAAAATGTTTTGAAGTAGGCGACTGGGTATTTTTACTGCTACATCTAAAGCAAGCTATTTACGAGAAGGAAATGTTGGCAATACTACATGCACTTAAAAAATGGCGACCTTACCGAATGGGAAGACTCTTCAAGGATGAGGATGTGGAAGCATTGTTTTGTGCTATTTCTATTATCCAACCATATTGGATAAACGAAGCAAGGGATGAATGGAAGAAAGACAAAGAAGTATGGCCACTTATTCAAAAGTTGCAAAAGATCCCAATTCAAACAATATTGCCAGATATTGAAAAGGAAGGAAAAATCATATTGGAACCTGGAGCAGCCACAGGAACAAGAACCCGACAGCTACGAAATCGATCAATTTCAGAGTATCTCATCAAGTGGAAGAACTTACCCGCTGAAGATTCCACATGGGAGGACAAGAATTTTATACAAAAGCATCAAGAACTACTCAAGCGTTGAGGACAACGCTTTTTGAAGGAGAGGGGCATGTTAGGCCCCTATACTACTAGTGTAACCCCTTATTGTTATTAGTACAACCCACTTATTATATTGATGTACCCATTTAGTGCCCATATTGTTACTAATGTGCCCCATAGAAGCCCATAACTGTTATTATTGTGCCCTTACATTATTATTGTTATGTCGGCTCTGATTATGTTATGACCCCTTAGACTCCTATATATAGAAAGGAGGTCTTTTCATTTGTATCATCCAATAATTGTTCATTTATGTAATGTAAAGGAGGTTTCCCTCTCGAAGAGGTTGAATTCTAAGGCGTTGATCTATCTTTTCTATCTTTTCTTGAGCTGGTTTCATAACAACGGGAGAGGAACCTACTAGTTTGGAAGAAGGATTACCTGACTATTTGCTGTGTGCGTAGCGGATGGACACTTTGAAGATATAACCCACTTTTTGACGATGGGAACTGCACTATCCAGTAGAAGAAGGAATTGGTGGTGTGCACGGTAGATTTTTATGTCATTGCGGGGCACCTATATAAGATGGGCAATGACGAGATACTGCGAAGGTTTGTACCTAAATCCAAACGAAGTCAGATCCTCGCGGAAGAACATGGGCGCACTGCAGGAGGACACTATGCAGGGTGAGTGACCACGCAAAAGATTCTCCGCATAGGTTTGTGGTGGCCAACCCTTCATCAGGATTCAAAAACACACTGTAAGGCTTGTGATATATGTCAAAGAACAGGTAAACCATCACGGAGGGACGAGATGCCTTTGAATTCGCAAGTGACGCTGTATCCCTTTGAAAAGTGGGTGATCGACTTTGTAGGACCTATCAAACCTCAAGGAAAGACAGGCGCGAGATACATTATCACCGCGACAGAGTACCTAACTTGTTAAGTAGAAGCGCCGCCGGTAAAAGATTGCATAGCCGCAACGACTGCAAATTTTCTGTTCGAACACGTATTGACACGATTTGGATGTCAAAATATCCTGATGAGTGATCACGTACACATTTCCTGAACGAAACAATCAGTGTGTTGACGGAAGAGTTTCAGGTGTATCATCAGAAAAGCACACCATATCACCCCCAAGCCAATGGGATGGTAGAAGCATTTAACAAAATACTGGAGACTGCACTGACCAAAGTATGCAATGCACAGCGGAGTGATTGAGACCTGTGCATACTATGGGATCATAGGACAATGTGTAAGAAACTGACAGGCCAGACACCTTTCTGTTTGGTCTATGGTGTGGAAGTTTTCATGCCAATGGAGTATATTGTGCCTAGTCTGCACATAGCAACTCTCACAGGTATGACGGACCATGGAGCCCTGGAAGAGAGGCTCGCGTAGTTGGAAGAACTTGAAGAGGAATGGTTCCTGGCTGGCTTCCATCAATAGGTACAAAAGCAACGTGAAAAGGCCTGGCACGATCGCCATATTAAGTTGCGCACCTTCAAGGTAAACGATTTAGTGTTACTGTATGACAGTAAGTTTGATAAATTCCTGGGAAAGTTCAGAATGCATTGGCTGGGATCGTATGTTGTTAAGGAGGTCACAGACGGAGGTGCGGTGTAGCTGGTAAATCTAAATGGAGAACCTTTCCCAGGCAAAGTGAATGGCAGTCGGTTGAAGCCATACACGAGTGGCCCGACTATTTGACTAGCCGACAGAAGAATAGTCTCCAAGTAACCGGAAGAAGGCGCGGGACTATAAACAGATGCAGGGGATGCAGGAACAGATCCAGAGAAGCAATTCTGACACCACGGTCTTGGAACAACGTGTACAGGAGATTCACCAAGCAGCCGTTCAGTGTGTTGCCGACCTTGCAGCTGTTCTATCAGAGTTAGAGAGTCTCTATGCAAACATCTCCGCATCGATAGAGTGACTCAAGGGCGAGTCATGATGTTTGTGTTGGGGGCCTGTTGGGAGTGGAATCCCCCAAGGCATGTTTTGGGGCTTAAAGCCCAAGTTTTGACTAAGTCCATTGTAAAGACTCCGCGATTTATAGGCATAGAGCGTGAAGTCATAATAGATCCACAAGGTTGTACGCCCTTGTTTTTGTAATGTAATGTCTATATGAAAGATCTACCCATGGTCTGTGGACCATGGGATTGTATAAATAGAGCAAGGCTCTTAGTGTAGAAAACAATTAATGAGAATGGAAGAATCAATGGAATAGAATGAATAGAAGCATTGAGTCGAAGTGTAAGTTGTGTCTTTAGGTCGTAGAGTAGGAGAAGGCTCTGCAGCTGAGTGCGTAGAGGCCTAGTAGTTCGCAGCTGAGTGCACAGACCCCTGCAGCTGAGTGCGTAGGGCGGGTCAAGTCTGTAACCATTGGAAGCATTAATAAAGAGAAGTTTTACCATATTTCTGTGTATCTTTTCCTGGTTTATGTATTATTGGGTATGAATTACAAGTTACAATTTATTTGTTGCGCGAACTCTTATGAATATGTTGTATAAGTAAATATAACATAAGGCATTCGTTTACACAGAGATAACTAACTGGTGTAAGAAGATAAGTAAGATCTCGGGTGTGACTTAGGGAAATAGTGCAGGTCACTGCTCTAGCAGCGTGGAAACCCCACAGCCCCTGGTTAGGGTTGCGCGAAGGAAAATATATCAGGACGTGAAGGCTAGGGAAGTATGTGAAGTAACCTGTGTGAAGGGACTCATAGTTGGACCAAATCACCGCCTTAGACATCTCAAGGGTGCGGAAACCTGGTTCAAGTACCCCCCCATACTACTTTGGGTGAGACCTCAGTCTATGCCCTGCGGACTATTGCCGAAAGGGCTAGTAGTATAGGGATTTGCTTGGCTGATTAACTCTGAACCTGGGTCAAGCCCCAACAAGCCAACAAGTTCATTAGTTGACCCATGTTGGTGAAGGCATAGTTCGCAAATAACACATTTGTGTGAACCAGCGAACATGAAAGATATAACAATGAATACAAACACACACCAAGCTTCATTGTGTCCACAGAACATAAGTGAGTTCAAGTGCATGACATACAGTTCATGGAATCATCATCGTGATATGCAACACTACGTGTAGCTTTGAAGCATACACATACTCTTGACTGTGACATGCAAGAAAATGAAAGAAACAATGATAGCTTGCGTCGTGCACATGTGCTTTCTATGTAAGATTCCTCCAATGCATGAGTGATGGGATCGTGTAGTTCGAGTGGAGGAAGTATGATATGTGTGTGAGATGGATCTTCAATGCATACAGATGGGTGATGAGGAGCCTTGGGTGTTTCAATAATTTCTTGATCGAAAGTGAAACCAACCTCAAGAGAGAGAGGGCCTGACATAACCATCAGCTCGGGCTGAAGTGCCTCGACAGTCTGGGGGCTTTTGACTTTGTCGACAGATAGATCATCATAAAAAGGTGGCTTCAAAAAATCAACTATGATAGAATCATCCTTGTGATCGAATACGGGAGAAAATAGATCACAACAACTACGATCAGCAAAATCAAAGATTTCACCAGCATCCTCATGATATGATGAATCAAACAAAGGGGTAGATGAGATGTGGACAAATTTACCCTCTATGTTTCCAAAAAAGGTAGAGGAAAAATCAAGTAGATTTTCGATGAATAGTTTATCCTTTTCATTGTCAGATGATGAATTGACATCTGATGTGTTCTGCGAATGATCAACAATGGGTGCATCTGTAGATGGAGATACACATGCGAAATCATGGATGGAAGGTTCACCAAAGATGTCAGGAAAGAACGGAGGAGGCTCAGATAGAAGGGAGTCATCCTTCGCCAAGTGTTGATGCTCAAGCTCCCAGTCATACTCTTCATGAATGACAGCGCATGTTGGTTGTGCAACACCAACTCCGTCGATGGATTGATCCTCATTCACAACAAGTGTAGAGTCCAGTATGGAAGAACATAGGACAATATTATCTGGAGGATCATCCGTGTACGAAGATGGAGGTTGAGGTACAAAATGCATGTGACAACTCAAGAAACTCACAACTAATTATGCACAAAAATTAAGCGAAGTGATGTTGGGAGGATGTGATAGTTGAACATATGTGCATGCCTAATCTCTAGCATCACTCTGCAGTGGTGGAGCTATTTGATGAGGGGACAGAAGACAGTCACTAGTGACAGTGACTGTATCCATATGTGATTACGCAGCTCCATCACTGAAGTATGCTGAGTGAGGCTTGGGCTCAAACTTCTTCTTGGGATGGACTGATTTGTTAAGATAGTACTTGAATCTATCCCAAATATAAGGAAATTTCATCTGCCTTTTTGGAGCTTCAAACTACAAAACACAGAAGCACTGCCAAAAATCCATAGGTGATTCATGCGGGGCCTTGCATTGTTGTAACAACTTTTGTTCAAGAGGTTCTGGATCAAAATGATGGAAAGTAGTTTCAATGAGATCACAAGTGAGTGCGTTGTCAGCTGGTAGGTTGCAGCACCACCATTTTGGGGATTCACGAAGTGTGTATGAAAGTAGCAAACTGACCTCTTCTGCATAGAACTCGTCTGCATTCTCAAGGAATGCATAGAAGTCTTCTACGTATTCAGGCCAAGCCACTTCGCCTTCACCATCATAGGTGAAGTCAGATAAGAGATAAAAAAACTCCCTCATGATGTTGAGAGGTTCGACATGTGAAAAACATCGTGGAGGGGTGAGTGTGACAGAATCCATGATAGATGTGCAAAGGTTCAAAACAAGATTAGAGGACATAGATTGTCATCTGGCCCTCCTTCTAGCACCAGAAATGTTGATGGTGCTAGATCTGTCAACAAGTCAGGGGATATCCCTGGTAAGAAGTCCCAACTAGACCTCAGACCGTTTGGTGTAGGAGTCCCAGCAGTGGGTCGTACAATATCGCCTTGACCGTAGTTTCACACATAGGAAAGTAAGATGTCCCTGTTGGTAGCAAGGGTGTGACATATGCAACAAGTCAAGGAAGGATCTAACACACGGAGGGTGAGGTGAGTGTGCCCCTTGGAAACCTGTGAACACATGGAGTTAAGAAGGGAACACACGAGCAAAGATGCATCACAACATGGAAGGCAAGTAAGATAGCAATCCAAAGTGATGATTAAACCAATAACACATTTCAATAAGATTCATACATACATATACAGAAAATAGCTAAACATGTATGTGTAAGCAAACATATACATATATCATTTAGAGTAAACAAGATAGTTGAAATACAATATGACATATGCATGAAATGTGTTGGCTCTGTTATATTAAGAAGTGTAAATTCTAGTCATACAATACAACCATGATCAACCACTAGTTTCAACAATAGAAAGTTACAGTCACTTCCACCTGCTCCTCCAAAGAGATATACTAGCTCTGCACAGTGGAGAAGCCAAGGCTCATTACAATACTCTCCAAGCTTTCTCTAAGATACTCCTATCGGAAGCTTGGCTAACCAAAAGCCTCTACAATGAGTTATGAGGGACTATATATAGCAAAGGGTGGGGTGGCCCTTGACATTCCCCTTTATGACAGTTCAACTACCCTCATGACTCTTCACCTACTCTATTACTATTACATCCAACTATCGACACTTGAACTTCCACTTGACAAGACATTACATACAATCTGCACATGTACCCATGTGAGACAAAATAGGCTTAAGAAATCCATGCAAGACATCACTATGACTTGGACAATTGTGGGAAGACCAACTCTTCGACAACCTCGCAGTGGTCGACAGTAGAGAATTGATGCCAATCTCGGTGGTCTGCGATGGTGTTTGTGTACTCTAAGGTGACATCTTTCTGGAAAGGAACTCTTGCCTCCATAGCATCCGAGTACACTGCTCAAGCTCCTCAGTCCAACTCGTCTGATAACATGCACATCATTGTCTTGAGTACGGCTGGACCAACGACATAATGATGCATGGTGTCTGCACTAATCACCAAGTCTGGGTTGGTGGTTATGCGCATTAACTCTTCAAAGTATGAGTCAAGCTCCAGTTGGACCTGTGCCTTTGTCTTTGCTTGGGTGAGTTTCCTAATATATGGGATCGCATGTGTGCACATAAAAACATCCATGCTCCTGAATACCTATGCATGGGAAGCCAGTGAACTAGTGATGAGTTGCGGGAGATCTTCATAGTTCCGGATCTAACTCCGGATGCATGCCTTCAACTTGAACGCTCTAGGCTTCATCATCTTGGGCAAGTGTAATAGGGCTCCCTTGTATCTCATTGTCCATGTTTGCATGTAATCAACAACAGCATGCACGTTCGACAAGATATGTGCTCTCCTAGCACATTGCTGTTGCCAACTGTTGAGATGGACAACTGCCTTATGCACGGTACCAAACTTGGAATACAATGCCTGCATGACTGTGTCAAGGGAAAATACTTCATCCAATATTGCCTTCTTCAACTCTGCTCAGGCGGATGCTGTAACCAGTTCTCCTCCCTGCTTGGCTGTTTGTAACTCCTTAGCCATTCGCTTGCTTTTAGCTATCAAGAAGCAAACACTTGATCTAGTGGCTTTAGCATATGCTCTGGTAGCATTGGCCAATGTTGTTGGATGCTTGCACATGTTAGACATGACCACTCATTCCTCAAACAACACAGGAGATGTGTGATCATCCGGAGTTGACACTCTGTGAGATTGCACAACTCTATGTTAGGACTCATTGAATGAGATGTTGTGCATCTCTCCCTCCAGATTGTCTCCAAGTATTTCAATGCCTCCTTGGTCGCTTGGGACTTGCTCCGCTTCTAGATCTAGTGAAGCTGGTGGGTCGACCTCTTGGTGGTGAGGCATGAGGTCGTTGTATTTATCTAACTCATGTTGCTCCATGTCCGTATCCATCTGATCAAGTGCTTGTCCAATCTCTTAAGTGAATTCTTGCTCCAGCGACTACTCACCCTATCTGCTTGATGCCCGCTATTCGAATGAGTCGACTACCTGTACGATTGCAGTTTCATCTATCTATACATGTTGCGGCCCTTGCTGTACCTATTCTTGTTTTGCTTCATTCTTTTGTCTGCATAGCTCTTGTTCCCTTCGGAGTAGTTCCTTCAACTCATGCAACTCCTTCTATGCTTCCTCCATTCTCTATTTTCTCTATGCCTTTGCATGTTCCTCTTATCGCGCTGTTGCCTCTTTGCCTCTATTGCCAAAGTTGCTTTCTGCACAAGTGGGTCTACTCGGAACTTGCATCTTTGTTCCTCCTCTGCGCTATCGAAAATCTTCCTCTTGCCTTTATTGTGCACTGGTATGTTTACCTCTGCTGCTAGTGCTCTCCTGGATGCTGCTTCGCTAGCCATTCCACAGTGATGCCGACCGGTTCATTAGGCTTGGATAATCTGTAAAAATATCTCCATGGGTCCTCCTCCGTCCAATGACATGCTCTGTGGATCCACTGAAACTGTACTCTCGTGCAGTGATATTTTAAAAAACAATGCGGGTCATACGTATTGTAGCTTCAGGCATCGAAAGTATATTTCTTGATCTCCTCTGCTTTGACATTCGCATGCTTGAAACTATGTATCTTGTATAACCCGATCCATAATGGAAGAGCGGGCCAAGGTGCCTTCTTCTTCCGGCGCAGCCTAGCTAACAGTCCTGCCAATATGTGGTATGATACTTCCAGCATGATGAGCTTGTCCAACTTCAGTAAAACATGTGGAGGCTACTATGCGTTGTACATCCGTATGAAATTACCAGACGGTGAGGCATACTAATTCGCTATGTTGATCAGTGCCTCCATTACTGCCTTCAACATGTAAGGTGGATCCTGCTCAAATATCATCTTGTACATCGGGGTGACAAAATGATCTAGCGGCTGTGTGATAACTCCTTTGAAGCTACATTCAGAAAACATTTTACAATAAGTGTTCACAGAGGTCTCTGTCGATGTCCATGCCCACTTCAAGCCTGAGAACTCCTGACAGGCACAGATTGCATCCAAGATGTAAGTAGACATGTAGATTTCTTCTTGCTGACCTTTGGGTGGCTGTCGAGCTCTTGTTACATGTTCCTTCAGCCGATGAGCCAACATGTCGAACCAGTTGCATGCTTTGCCTTCACTGGCCAGTTGGTCCAACGCGATCACCCAACTCTGTGGGAAGGTTTCTGTGCTCTCTTGGCCATACAAGCGACATGCAAAGATGACCAAGTATTGATATGCCTTCCGCAGTATCTTCGTCTTATAAACCTGGTTGGGTGTCATCCTGAATTTGGTTGACTCCTTCACCCAGTTCTTCAAGATATCCCTAGAGTTGGCATTGTTGTTGGGTATGTTGAAGGGTGTCTCCATGGTGATCACTGGCTTCGACATATGGTACATTTGTTCATAATCTTGTGCCCTAAAGGTAGAAATATCTGTTCTGTTGATGCTATTCAATGTCATCGTCTCAGGATCAGTGTGAGAGATGATCTAGTGTATCATGTCTGCGCATGGGAACACGGGATACCTGCATGCAATCCAGTACAAGCTGAACTTGTGAATGTTCACATATACTTGGTGGTCTTTGAGGCCTTCCCCAAATGTGCCTGCAAATGCATCATTGACCTCTTGCCATTTCAACTTGATGTCCTTGTCTACAATCAACTTGGTGTCTTCATAGATCGACAAACTTGCAGACACTCGCTCAACTGTTGCTCCTGTTGCACTTCCGTTGGTGTCCTTTGATCTTGCTCTCTTAGAGGCCATTGATCCTGAACTGTTGGGAGGCGGATGAACACCTACTAGATCTAGAGACATGGCGACATGCATGACAAGAAATCTTCAGCTAAAACAAAAGAAAACTTGAGGAACAACATGCAACATGCTTGGGGATTGACTGGAAAGGATTGCGCAATTTTTCCTTGGAGGTCGGGAGACTGGCTGCTGGAACTATGAAAAAGGTAGTCTGGACTGCTGGGAGGCCAGTTGAATGTTGGAATTGTGCAATGTGCAATCCAGATTGGTCCGCTGGCTACAGGGATTACGTAATGTGCAATTTCAGCGAGCAAGGGTTGCAGGCCCAATGGCTGCATTGTGAAATTTTCTCGACCAGCAGTCACTGCCCCTTAGAATTGCGCAATGCAAGACTAAAGGACAGTCACTGGGAAGAAGGCAGAGCCTTCCCTCTCAGGATTGCGCAATATTGTCTTGGTGAGGTAGAGTCTAGGTCAAGGTTGCCCAGACCCGCCAATGGGAAACTGAAAGAAAATTGGAATGTGAAGGCATGGTGATACTAAGTGTAAGAAGGAGTGAATGATCATGCATGCAAACAATGAATGCAAGATTTAGAAAATGGAACAACATGCATGTGTGTGAAGCGAGTCGCCGAATCGGTGACCGTTCGTGCAAAACTTTGTTATGCATGTGACAACAGTGAGATCCTAGCGAAAATTGAAACGGTGCTAGTACAAGCTAATATGCATGCAAACGAAAGCAAACATTCACAAAAATCCAGAAGACAACAGTCATACAAGCCAAAACACAAAAAGTGACATAAATGTTGCAAAAGAAAAGTTAAGCGGACTTACCCAGAAATAACTGAGCTGGATGTGCCAAAGACTCCTAGATGTACCGTGGGATGTAAGAGCTCCAAGATCAATGTGAAGTAGTGAGCTCTGAAGTGTCGAATAAATAAGTTTGAAGCTCATGACGTGCATGCCACACATCTAGGGAAAAGTGACACTTGGAGGAAAGTTTCTAAAACGATCTTTTCATGTAACCTCCAACTGCTAAAAATAGCTCCCTAGAATCTAGGAATGTTTTTTGCATGTTTCTTTTTTCTATTTCAGGAAAAAGCAGCCCATGCATGCAAGTCAAGTTTTCTCAGTCCCGGGTGGAACCGGTCAACCCCATGGCACATGCAACAACTTGCTCGCCTAAGGGAGAAATTTGCGCATTTCTGGGAGGGAGCTAGGTTGGCTGCCCAGAGGGATTGTGCAATTTATGCGTTGAGCAGCTGACTGTTGTCCAGAATTGCACAATTTCTTGGCTGAGTAGTCCTGCTAGGCCAGATTGTGCAGTTTTTACTGGGAAGGTTGACTGACAGGGTTGCGCAGTTTCTGAGCCCAATAGGCTGCCAGTCTGGATTGCGGAATTTCTGGAGGGAAGACTAGTTCCCTCCATAATTGCGCAATTTCTTGAGGGATTTGCTCAGCCTGTAGTTGGACCAAGTCTGGAGAAACAACTTGTGAGGGGAATGCAATAAGCTATCAAACACAGGATGGCAATCTGCTAGAAAACCACTGAAGCTCATGTACTTGATAGTGCAAGACATGTTGTTGAGGATGGTTGGTAGGGAGGCTGCGAAATGAAGCTAAGGAAAAATTTTGGAGGGTGGTTATAGCTGCTACAACACAACCATATCATAAAACATATGAAAAGATAGATCAATGACTTGAAAATTAGCCTCTTCAAGGGGAAAACCTCCTTTGCATCACATAAATTAAAAATTCTTGGATGATAGAAATGACAAGACCTCATTGGTATATATAAGAGTCTAAGGGATCACAATATAATCAGAGCCTACATAATAATAATAATGTAAGGGCACAACAATAACGATATTGGGCTTCTATGGGGCACAAGAATAACAATATGGGGACTACATGGACACAACAATAACAATAAGGGGGATACATTAGTACTTTAGAGACCTAACAAAGAAAATGGTTGTATATAGTCTCTTCAAATCATATTCAATTATTGATTCCATTGAATAGTAGAGTTCAGGCAAGAAACCCGTGGCCTCGGAAAGCCAATGCCAACAACCTTTACCATGGGCTTGAATGTGAGCGATGAGGTGGTCATCTTGTTCTTTAGTTCATGCATCTTTGTTTGTATGACTTTTTTTCACAATGGGGAGAGCTCGCCGTCTTGCTAAAGAGAGACAATAATAAGACCTTCAACTTGCAGCTATAGCTTAGCGATTTGGGTTCTTAGTTTAGCTTCATAGTTCAGATGATCTACTCTGGAGCCTGTTCCAACCCTGGTCGAAGTTTTTGTTTTTTAAAGCAAATGAGCATCAATCAACACTAATTTTTAAAACGTGATCCATGAAGTCAAGATGGCGTCCTTAATGGTAATATTTAGTCTTTTCTTCATCATTATTTTCTCGATCATAGTTGATATTTATGATATTTTTATCGCAGACCAAATACATTCATGTAAATATTTGTGTTAACATTGCTGCAGAATTAACCAAATTTTATTTTAGTTTTGTTTGGACTTAATGTCTCCCAATATTGAAAAAAAAAATTGCTCCTTGTTCAATGGACAGAGGAGGCTTCAATGTTGTTATCCTTTATTTTATTATCTGTTGCTTAGTGCTTTGTGTGTATCTCAATGGCTTTGGGAGTGCACTATATAAATAGGGAAGGAAGCATGCATTGTCCCAATTTGAAATATTTTCAATAGTTATCTTTACTGACAATAAATCTTTTAGACTCGAGATAGTCACACTATAAATTTAGCCAAAGTTATCTTGAGACCATTGCAGCGATTTAGAAGTTGGAATACTTTATGACATCAAATGCATTAGAGTGGATTCCTGTAGTGTGTCAGATAAGAGGAATATTGTTAAATCAGTGTAGCATACGACTAACAAGTATATTTATCGATTCCCAAAAAGAAATTGTCACTAGAATCAAGTATAAAATCATATATATCAAATTGTTGGAAAATGGAGGTCATGGAGAGTCAACAATATTGTTGTTTTTAAGGTGAATCAATGTTGTCTTAGAGATTCCCACTACTAGAAATCCAATTAACAAAAAAAAGTCATTAAAGACTCAAGATAAAAATTGTAAACTAGAAAATATTTCTTAAAATTAAAGAATCTTCGATTTGTTAAAATTTCATTGATTTTCTTTCCAGGTATATTCTCATAATACTTTGTGTGTGGATTTTCGCATGAAAAATAATGTATCCTTAAAGAATAGTGAGATATCAACTTAAACCATAGATATATTAGGCATAGTCTAACTTGTAGAGGAAATAGACTTTTTCATCAAAATCGGGCAAAACAATTTCAAGAAAGAATGCGATTTTTTATTGTTTAAAATGCATAAATGGATTCAATATCCTCAAAAACCCCTTGGGGCACTCGAATTCTACATATTAAACAACTTAAACTCATGTTTTTAAAAAATTTCGCCATATTTTGGTGAAAATTAACCAAAAAAAAATATTGTAAAAAAGATCATTTCGTCTATAAATTAGACAACACCAATATATTATCCATGTAATATGATAGATGTCACTTCAAATTTTATTTATCCAACTTTGAGTTGAGGCACATCCTTTTTTAAACATTTTCACAAACTGATTAATTTGTAACTGATTATCACAAATTAGGTATTTTATGAACTTGTGTTGAATGTTTTTTGGATTATTTTTTATTATAAAATAATGTATAGTTAAAATATAATAAAATAAAAAATTTAATAGTGAAATTTTTAATCACCTTTCTTTGCTTGAGACTTTTTCCTAGCATGGGTAAAACTTCTCTTATCCTTTAATTTTTCCTGGATCTTCGCCGCACATGGCTATTCCTATTTCAGACCCTATTGCAAAATAAATGCCTCCTGACATGGGCCCGATATAACACCATATAACACGCCACGCGGGGTGATGAGAGAGAAAAAAACAGGTGGCGTGTTATATTGTGTTATATCGGGCCCATGTCAGGGGCATTTATTTTACAATAAAATCTGAAATAAAAATAGCCCACAAAGCTAAGGTGTTTTCGGAGACTAACCATGACGTTGTCCCCGTGGGCAGTACATCTAGGCAGGCTAGGGCTACAACGAAAGGGTACTTTCGTGAGTGACGCAATGCCATCGTGGCGTAGATGTACACGTCATCCGAACTCGGGTATATCCTCGTTCCTTCATTTATAAGGTGACCACCTGCGGGTTCTTGTCCAGTGGTCCGTGATGTGTCAATCCCAGGATTGCATGTGGCGGAAGGCATGTCCAATGGTCTGTGACGTGTCAGTCAAAAGGTTGCGTGTGTCGGAAGGCATGTACCTGATTGGCTAATAATTATTATTGTCGTGAATTAATTAATAACCCTTTATCGAAGATTTGTCCCCTGAAAAGGTAATCGTACAACTATTACTCACACAACTTGAAAGTGTCTTTAATCAATCACTATCCTCAGATTCCTCCTACAAAATTTACAGATTTGGGCCGTACTTAAATTAGTTAAATATTGGATTACATGTTTAATTATATTTAAAAAATTAATAAAAAAAAGTTTAACAAATATTCATATAATTTATTTTACAATTTTATTATTGTTTCGAATATATACAACACACTATGATTTTAAAATATTTTATTAAATTAAGTGGCAGGAAGGGAACCTAGCTATCTGGCCTGGTTTATTTTTTAACTTCAACAATTAAATAAATTATTTCTTTTATATTTTCATAATTTTTAATTTTTAAATTTATTTTTTTAATTATTTTTTTAATTTTTAATCATATTTTTGGAAAAACAATTTTGATTCAAATAGAATAAAAAATACAATCAAAAGTTACTTTATAAACTATCAAGAAAACCTTTTAAACAAATTAAAAAAAAAACAAAATAAGAAATCATAACATATATAAGAACTCAAGAGATCACAAAGGTATCTATCATCTAGTCCATGACTAGCATATAATAACCCTAAAAAGTACGTCTTCATATGTTCTAGTATCTATTAAAACTAAACAACATAATTGGTAAATTTGGTTAAAATATATCAAGTAAAGGCTACCTTAGAACAATAAATTACATATTAAAACTTCTTGTAAGTACAAAGTTTTGCCCTGCTAGTTACATGCCTCCTTTTGAGAACGTGTCAACTATTTGAGTTTCTTCTCTATACGTATGAGTGAACCTAATGAATTAGAAATTTCTAGCAATGAGTTTAAGTTGTTAAGTTGCTACAAACAGTTTGTAATTTTGCATTTGTGACAATACACTCGTCCACTTTATGACTAACAGAAAGTCACCAAATATTTGTAGGGAATATTTGCCTCTATCCATAACAAATTTCAACTGACAATAGAGATCCATTATTTCACCCAAATTGCTAGTTCCTATTCTTGGATTCACCTTGAATGATAAAAATGTGCATTAGAGAGATGGAAGGTGAAGCCAAGACCCATTTTCTAATCCTCATCTTGGCAAGTTCCATCAAAATGGCCCTAGAGAAAGGATTTTTCCACTTGCAAAGCTTTGAAACTCCTTGGAAGAATTGTTCTAAGGACCCATTTATAGCAAGGGATAAGGCTTATACTTGAATCAAAACATTAAATAGGAGATTAAGTGTCCTCAAACATTGAGGCATTCCTTGCATTCCATATGCACTATAGGACCAGATATGGTACTACTCGATGAGCCTCCAATTCCTTCCTTGATAACCATAAGAGTAAACAAGCTTCAATATCTTAGCCTTCCCATCGATCTCTAAAACCTAAGGACCCTTCCATATCGTTCCAAACTTGAACAATGTTGGAACAATTCGTAAAAGGGTGTATGCTTGTTTTTGCCTAGATTTTACAAAGAGTGCACCTGCTAGGACCCTCCTTGCCTCTTCTTTGGAAGTGATTCCGTATCAATACCTTATCTGAGAGTGCCAACCACAAGTAATTTAGCTTTTGTTGGAGCCCTCACCTTCCACAAGGCATTCCACCACTAGTGAATTGTCTTATCTCTAGTTGCAAAAAGTGCATGCCAACCTTGCTAAATAGCTATCTCCAATCTTAGTAAAGCCCCATGTTAGCTCATCTAATTTCTTAGTTAATCTAATATGTACTCAATGTAATTTAGAGACAAGAAGATCCCACAATCTTACAAAGTCACCATTCATTGAGAGATAAACAAGCTCATCTAGCCTTTCTCTACAGGGCTATTTCCAATGGCTTATTAATAGTGTTGAGTGTCATTTTCCCATTTTTCAATAGATGAAGCACCATTTCATTAGGGAGAAGGATTTCCCTGTTACATCCCATTATGTTATTTGCTCCCATCCTCACTTGATTTCCATCCCTCCTCCCACCAAGCTAAATGTGGACAAATGAGAAGAAAGGATCGTGAAAGTGCTTTCTATTGATTGGAAATATTCTAGATGGATTTATATACTTTTGAATTACAATTCTATTCCAAAGTCTAACTTCTGTAAGAAATGACGATAAGAATTAGATTGCCAAAGAAAGACCAATAGATGTATATACTTCAAGCCCCACCCCCCAAATGACTTTGGGTTAACAAACTTTTTTCATGCCTAATGTGACCCTTTGTATTCATTGTCTCCCTACCAAATAAAATTCAAGCAAAGCTTCCTCACCTTCTCCAATATTCCTTTTGGAATATGTGTCGAAGTGTTCTCGTAAATAAGTATGGCTTCTACTATTGATATAACTATGACCAACTTGCCACCATAAGGCAACCACCAATTACACCAAAGATTAATTATTTTTTTCACTTTTGGAGACCAACCATCACCAATCTACCTTCCCATAAAAAGATGGTTTTAGATTAAAACCTAATTGTTTGAGACCTCCATTCAAATCCAAATGTTGAAAAGGAAAGTACCTACCAAATTCTATATTGTGCCCCTCCTCCAAGCCTAAGTAAACATAACATACTTTGTTTCATTTTCCTCCATCCAATAACCTAATTATATAACTGAAGAATCTCCTTAATTAGTAACCCTTCTCTATAGAAACCAAAAAATAAATAAAAGCTCATCATCTACAAAAAGTAAATGTGTCAAAGTGTCCCTGCCAATTTGAACACTTTAAAGTGCTATGAGCCTGCTTCCAAAATGAATATGCTCAATCCTTCTACCACTAAAAGCAAGAGGTATGGCGACAATGAGCACCCCTATTAAAGCCCATGGGAAGTATTGAAGAAGCTAGAAGCAACCCCATTTATCAAGAGTACAAAAGTAGGGGTAGTAACACAACACATGATCTAGTTAATGAAATACTACTAGAAACAAAGATGTAGAAGTAAGAATTTCAAATACAACAAAAAAACCTTACCATGCATCTTGAAAAAATCCAATTTAACTATTGTTGTAAGTTTAATAAAATTTATTAACAAAATAACATCTAAATTTGTTTTTTATATAAAATATTTTGTGAATCCAAGTAGAAGCTGTTAAACTTCATAATTTTAGGTGTCCTAGATATTTTTGATGGTGTTGAATCCATTTTCACCATCAAAAACATGATTCAAACACTGCTTCTATAAAATATTTTAAGTTATTTTTTACCCAGATTCGTGCCACTTTTGACCATCCAAAAAATTCTTCCACCTCTGTAAACAACTCCAATTCAACGAAAAAAAACTCAAACATAGCTGTAACAAAATCGCTCCATCCCTGCCCTTTTGCGGCATTGAGTATCCATAAATGATGGATTCTTTACCATTAACAATGGGGGATCAAAAGCCTTTAACGTTTTATTTGGGGAAACTTGATCATAGCAGTAACAAAATGGCTCCATTCCTCCCCTTCTACGGCATTAAGTATTCATAAATGATGGATTCTTTACCATTAACAATGGGGGATCAAAAGCCTTTAACGTTTTATTTGGGGAATAAATGAATGACGCTTTTTTTTCTTTTTTATTTTATTATAGATAGATTACAAATTATATTTAAGATTGTTAATATTTTTTTCCTTCTATATTTAAAATTAGTAATGTTTTAATATTTAAATTTTATATATTTTTTCATACCATAGTAATTTATTTATATTTAAAATTTTTATATTTTTTTTAAGTAAATAAATTATTATTTGAAATTAATATTGTTTTTAAATAAATAGATTATTATTTAATATTAATAATATTACTTATATGTAGAATTAATAGTTTTTTATCTCCCCTGGGTGGGAGCTTGACCGCTCTAGTTTTCAATGTCACTTAATGAAGCTAGTAAATATGCCTTGGATGGGTTTTCGGTGGCGCATCAAACCTGCTTCCTACCATGTCTTGAGGAGGGAGCGTGGGGGTGGTGTCATGTCCACTCCCCTCTGGCATTTAAAGTGCATTAAGTGCAAGGCTATACTTGTTGGCGTCATATGTTCTTCATCCGTCATTACATCACTGGGAATTCTCAACAAGGACATTGATTCCTCCAACCAAGTGAAGGTAGTTTCTTTGCTTTGTTTTAGAACTTCTTATTTTACTTCTCTACAAATATGGTTCTAAAACGAGAGAATCCTAACAAAGGTATGTAATCTTGGCACACGCCTTCTGTCAGCAATTCAATTAATATTACAAGGTTAACCGGAGAAGCAATGATCTCTATTCAATATAATTGACCGTCTTCATTTAGCTTCAATACCAGTAGAATTGAATTACTCTCTTTAAGTTTTTTTTAAAGTGAAAATCGTAAGTTTTTCGATTGGAAGTTATATTTTACCGGTCTTGCTCAGTATCAACAGATACTTTCTGTAATCTAGCATAGCGTACGCTCTTTCTGGTTCCGTGCTTTCTACTATCAACAATTAATGTTTCTTCAATCTTACTATAAGTGAGAGAAGATAGCTCGTTAGTTTTTTCTATTTCTTCCATTTTTATGTATTCAATAACATATATAGCATGGATTCATTTAGGTTTCAATATATTTTTTGCATGCCTTTATTTAGGTTTCAATAGTAATAGATTTACTCTTAAGTTTGACATGCATCTTTTAATTTGAAAATCACATGTTTCTTATATGAAATTATATGTTCACTCTTTCAAATGTGATTGGTAACTAAAAGTTAGATGAAGTCAAACTTAATTATATCAATAAACATGTTTCATTTAAAATAGAATACGTATTCCAAACCTCCCAACCCTCCTTGGCATGGGCACGGGGATGAACATTTTGATTGTGGTATTCCATGTTGCTTTAGAAGAATGGTCACTGATGGTGAATCATGCGAGCTCTGGGTCTCAAGCGACCATCTCTAGGCCTTGCACATCATCCTAGGGTGACACTTTCTGGACTGCAACAACCCCTAGTTGATTTTCCATGTAAAGAAAAATATAAGACCAAGGTCATGGGACACATATTCCAAGCTGAATGTTGGGAAAAACATAGTGATAGGGATCACTTGTGATTAATTAATGGCCATGTAAATTGACAAAGGCATTGGCAAAGGCAAAGTGGCATTAATTGACATTTTATTTATGAAATAATGGAAAATAGGAGAAAAGGAAGGTGAAGAGTCACAAAATTGCATGAGGAAATTGAAGGAAAAATGAAGGAAAATGAAGTAATTAGAGGCCTCAATGATGAAAAGGCTTCTAAGGATTAGTTCAGTTTTGGAGCTCTCTTCTATTCTCTCACTCTCTCATACTCTTGCACACTTAGAGCATTCTTGGAGCATGCTGGGAACACTTTAGCATACATTGGATTTGGAGAAAGAAGGCAAAAGGAAACCAGGAAAGCACAAGGGAACAGGTGGATCAACAACTACATCTTGATTGCTTGCAAGTATCAAGTTGCATGTATGATTTCCTTGCTAGTTTTGGCATGCATGGTTTATGCATGTGGTTTCTTGGTTATGTGTTGTCATTAGCATGGATATTTTCCTGGATTGGCAGTGATTTTAACCTTGCCTTGTCGTTGTTGGATAACCATCGTGTTGTGGATTTTTTTCCACTTGTGTTTTCTATTTGGTGCTCAACATCCTTATGGTTGTGGGTTGAGTTACTAGTTCTTGTAGCCGTTGGTTGGAACAAACGCTCTAGAAGCCCTGGAACAACTTGGGTTGAGTTGCTAGTCCTAGAGCCTAGGTTGGAACAAACACTTTGGAGCCCTTGGTGGGTTCAATTACTAGTCCTTGGAGCTGTGTTAAACGATTTGGAGCTCTAGAAGGTTGTGGGTTGATTTATTAGTTCATGGAGCCGTGATTGGAACAAATGCTCTGGAGCCCTAAACAAACTTGGGTGGAGACTGATCTAGTTCATGTTAGTGATGTCCGACTGTGAGGTGGAATCATTGGTTGAGGGTTGAGGTGGTTTCGCCTTTGGAAGCCCTGGTTTGGTTTTGTTTGGTTTATTCCATGAGATCCCACATTCACGCTTGGAATATGGAGCGGGGGTGATTGATTGAAAGAGAGATTTGGTTCAACCCAATCTATGGTCCGATGGTACGTGGACGTCGTCGACTTGATTGGATTTTGAATATGATAA
Organism: Pinus tabuliformis; assembly: GCA_031772625.1. Lineage (NCBI taxonomy): Eukaryota > Viridiplantae > Streptophyta > Pinopsida > Pinales > Pinaceae > Pinus > Pinus tabuliformis. Next base: position 1,417,116,547 of record CM062820.1, on the reverse strand, counting down.
TAAGAGCTCTTTTCCTATTGTATTTTATAAGTACTTGTACTTGATATTATGTGTTTTTTTATGGTTTTTCTATCATGATTTATATGTTGTTCATTTGCTAGTTATATGATGTATACTGTTTATGGCTCTTGATATGTTTTGATTAATTGATGAATGGTTAATGAATTCATGAGATAAAAAATGTTATTTCATTTATTATGAGAGAGCATTAGACCTTCTCGATGGTTCTCAGATAAGTTTCAAACCTCTATGTTTATATATGCATTCATGATCTGTAGGTAACATGTTCACCATATGTTTGACAAAATGAATGTCATGGTTAGGTTTGGATAGGCCAAGTATTTGATCAAGTTTAGTTTGATTGGATTTATCCTGATGTCATGTATCATTTTGGAAAGTCTCACTAAGTTCTGGGTAGTGATTTGGAGGCTAACTTGGAATTAGGCTCTGTTGGACACCTAATCCTTAATGGGTTAGTGTGGAAGCCGAATAGACCGAAGCAGTCCAAGAGACCTTGGGATGTGAAACCCAACGGTCACTACATGTACTATAAATGTAAACCATTTGTTAATAAAATTGTATTGCATGTTTTATCTTTCATATCTCTCTTGCTGTCCATGTGTGTTTAACATGGTATCAGAGCCATGATGTGTGGCCTGTTTTCTTCCTCAGGGTTTAACTTTCCTGACTACCTAACGCCCCTGACAACCTAAAACATTGAAGCTGAGTGCATCAGACTGCGTGCATTGCTGCGAGAATGGCATGATTGAGTGTGAAATGTCGAAATTTTTATGACTTGAGCTGTTTGGTTAACGCCCGACCTATACAGCCTCCTCAACCTATATATGATTGAACGTTACCTAAGCACTCCTGCACGTCTAGCATTTCCATTATGAAATTCTGTATTAGTTGAACGTTACTTGAGCACTCCGACACGTCCTGGTTTGTTAGATAAATGTTACCTGACCTCTATCTGCCATCCCTACGCTCTCTGTCTGATATTCCTCTGACATGGTATCTCTGCGCTCTCTGACTGCCTGGTTTGAATGCCTGAACTGCTCCTGTTGAATGCGTTATGGTTCGATATTGAATGGTATGCGTAACGCTGTCCAGTGGAATCATCGTTTGGTTCATTGAATGGTTTATTGAACATTGAATGGAATATGAACTGCTGTGCGCTTATTGAAATGTTATACGCTGTGGAATATCAACAGTTTTATTGAATGCTTTGGTATATGCGTTGCACCTGAATGGTATATAATTCGCATGCTACATAAACCAGTGAGTAATAAACCTTCTGTAATTTTTCCCCGAAGGGCGTTTGATTCCTGAACCGGACCTTCTGGAGACAGTATAGAAGAACGTTTGTTATGTGGAGACGGGGCCATTCAGTTATTTGATAGAATCGATGTGGTGCGAACCTTTCTTAGTGCCGTGTACAATGTGCACAAGATTTGTTGTTTCGTGGTTGAAGATCTAGCGCATATGGTATCTCTGGAAGCCTGACAATGGGCGGGTGATTCAGTTTGGACCTAAGCTCTGTTGGAGCTCCTCGGCGAGCTGTTCTTCTAAAAATGAAGTGATTTCGGGTCTGTTGAGGATATCTGGATTAAAGGCTCACAGCATTGTTCTTAGGCCACAGAACCCGGAGGCCATCGGACCGCAAGCTCTGTTTCTCAAGTACGTGACTGCTCAGGGAATATCCATGGATCCTGAGGTGTATCCCCGTCCCACAGGAGGTGGATCACACAACGCATTTCTTTAGCGAGAAAGATGGCGTGGGCTTTGTGATCGAGGAGTAATATGGTTCATTAATGCGTACCACAATTTGATCTGCTGAGTTATCATTATACATAAGAATTATTCCAGACATTATTCGATGTTGTTGTACATCTGAAATCAGTTTGTGCAGTGTTCAATCCCCAGAAATCACATATTGTTAAGTTGGAAGAACTTGAATCTTTTTTGGGTATCCCGAATATTTTGTTTTCGTAATTAAAAGGACTTCAATCTCTGATCAAGTATTTACATTGTCAGAGCCCTTAGGGTCTGATTTTGGTACTGTAAAGGTCCATGAAATTGTTAAGAATTTAGACTGTAATTGTGATTGGTCTTCAAATGTGATTTCGGTACCCAGAAAGGCCTTCAATCCGCGATCAATGTGCATCATCACTGCTGGCTATCCTCAAATGTTGATGCGGGCATTTACAAGGCTTTTAATATTTGGTTAATCATGTTCAATAATCCCGGGGCTGGAGCTTAAAATTTTCTTTAATTATTCCGAAAGCCTTGAATCTGGTCAAGCCAGGAGAATATTGCTTCATGATAGCCCTCATTACTCTTGGTTTGATAGTCAGTTTTACGACACTTGTTTTTTGACAAGTTACTCGCTCTCTGATATGGCACAATCATAGTATATCGTTGTTGCAGCAGTTTAATGGATGGTTCAGTTATATTTTTGAAACATAAAGCCAAGGCCTATCAATGCAGTTGTGAGATTGCGGAGAGCCTCTGAGAGATTCGTCGTTGCTGCATTTTTAATAATTTGTATCTTCTGAAAGATGACTAAGAAGTTCCCCAGTTCGTGTGACATCAAAGAATGTGATCTCTTGGTTAATAAGATGTCGAAATAAATCTTTTCTCAGTCGAGCAACAACACGCTCACTTGATGATGCAAACCACCATCCACGCAGTGCAGTAGCAAATGAACCAATTAAGATTATAAGAAGAATTTCCACAAGAGTGTTTTTGATGGTATTAAAAGCATCTGCTTTCTCTTCTTCCGTTCTCAAATCTCTGCTGACAATATCAATAATCTTGCCGCCATATTTTGGAACTAAAATATTTGTTGTGGATGCAATGAAAAGTGCCACAGTTGCAATAGTCTGCTCATTAAGCCACCAGCGCTTGCCCTGCGTTTTTCTTTAATCTGCAGGATTTTCTTTGTGTAGCTTGAAGATATTTAGCAGCTGATAGTTTTGCAGCAGTCGAGGGATTTCTTCAAAATATTAGAGGATTTGGGTAACTGTTGGCTAAATATAGAAGGACTCGGTGATATTTGTATAATTTTCATAGTTTCAAGATATCTCTGGTTGGTTTTTTCCCGTTAAGCTACAGGGCTTTCTTGTGTAACTTGAAGATATTTAGCAGCTGACATTTTTTCTGTGGGATTTTGGAGGTTTTTTAAGGTGTAGAAAAATGGCTAAGCTTGAAAGAATATTAGAGTTATTGAGAACTCTAATCGTATCCACTGCTGACAGCGCAATCATAATCAATAAAGACATTATTGCTGACATTCAAAAATGTATACAAAATGCACAAGAAAAGATAGAGTTTTTGCAGCTTGAGACAAAGCTACAGCAGGAAGAATTACACAAGTGGAGTCATCATTCTGAACCTGTTTCTGTTCAGAAGATTGAAATAGACTCCCATAAACAGCAAGTCAATAATGTTACTGCTCATTCAAATAAAGCAGCAGTTGTATATGCAGATGCAGAAACTCAGTGTGCACTTCTTAAGCCCATCATTAGACCTTGGGAACAGCTTGTCCACAACAAGCACAGAACTGGTCTTGGATATGACAAGGACTTGTCCTTTCATATTCCAGACTATGCCAAGCCCATTCAGTTTCAGAGTGCTGGATTCATTCATGACAGTTCACCTGCTCCTCATGACAGTGCACCTACTCCTCATGACAGTTCAGCTTCAGCTGTTCCAGATTCTACTCCTCTTCTACCGCAACAACAACAACCACAGATTGTAAAATGCCAACACTGTGACCGAGTTGGCCATCTGAAAGATCACTGTTTTGATCTTCATCCATGTGAGCACTGTCATAAAACCAGCCATTCTTCACACAGATGCTTCAGAAACAAACGTCCTGCAAGAACAAAGATTCATCTTGGATGGATCGCTTCTTGGCAATGGGAATCAACAACCAAGAAGATATTCTAAACACATGTCAGAACTTGTTCCAGAATATTGAACAGTCTTGCAGTTGAGTTTTCTCCATCATCTCACCTTGTATCTGACAGGGGGGGAAATGATGGTCATCTACAAGCTTCAAAGCCACATCAAGCGAGCCTGAGCCACAACCTGCCACACCAGTTTCAGAGTTGTAGCCACAGACAAAGATGCCTGAACATGCCTTCAGTTGGCAATCTAGGACACTTCCTCTAACAGAAGACTTCAGCTTCTTTCCAGTTTTGGAAGAGTTCCGGGAACAAAATTGAGAACACTTCCTCCAGCAGAAGACTCCATCTTCTTGCCAGTTTTGGAAGAGTTCCAGGAATTGCATTAAGCATTCCAGAGTTGTTGGTTATCCTTAAACCATCACAGGTTGAGACTTCCCTTTTCAGGTTGAAGTTTTACCTTTTATGCGGGGTGAGACCTCCCTTTTATGGTTGAAGGTTTCCCTCTTTAAAAGAATAGGATCACTTCCTCTAGCAGAAAACTTCAGTTTCTTGCCAGTTTTGGAAGAGTTCCAGGAACTGCACTAAGCGTTCCAGTGTTGGTGGTCATCTTTAAACCACCGCCCTTTATACCAACATTTCAGAGAGCACATTCAGCCTAGTGCTGCCATGCATATTTGCACATTTTGTATTACAGCTCTCTTCTTGGACTCATACATAACCCTTCGGATTAAGGGGGGGAATGTTGGACACCTAATCCTTAATGGGTTAGTGTGGAAGCCGAATAGACCAAAGCAGTCCAAGAGACCTTGGTATGTGAAACCCAACGGTCACTACATGTACTATAAATGTAAACCATTTGTTAATAAAATTGTATTGCATGTTTTATCTTTCATATCTCTCTTGCTATCCATGTGTGTTTAACAGGCTCAAAATTCGGGACCACACCCTCTAAACTAGAGAAATTGGGTTGCAACTACATGGATGCAATGTTGTGCATGTGACTGGAGGTTCCCAATTGCATGGATGTCTTGTTCTGGGAGTGGTTATGGGCCAAGGGCTAAGAAAAAGCGGTCTAGATCAAGTTTTGGCCACCTGGGGTGGTTGTTCAGCCCCTGAGTGACCTATAGCTCCCATGGGAGGTGTTGAGTTGTTAGTTTGTCATCAATAATCAGCCCAACTTCCTTAATTGAATCTAGGAGGCTGGGTTAGTTCATAGTATCTCTTCCTTTCATTTTCACCTCGACATGTCGGTAAAATTGGGTAAATGTGGGAGGGGTGGTTATAGATTGGTATCAAAGCTCCTAGTTTCAACCCTTGGACTGAATGGGTGGAATGTGTCTGTCATGCATGCATGTTAGTTGTCTATGTGTTTTCTATGCATGCATTGTGATGGTCATTGTTGTGGTCTTGTGTCATCATGATGCTTTTGGTATGTTATGATGTTGATATGTTGGCTGAAAAGGAGCAGGAGATGCAAATTATTAGAGCGAGGTTGTAGTATTAGGCCTCGGGGTAAGAGCAGATCGTCATACATGTTTGTATGTTGGGCATGCAGGTGTGTAGGTTAATGGTTGGTATATGCATTATGGTTATATACATACTTGTCATTTTATTGTTGTTGTGGTTACATGCATGATATACGTTAGCTACTCGATGTCGTCATATGCACATGCATCAAATAGTCATGCGTGGTAGTAACTCTTGTTATATGCATTGCATCATATGCATGATGAGCATGTTCATTACAGCTAAGATATTGATAATATTATGTATCATGCTAATATGGATTGGCGTATGCAGATGGTTGTGGTTATGATATTCAATTATGACTCGATATAATTGTGATATTGTGTTGTACTAATCTGGACTGACTTGTGTAGATGTGATAACCTCCCATGAGATGCATTGAGGTATGATTTTCATTATGTCATCTATTTATTTTATCTTACATGTTATGTTTATAGGTTTTTTGAATGTTTGATTAATTTCATGATCTTGTTTTGAGACGATTGCACTGACACAATATGTGATAGGACAACTGATATACACTTGAGTGTACGTGGGTGCTAGTTGTAGTATTAGGACTGATGGTTGCAAGTTGATTTTCGATTATGAAATTACTGTCAGTCTTGGTAAAGGTTGATTTAAAATTAATAGACACGATGTTTTGATCTTTGGAACATGTGACTGACATGTGTGAATAGTTGCAGGGCAATATGATTAGTATTAATATGACAAGGTAACAATTTATTTGTTTATATAGCTAACAATTGGGTGATCTGATAATGCATAATAAGACTCAATTGTTGCAAGATAAAAGTTAAAAGAAAGGAATTGGGTGAGAATTCCTTTGCCTATGTTTGGAAAATACGATTCTTAACCCTGACTTTGTCTGACATTATGTGGATATGTGATATATTCATGAACATTTATTTGATAGGTATAACAACTGGTTTCTAGTTATGGTTGGATTCGTCAAGGAAATGGAGTCCCTTGATAGATGATATAAGTATGTGTTTAGCTATAGGTAACGTGATTTGTACAATAAGGTAAGGTAACTGGTATATTTGTATATTTATTTATACATTGACAATTATGTGTTTATGGCAGTATGATGCAGGGAATCGCACGACAAAAAAGAATTCCATGAAATCTTGAAGAAGGTTCGGTTTGATCTTTCCCTTGGAAGCATTGGGAATCCATGAGGGTTGAGTCATGGAGTTTGTTTCTAGTTTTGTGCTTTCGGTATTTTGTGATTTGTTTGCATTTGACTTGTGGTTTTGTTTATGTCTAGTGCATGACCATGCCACTTTGTTTGTGGTGTCGTATTTTTATTGGTTTTCCATGGTTTTCTTCTTGTTTGCTCTTGGACTTTCCTTTTATTTTTTGAGGGTCTTTGGAATTGGTTTGAGAAATAGAAATTTAATGGAGCTCGAGGAGAGATGAATGAAGCTCAACAGGTAATGTAAGACATGGATGAATTTTGGTGCATGTATAAGGGCAACTGAAGGAAAGAATATGACATTCGATTGAGATAGTTGGGTCCATTGGGGTAAATGGATGATGGAAGGACAATCATGATAAAGGTAACAAGAGAGGTAATGTAAATGGATTTGAGGCATCATGTAACACCCTCCCCATAATTTACCCACTTTAACCTGCTCACTAGGGTAAACACGAAGATGAGAGTTACTATGCGAGACCCGATTGCCAAGATGCACATATGGGAAACTGAATCCATACATCTAGAATTGATTGAAACCACCTAGTGACACATGGTCACACTGTTATCAGCCCAACCTAACCCAACACTATTTCTTTCCAGTTTCATTCCTTAAATTTAGCATAAATTTCTATTTTTGTAATTTTTCTTGGGTTCTAAACTTCCGACATCATTTTCAGCGCCTAAACGAAATTTTTAGGGAAAAGTGCGAGACTCTTTACTATTCTTTTTTGCCTCCTTATGGAGATCTTTGAACAAAGATCATATGCCAAAGTTATGACCCTAGGAAGTTGGAGGTTTGAATTACTCATTTATACAAACAATTTTTGTACATAGTACTTGTAGGTTATAAATACATATATGTTCATTAATTCAATAAGCTCATCAGAGAATCATAATTGACACAATGACAAAGCTAAACATTCAATATCAACTCATAAATTGACCTAGACTGACTAGAACATACTGGGCATTTTGTCAAACACATTGTGAACATGTAATCTACATGTACTAAATGCATATCAGAACATAGGGGTCTGATACTTATCCAAGCATCACCAAAAAGGTCTAATTCCCTCTCACAATGGCTGCAATAACATTTATTAGGTCATGCATTCAATAACCATTCATTTACCGATCAAAACATGTTAAGAGCCATAATTAGAATATTTCATGAAACCATGCTTATAACCGGCATATAACTAGAATAATAATAATGATAGAGCAACCATAAAAGTCACATAATAAAAAGTATAAATACTCGTGAAATACACGAGGAAAATATCTCTTATTAACGTATGAAAAATCTAACCAAGTCAGGTACTTCCACATACCACCTAACCATAGATTGGGCTGAACCAAATCTCTCTTTCAGTCAATCACCCCCATGCCATATTCCAAGCATGAATGTGGGATCTCATGGAATAAACCAATAAAAAACAAATGAGGGATTCCAGAGGACAAACCACCTCAACCCTCAACCAATGATTCCACATCACGGTCGAACATCACTAACCATCACCAGATTGGTCACTACCCAAGCTGTCCAGGGCTCTAAAGAATTTGTTCCAACCCGACTCTGGGGCTAGTAACTCAACTCACAACTTTCGTAGGGCTCCAAATCATTTGTCAAACCAAGGCTCCAGGACTAGTAACTCAACCCACAAAGGGTTCCAGAGCATTTTTCCAACCATGGCTTCCAGGACTAGTAACTCAACCTAAGATGTTCCACAACTTCCATAATGTTTGTCCAACCAAGGCTCCAGGAACTAATAATTTAACGCACAACCATAAGGAACATGAGCACCGATCAAAAAACAAATGGGGAAACCTACAATACCGTGGCTATCCAGGAAATGGAATGGCTAAAAACCACTATCAATCCAAGAAATCCTCCATGTCAATGACAAATCATAACCAAATAACCACATGCATATACTATGCATGCCAAAAATAGCAAGGAAATCATACATGAAACTCAATACCTGCAAAGCAAACCCATTATAGCTGATGATCCCACGGTCACCTTACGATTTCCTGCTTTTCCTTTTCCTTCTTTCCCCAAATACAAAAATATGCCAAAATCCTCCAAGAGTGCTCCAATAAAAATCTAAGTGTGAAAGAGTATCAGAGGGAGAATCTAATAGAGCTTCAAGCTAAAATTGACAAAAAGTTGTGAATTGATCCTAAGAATCCTTTTTATCATTGAGACCTTTATTTTCTTCATTTTCCTTCAAATTTCCTCACATGCAGTTATGTGACCTTTCACCTTCCTTTTCTCCTATTTTCCATTATTTTCATAAATAAATGACAATTAATGCCAATTTGCCAATTTCCATAGCCATTTATTAACCACAAGTGATCCCCATCACTATGTTTTTGCCCAACATTAAGCTTGGAATACATGTCCCATGAACTTGGTCTTATTTTTCCTTTATTAACTTTATTACATGGATTTTTAACTAGGGCTATTACATGTCATATGTTTTGGTTATGTTAGGAATTATTGTTCTTAATGTTGTCCATGATGTGCACAGATAAAGGGAGTTGTCTTAACCTTGACCTTCTGATATCTGGTAATTATGATTTGATCATGATTATGTTGATGTCTATATATGTATACATGTATGTATGTATGTCATTGTCTAATAGGGTTGTCAGGGATCATGATGGTTATATGCTAGTATTTATATGTATATATGTATGTCGTTGTCTGATAGGGATTGTTGGCGAGGTAAATCCCCTCTGCGGACAGAGGCGATCCCCACTAGCCCAGAATGGGTCTAGCAACAATCAAACAATGCTAACACACAGGTTCCTAATTACAAATTAAAGGTAAATGATGAGAGCCTACTTGGATTCCAACGCTAGTGTTGTAGAAGAGTCGACACTCCCGTTCCTTTGCTCCGGCTGGTCACAATCCTCACGATCTCCGTGAATGGGCACCTGCACATGCAGAGAACGACACAAATACAAGCATAAAATCCAATAGATGCAATTATATATCGGTCAGAAAAGATATAACTCAAACATCGTTACAATGAACAACAAGAGTGGAACCATAATGATAGTCATCTATTATTGATAAACAACAAAGAAGAATACAACCATAGTTCTGACGTTAAATCCTCCTTTGGCTGGGTAATCAGCTACATATGTCTTGTAAAGCTTGTCGGGATTGGGAACAAGCCTCTCTCTCTTTGATTATGAATGCAAAGAAGAATCTTACAACAATCTCTTAGACTTCTGAAAGTATAATTCTCCCTATGCTCGAACTAGCTTGTCAAAGGCAACAGAACAAGCTTTTATAGATGGAGGAGAAGGAGATAAGATCAATCACACCATCTATGGGATTGGGTTTATCCTCAAAAAGCTATTATGGATAGAGGAAATGGAGATAAGATTAATCTCGACATCCATGGGATTATCATTATCCTTAAAAAGCTTCACGAGTCGAAAGGAAAAAACCTTCGTGCGTGCGTATGTTAAAAAGCTTTCCCAAACTCGGTTGGCGCGAGTATAGCTCTGAGACAGAGCGCCAACTGGCGCGCCCTTTTTGGAGGATTTCCCCCATTGGTGCGAGTAATACACTGTGGATCCGCGCTAATGGAAAAATGGAACTTTTTAAGGATATTCTGCAGGAGATGTCTTCAGGGCATATGAAGTCCATACTTAGAGGAATATAATGCAAGTGTTTTCAAGTTATGTCACTTCTCACAGGTCCCGGAATGAGTCCTCCAAAGTGCAGGAAAGGGGTGACAGGGACGGTGACAAATGGTGACAAATTACTGTGTAACAGATGCCCCCTAAAGCATGAGGCCCGAGAGAGAGAGGGGTGAAATGCTTTACAAGAACACATGCAACTGAAAATGCTGCCGCCGGAGAATCTGCATAGAGAGGTACAACTGATATCTCAAGTACATGATATATGTGGTATGGGCGCAGCCATCCATAACAGAGTACATAATAATCTAGATCCAAGGTATGGGCGTAGCCATCCGGTGAGGATCGATGAATAGACTCAGGCATGGTCGCAGCCATCCAGTGAATGAGTCATGTAATAATCACAATAATCCACAAAATCGCAGCCTGGATTCCAACAGACAAAATCCAGTGTCTTGCGCTCCATCTCGACTCGAACAAAAGTACAAGTTCAAGCATGCGAATACATGAGTTGAAGTCAAACATGCATGAACATCGTCTGATTACCAGTCAATAATGAAAACTGTTAACAGACACGAGAGATACCACCAATAATGACAATGGCCCTCAAGGTACTATAGGTACAATCTACGGCATGCGAATCAGTGAGCTGGCATTGAACACCCGTAGAATCATTCGATCGAAGGCCAATGATGAAAACCTCACGTCGAACACGAAGAACCTGCCATTGAGGCATGCAGGTTCCAAGGCACCAGAAGGGAGTCTCTAGATCAGCTTCCTGGATAATGAGCTGAAGTCGATACGAAGTGACCTTGATTGAAGGTGGGCCATAGTGTTTCCCACATCATCGACATGAGACAGAGGAAGAATGTTGTGGTGAATCAGAATTATGTGAGCTATCAGAGGGAGGTTGTTATTCTGCAGAGGTCAACTTCTCTTGAACATATTGGCGGCACGACAGTGGACTTGGCAGTATTTGACAGCAATGGATCAAAGGTCATGGTGACGACGCAATGAGTAGATGAGAGGTCAAACAGGTTCACCCAAACCCATGGAGGCAAGTGAAAAACGAGATGAGATGTCCCCACCCAGACACGAATGAAAATAAAGTGCCATGTTCAAGAGAGACATACTGCCGACATGACAATAATTATGGTTCCATTTTCCCCTACCATTTCTGGCGAGTACCCCAGTTATTTTTATTAACAAGCTTGACGGGGATAGCATATTCTTGTGAGGCGTCATTTCGACGGAATCCAATGTCATCAGGTTTTAATGAGTCTGACAGAGGAAGAACTCGGCGTCTTTTCATGTTTAGAGAGTTTGAAAAGACAGTAGAAAAGAAAACTCCAAGGGTGTCCTTTTTCGTAAAGTTGTGTCTCTCGAGCCCGAAAAAGTATAAAACAATGCTCGAAAGAACCGCCCGACCATTACGATCGAGGAGTACTTTTCATGAGTAGTGATTTCGACCTGAAAAAGTAAAAAAGAGATCGAAACCACGTCGCTTCGTGACCGTTAACGAAACTGAAACGACAAGAGTTCGATGATCTTTTCGTTTTTACACGGTCGGAAAAGAGTTTAAAGACGACCGCCCCTTATTTACGTTTAGCGAGTCAAGAGGAATAACTCGGCAATCTTTTCGTCTTTAAACGGTCGGAAAAGAGCTGAAAGGAGACCTCTATTTTTATTCTCTTTAACGAGTCAAAAAGGGAAAAATAGTTGGCAATCTTTTCATTTTTTACGAGTCAGAAAAGAGCTTAAAAGGAGACTTGTCCTGGAGGAATGCATGGTATAAAGGGTAGCAACTGGTTCCGGAAATGGTGGAATTGCTCAAAACATATAATGGTCAAGAGGCTGGCTAATAAAACCACTCATCGCTGCGGTTCCTCAGGAAAGGATAAACAACCAAGTGAAAGCATATGATCAGCCAAAGAGATGGTAGCAATTGAATGAAACAACCAAGGCTCATCTAGCAGAATTTAGCGAAATAACGGCAATCACGAGATGTAAAATGGGTATGGGTTCATTTTTGCACAAGCTTGAACCATGGAGAAATCTGCTTGGATTCGGTTTCATGTTTACACAAGCTTGAAACGAAAAACTATGCTTGTTATAATTTCGCATGCCCCGAGCATAATAACGCAAAATGAGGTACATGCCCCCCAAGCTTCATTGCATTCAACAAAGTGGATGGAATGAAGGTTCACTCTTGAGATCTATGAAAGACTCGACTTGTATTTTACGAGATCTTAATCAAAGACTCGATTTGGAAAGGAGGAGATGTTTCATTTTTTAATGAGGTTAACCTAGGAAAAGAACTATCCTCATAACCCTTATTTCATTTTTTAATGAGCTTGACACAAGATCAGGAACTATGCTCGGCCAAACCTAGTTTCATTTTTTAAGGAGCTTGACATAGGAAAATGAACTATGTTACGAGATCTTAATCAAAGACTCGATTTGGAAAGGAGGAGATGTTTCATTTTTTAATGAGGTTGACCTAGGAAAAGAACTATCCTCATAACCCTTATTTCATTTTTTAATGAGCTTGACACAAGATCAGGAACTATGCTCGGCCAGACCTAGTTTCATTTTTTAAGGAGATTGACATAGGAAAACGAACTATGCTCCGCTAGACCTAGTTTCATTTTTTAAGGAGCTTGACATAGGAAAACGAACTATGCTCCGCCCAAACTTCATTAGAATGAACAGGAAGTCGGGGCTTCCAAGAGTGCCACTCCAGGTGGAAGGGTAACATCTCAGAAGTCAAGACCCAATGCCCCCAGGACACTATGCACGACGGCAACATCACTGGATACAGGCACGGGATAAGTGGCCATGTAGTTGATCTGTGGTGGGGCAGATGTAACTGGTGGATGAAAACCAGGAGGGGATGACGACTGTGCAGGAGGGACCCGGGGACGAACGAACGATAATTGATCTATAGTCATGATTCTTCCATTGTGTGGAAAGCAAACCACACGGAAAAGTGAAGAGACCAGGGCCCCCATGGCATATACATAGTCACGGCCAAGGAGAAGGCTGAAATCTAAAGCACCTTGGGTAACCGATACGTCTATATAGGCGATTTTGCCTCCCAAAGTAATAGGGAACTTTGGAAGGATTCCTAATGGTTGACTAGTTCCTCCGTCAAAAGCCATCAGATTCGGCGTGACTGGCACAAGCTGTGGGGAACCCAAAGCTTGCCAAGTAGTGGCAGGCATAAGACTGATAGATGCACCCTCATCCAAAATAGTGCCAGGTATCACCTTATTATAGGCGTGTACCGTGACCCAGAAAGGCACATGGGATGGAAGGCGGGAGGTGGTCAAACGACTCCAGTCGAAGGAAACGACTGAACTACTTGGTGGGGGAATCGTATGATTACCCGCCTGCTCTAAAAGAACCGAAGAAGGACTCTCGGGAGCAGCTGGGATAGGAGAGTCATTTCTGGACTCAGGAGAATCTATTGAGATGAGAAGAACGTGGGAATGATGCTCTTCCGAAACAGAGTGGTCGACGGGTGGTGAACTTGAGTCGACACTCTTTCTGACCAATGGTTGGTCTGGAACAGGCTTGGCACAGCCAGGTTTGGGAAGAGGGGCCTGGACACGAGAAGAATTTGAATCAATCTCTTTGTCAACAAGGGGACGATCTGCGGCTGCAGAAAGACGTTGATAGCCAACGAGTAGTTGGGGTGAAGGAGCTGTAAGACTTTCCAAGACAACAGAGGTTTTATCCATGAGCAGACAAAGGTGAAGGGGATGATTGCCTTCACAAAGTCTACAAGGGATTCGAATCTTCCCTTTTCCATTACCATTTCCAGCTAATAGAGTAGCATCGCCGTGAGCTTCAGAGGACGATGAGGGGCGGGCCGGATCGTGAGACCATACTTCTAAGACCCTGGGAATGCCAGGACAATCGCGCAGAAGATGGTCATCCTTGCATAATCTATACGGAAATTTCACTTTCCGCGGAGGAGCAGAAGGTGGCACGATGGGAGGTGTACTCGAGGGACTAGCTGTAGTTTTAGCCTCTCCCTTAGGAGACTTCTTCTTCTTCTTCTTAGTCACCTGGTTACTCGAATCTAGACTTTGACCAGGCGAAGTAGAAGATGAGGACGTAGAAACAAGCGAAGAAGGGGAGAGGGCCACCTTAGAATCAACATGATGTTGTTCAGGTGGAGGGACTGATTGACCAGAAGTTGAGACAACAGGGACCAAAGAGGTTGGGAACAACCAAATAGGCAACCCAACAGTTAACCCTTGGAGGGACAACGTTTCCATGTAAGGAGCACTAACATTCCCAAAAGGAGCGAAATGACCAGGGTTTCCGTCAAAGGGGATTCCTGGGTTGGTGAACCCCGGAAAGGTTGCCATCGAAAAAGAAGCCTACTCAAGCTAACACAAACAAGATCTAACCGGGTAAATGTGAATCGTGGCCGAATAAATTTTAAGACAAAGGAACCGAACTTGACCTTTTCACTTTTTAAGAGTCGAGAAAAGGACAAAAAGATGACTCTAGTCTCCTTCAAATGTTTAATGAGCCCGAAGTGACAAAATTCTCAGCTGAGCCTTTTCTTTTAGGGAGTCCAAAAAGGATCAAAAGTGACTACTCTGGAGAAACTAGGCAAAGGGTTTACCAAACAAATCCATAAAACTGCATATACACCTTGGCAATCATATGAAAACCAAGGAATTTCCGTACAACAGTCAATCTTCCCGAATGCTATATTCAGTGCGTTACGACTTGTAAGGCGGCAGACATGGCTTCCTGTGGATAAAGGATGATAACCTAGTGGGGTATCCCCATATACTCAACGGTACGTGGGAGCACAAATCCGTGCTAGAACACTATTGAGTCACAAAAGGAGGAATCACCCAACCTTAATGTGAAACAACAGTGACTAGGTTTAACGACGCCGGAACATGTCTGTAGCCTAGACCTCTAGATGTATGCGTTAAGTTCCAATGCGTTTTTAGATTCATTCAGTTCATTTTACGGTTGATCTTTGATTAGGTTTCAGTTTCCAGGTCTTACCGTATGTAACCTCTCACAATTTCCTAAATGCAAGCTATATGCCAAAATATATCATTTCATTCGATGAACGCTAGCTACGAGAGAGTTGAGATCTTTCAATCAAACAAAATGATCATAAAACAATAAAAAATAACTCTAATGCAGCTAATGGCAATTAACAAAACTTTCCTTTAAATTCACTAATCGCTAATAACAATGAAAAGCTCTAATTTCCATTAACTAATACAAAGCAAAAGAGATTGTTCGTTTTCTTTTCGATGGAAAAGTGCACTAAACAAATTTTGAGAGATAATAACAAAGAGTAAAAGAGACAAATTTCACTCAATGAAAACACAATCAAGTCCCTGAAACACCAAGGCAATCTTTCAAACCAAGAAAAATCACAAAGACCTCAATGAGCTATGTGATCTAAGCCCAAAACGAAGCCAAGCAGAATCCAAGTGAAAAAGAAGCGAATCACCTGAATAACGCAATAAAAGCTTAACAATCATGAACAAGTACAAGAGAGTAACCAAAAAGTTGACTGGACCAACAGAAAACCAAACCTCCTAAGGAGGGCTCGATGCACAAAGCCACTAGATGCCTTAGGGCTAAAATGTGAAATCGGTAGAAAAAAGCAAACAACCAAAGGGTAAAGGCCAAGAACCAGTCAAACAAGACTCTAACACACTCAAGTGATTGAGAGGAAGTATCCAGACACAAACACCAAGCTTGGAAGGCTCAAAACAAGCAAACTCTAAAAGTTTCCCTGGGTTGGCGCAACATTCAGGCTAAAAGTAGCACCAATTGAGGATTGGCGCGGGATGTACATTGACAAGTTGTGCCAATTGGCGTGAATGTCATGCAAAAAAGAGCGCCAATTGAGTTTGCTATGCTAAAAGAAAAAATAAGCAATCCAAGGCTAGGCCAGCAGTACCTAGACAAACCAAGAAGCAAGAGACAACCAAAAAATCAACCCAGAAAGCTGACCAAGCAAGCAAAACAAGAAAAACCAAAGAGGCAAGACAAACTCCAAGCTGTTTAGTTCGTAAACCAAACCGAAGATTGACTGAAGTGGCATTGATCTACTTCGCTAATGCAAAGCAATAACATTTCGAAGGCTATCTAGCCATACTTCAGGCTCCGTCTAAAGTTTACAAATCAAACAACAAGCTAACTCCCCAGTGGAGTCGCCAAATTGTTGGCGAGGTAAATCCCCTCTGCGGACAGAGGCGATCCCCACTAGCCCAGAATGGGTCTAGCAACAATCAAACAATGCTAACATGTAGGTTCCTAATTACAAATTAAAGGTAAATGATGAGAGCCTACTTGGATTCCAATGCTAGTGTTGTGAAAGAGTCGACACTCCCGTTCCTTTGCTCCGGCCGGTCACGATCCTCACGATCTCCGTGAATGGACACCTGCACATGCAAAGAACGACATAAATACAAGCATAAAATCCAATAGATGCAATTATATATCGGTCAGAAAAGATATAACTCAAACATCGTTACAATGAACAACAAGAGTGGAACCATAATGATAGTCATATATTATTGATAAACAACAAAGAAGAATACAACCATAGTTCTGACTTCAAATCCTCCTTTGGCTGGGTGATCAGCTACATATGTCTTGTAAAGCTTGTCGGGATTGGGAACAAGCCTCTCTCTCTTTGATTATGAATGCAAAGAAGACTCTTACAACGATCTCTTAGACTTCTGAAAGTATAATTCTCCCTATGCTCGAACTAGCTTGTCAAAGGCAATAGAACAAGCTTTTATAAATGGAGGAGAAGGAGATAAGATCAATCACACCATATATGGGATTGGGTTTATCCTCAAAAAGCTATTATGGATAGAGGAAAGGGAGATAAGATTAATCTCGACATCCATGGGATTGGAATTATCCTTAAAAAGCTTCATGAGTCGAAAGGAAAAAACCTTCGCGCGTGTGTTTGTTAAAAAGCTTTCCCAAACTCGGTTGGCGCGAGTATAACTCTGAGACAGAGCGCCAACTGGCGCGCCCTCTTTGGAGGATTTCCCCCATTGGCACGAGTAATACACTGTGGATCCGCGCTAATGGAAAAAGGGAACATTTTAAGGATATTCTGCAGGAGATGTCTTCAGGGCATATGAAGTCCATACTTAGAGGAATATAATGCAAGTCTTTTCAAGTTATGTCACTTCTCACAGGTCCCGGAATGAGTCCTCCAAAGTGCAGGAGAGGGGTGACAGGCACGGTGACAAATGGTGACAAATTACTGTGTAACAGGGATGTTAGGGATCATGATTGTTTTATGTATATATGTATGTATGTATGGTGTTTTCTAACAGGGTCATCAAGGATCATGTTTGTGGAGGAATTATTGTTTATGCAAGTGAATGGCATGAAGAGGTTTATGACTATAGGAATCAAGCAAGAAGAATAGCCATGACAGATTTATGAGGTCAGTATCATGTGGACATGAAATGATATTATGTGCTTGTATTATATCTATGTTTATGTTATGATAGGTAATGATGAAGGATACATCATTGGAATGAAAGCAATGCAATCCGCGACATGCTGGGACAAGCATGGATAATGGAAAGACACTAAAATCAAGGTTGCATGGTAAAGGCATCGTGGTCTCTAGATGTATAGCACTACTATTGTGTATATGTTGTACATGTTGTACCTAGGGTGTTGTGTACAAATGGTGCGGTGTACATGTTGTATATGTGATTTTATGCACATGTGGTGGAGTGTACACGTTGTACATATGGTGTTGTGTACATGTGGTTCTATGTACATGTTGTGTTCTGTACATGCTATACATGTGGTGTTGTGCACATGTGGGGCTATGTACATGTTGTACATGTGGTGTTGTGTACAGGCTTTGTAGGTGGTGTTGTGTACATGTTTTGTAGGTGGTGCTATGTACATGTGATGCTGCGTATATGTGGTGTTGTGCACATGTTGTGCAGGTGGTGTTGTGTACATGTGGTGTTTTGTACACGTTGTGCAGATGGTGTTGTGTATAGGTGGTACTGTGTACATGTTGTACATGTGGTATTGTGTGCATGTCGTACATGATGTGTTGTGTACATGTGGTACTATGTTACATGTATTGTGTAGTCGTTGTATCATAACATGTGTATTTGTTGTGTTGTACTTTATGTACGTATATGTATTGTATTGTACACTGGGTGTAGGTGTATGTATTGTGTTGTGTTGTACATCGGGTGTGGTGTATGCATTTTGTGGTGTTGTACGTCATGTGTGGGTGTATGAATGTGATGTACACTGTGTATATGTGTATGTGATTGAACAGAAGAGAAGGAACTAGGTGCTTCTCGGGTCTAGCAAACAATCCGGAGTGTGTACGGAAAGGATAAAGAACAAAGGTAGAAGGAAGGAATTATTTGAAGGATAAGTATCCGTATTTTATTTCAGTTTTTTATTATGCATGTGATTTATGATGTTACATGTGATCTACGATTTTGATTTATGATGGCTAAGTTTTTAGTTAATTGGATGTGATATGTTTATAAATGATGATTTGATCGAAGAGCTAGTTTGACTTGTGATAGGAAGTAAACAGGATTGCAGGTGTAACTTATTGACGAGCTACCAATGAGGTATGATTTAAACTTATTTAAATTTCTTTTGAATCTAATGGGAATTATGTTTTTGGTACAAGAAAGCATGGAAATTCCTTGTTGGGGTGGTTGAAACTGTTTGCAAGAACTAGTAGCATCAACAAAAGGAATTAGAATAGGCAGTAGTACATTGGTAAAGCATTCAGAAGCAGGGCCACTGTGGGGCACTAGTACCCAATAATGTCCATTTGTTTCCATGAGCATGCTATGAATGGTATGATGGTTGTGAGGTAGAGTTATGCCTTGTTTTTTGGACCTTTCGATGCGAGGGAAAATTGCCAAGGGATGGATTGCCCAAGGGGATGTGTAGCAGAGAAGGGGATGCCGACTGAACTTGGAAGGTGAGTGAATACAAAGAAGGGGGTGATTGAATTTCTTGTGGGACTGTGTAGTAGATAAGGGAAGGTCATGGAATGAATTTGTTTTGGTAATTAGCATTGCTAGAAGTAACCAGTTGCACATTGGGAGTGTGCCCTGGAACAATGAGCTGATAGTTGTTCACTGAGAGAAAAAGTAGCACAGGATCATAGTGTTGGACATTGGATGTAGGTTGGATTTGACAGTGGATTCTAGACTTCCTGGGAAGGAGGTGAATCCTTGTATTACTTTGAGGGTGGAGGTGTGAGCCTCTAGATTCCCTTGTTATTGATGCAGACATCGTATCCTTTTATTTGTTTGTTAGAGCAAATGTGCATATGTATATGTGTATATTATTGTAAATATTGTATTGAGTTGTGGCTATAAAGCTCCATAGACAATATGTTTATTTGTTGGTTGAAGCAAATATGCCTAAATATATGCGGTTGTTATTGTAAATATAGTAATGAGTTGTGTTATAAAGCTCAAATAAATGGTATGTTTGTTATGTTTTCAATAGTGGTCATTGTAAATACTGCAATGAACTAGGTTATAAAGCTCCATGGGAAGTATGTTTTGTTTGCAAAGATTTTTTGGTTATAGGTGTCATAGAACACCGAGGACAGTGTTCCCCTAAGGGGGACTCGATGTTTATAACAACAACTTGTTGATTTTCCATGTAAAAAAATATAAGACTAAGGTCATGGGACACGTATTCCAAGCTGAATGTTGGGCAAAACATAGTGATGGGGATCACTTGTGATTAATTAATGGCTATGGAAATTGGAAAAGGCATTAACAAAGGAAAAATGGCATCAATTATCATTTTATTTATAAAATAATGGAAAATAGAAGAAAAGGAAGGTGAAGATTCAGAAAATTGCATGAGGAGAAAATTGAAGGAAAATGAAGAAATTAGAGGCCTCAATGATAAAAAGGCTTCTTAGGATAAGTTCACAACTTTTAGAGACCTCAATGATAAAAAGGCTTATGAAGAAATCCTAATTGGCCATCTGTATAACATAATTAGATCTGCTCAAATTTTCAAGGGATTAGCCTTGATCTTTTCATTCCTGATTAGTTGTGTCCAGTTTGAAGGGTTGTGAAATATTTATCCTTTTTTTCCCATTTTACTTGCAAAGAAAAAATCAACGATGATAAGATATCTAAATATTAAAATAATACTTGAAATAAGAAATCAATGCAAAAATATTAACCATAACAACCTAATTTGGGCAAAAATATTGCTTTGAAACTCATAACAACTCACTTAAACATGACAGTTAAATAAAGGCTAGAGATAAAGTTACACAATGTGACATTTTGTGTGCTAACTTGTTCATCAATGACCAACAAATGGTTCTTGAGCTATCGATTTGGGCATCCAGGGTCAAGTGAAGTATTCAAGTTAACGTTGTTTGTTTGGAATAAATGTTAGATTTGGGTGTTTAAAACACAATATGGGTTTAATTAAAATTAAATTTGTTTGCTAACCATGTTTAACTTTAGTCACATTTAAATGATATAATTCGGGAATCTAGGGTCTAGTAGGGGAAACAAGTTACTTTCTCCAATGATAGGAAATATACAGGATTATGATTAATCATATTCAAATTTCTTAATTACCCTAATCTTGCGATTAAGTAAGTTTAAACAAAATATAGTCATTTAAGGTGCAGGGCATGCAAAGTTTTATTTCTCGAATAAGAAACTGGATGGGAAGATATTCATCACTCATTAATTAATCATGATTAGGATTTTAATTAAAGTGTTTAAAAATATATTCGGTCATCATGTGGGTGGAAGGTATAGAGCTCGTTGATCATTGTGTGGGATTAGATGAGTGGATATTCAAGCATCTAGGGAGTGGAGTGGGTAAATCATTTCAACCTTAACACTGGAGTGGATAGGTAGATATACAAACCAAAATCCATATTTTTTTTGAAAAGTAATGCAACCAGGCAAGGAATATGACCATCTAAACATGCACATTTAGGCATTCAGGGAAGAAAAGGTACATTGTGCAGAGGAACTAGGGCTAATACTGAATGGAAAGATCATTTGTGAAGGGATTCATATTTTCAAAAATTTGACATAAAACTTTACAACATCGAAGAGACTTAAGATTTTTTACAACAAAAGAATAAAAAAATATATATTAACATTTTCATAAAGAAATAAATAAGAAGAAGATAATTTTTTTTAATAGGGTCATGTTGGGTCCCTATAATACTAGTGATTACCCCATTACTATTGTAGTTATACCCCTTATTAATATTGTTGTGCCCCTATTGCCCGCATATTGTTATTACTGTGCCCCATAGAATCCCTCTATTGTTTTTTTTTTTTTTTTTTCCGAAGAAAAAGCGAACTTTTTATTGAAGGGATAAAAAGTTACATTGCACATGCGTGGCACCCCTTTGCTGTTATGGAACAGTCCATAACGCTGCTATGAAGCAAAACTGTCCTTTTACAAGGACCTCCTGTCCATAAGATCTATCCAAAGAAACTCAGCTATAGATTTTAAAGCTTCTCCTTAAAAAGGTGAAAACAAACAGGCAAAGAAAACAGGTCTTCGCAGAAGAGGAGAGAGAGACCTTTACATCAGCACGAATTTGCTGAAAAGGAATGAAAACGTTCCCCTGAGATCCAAAAGAAAAAACTAGAAAACGAAGCATTCTGGAACCGATCCCTTATAAAAAAGCTCCCACATGAAAAACTCGTTACAATCTGAAGAAGCAACCGAGTTTAAAGACGCTCAGAATGTAGTGCAGGGGCACTTTCAGCATGGAAAAGGCATCAGCAGAGATAACAGTTCAACAGGAAGAATGAAAACCGATCTCGAGACCCAACATTCTGAATGTGAGAATGAAGATCGATCACTGACAAATCGGAGTAGTCAACTCTGGAGGAGCAGACTCACTCCAGCAGCGAAAAGCATGCAGCCTCTTACATCCCCGCCTGATTTCCGCCCTTGTTTTCATAAGGGGGAATCTCTGACACTCGAATTTGTCCAAGCTCTTCTTCAACGATTTTCCAGCTGCCCGGATTCATCTGCAGACCTTCCTTGGAGAGCTTATCAGCTATATCATTACGATCCCTGTATATGTGGGATAGTGAGAAGCTGTTGAAGGAAGATTTGAGAACCTGAATATCATCAACCAAAGAAATTAAAATCTGATTTCTGCACATACTTTGACCATTAACCCAGTTAATGACATTTAAAGAATCTCCGAAGATCTGAATCCTGAAAATGCTCCTTTGGATGAGCCAATAGAGAAGGAGCTTTAAGGCCGAGAGCTCTGCATAATTGTTCGATCCGGAACCTAAACCAACAGAGGCTTTAAAAGACTGATGAGAATTTGTGTGAAAAACTATTCCTGCACCTGCCCTGTTGTTTTGAGAGGCCCCGTCGAAATATGCCCAGGGAACGCCTTCTTGAATTTGTTCTATCCTATGCTGTCTCAGGACTTTGTTCTTCTCTGGTTCAGGGATAGTTGAGTAGATCATAGTACTTTGTATTGCTATAGCTGATACCTGGCATTCCTTATCTTGAAAAATGCTCCGATTTCGGGCGATCCATACCCCCCAACAGATTATAAGAGGTAAGTTCCGTATGTTACCTTCCGGATTATTTTTCCACCATTTGTCCCATGCTTCATTCAGATTCCTTCCTACCCAATCAATCTTCTTATTCATCAGTTTTTCTGCCTCTGCCCAGACATTTTTGGCTGCTGGACAAAAAAGGAATAAGTGATTGATAGTTTCAGAATCCGTTTTGCATAAAGAACATCGTCCCGGACCTTGCAAAAATCTGCCTTGTAGGATATCCCAAGTAGGAATTTTCCTTTTTAAAATGCACCAGAAGAAAAGCCTAGCTTTCGCTGGGCATTTTAATTTCCATAAGTTCCTAGCCCACCATTCAGGCTCTTCCCATCCCTTTCCTGACATGATGAATTTATATCCGTTTCGAGGGGAGTACTCTCCTGAATCAGCATGAGCCCATATCAGCTGGTCTGATTCCTCTCTTATTCTGACATTTGTTCTTGATAGTTCTTGGATATATGCATTCCATTCATTCCACCAAGGGGCCTCTAAGTCCAACTCTTCACCTGATTTCCAAGCTTGTCCCCATATTGACGAGTGCCCAACTTTCTCTACCTGGTTTAGGAAGAAAATACCTTTTGATTCTAACTGTCCAATTAGTCCAGGGGTTAGAGCATAGTTTCCATTGCAGCCCACCCATGGGTCTTTTCCTAACTGCAGATTTCTCCCATTTCCTATCTTCCATGCCAGCCCTCGTTCAACTACTTTGAAGGATTCCACCGTTGCTTTCCATACCACCGAGACATTCTTCTTTTTCTTATTTTGGCTCCTAATCCAGTCTTCTAACGGAATCGGATCTATATATTTCCTCTTTACAACTCTTGTCCATAAATTTTCCAACTTTATGAGCCTCCAGCCTGATTTGGCTGCCAGCGAAAGACTGAAATCATTAAGGTTTTTTATTCCCCATCCTCCCCATTCTTTTGGTCTTGCCACTTTGTCCCAGGCAACCCAAGGGAGAACAGAATCTTCCTTCGAGCCTGCCCAGAGAAACCTACTGCATATTCTTCTTATTTTCTCCAGTATCCCTTTTGGCACCCAGGTTAAAGCTGCCCAGTAAACCGGCATGGCTAAAAGCACTGCTTTGATTAGGGTCAATCTCCCTGCTCTTGACAACCATTT
This sequence comes from Pinus tabuliformis, assembly GCA_031772625.1. Lineage (NCBI taxonomy): Eukaryota > Viridiplantae > Streptophyta > Pinopsida > Pinales > Pinaceae > Pinus > Pinus tabuliformis. The sequence goes on along the minus strand of CM062820.1, from coordinate 1,417,092,500 downwards.
GTAGCTCCAATGCGCAATTCTGGCTTCTATTTTGGCTATCAACCAGTTCCAGTCTTCTTTCCTGTATGCGTTAGGCTTCAGCCAAAAGCCTAAGTACTTAAAAGACACATCCATATTGCATATATCAAAAGGAAAAGATGAAAGGATCTGAGCTTTCTCCTGTCTATTTAAACCTTCCTGAATGATCTGAGATTTTCTGATATTTATGCACATTCCTGTTGCTTTCAAAAAGAGGTCAAAAATGAGTTTTAAATCTTTTATTTCATTGGAGGTTCCATTTGAGAAAATCAAAATATCGTCAACAAAAAGAAGATGGGATATGAACAAATTTACCGCCACTTCAATCCCTTTTACCTTCCCTTCCCTTTTGGCCTTTTTAATCAGCTGGCTTAGTCCTTCAGCAGCTAATAGAAAGAGCAGGGGTGACAAGGGGCATCCTTGCCTCAAGCCTCTCTGACCTTTAAAGAAAGAAGTAGCTGCCCCGTTTATGAGAACCGCATAACTGACATTTGAAAAGCAGCCCATGATCCAACTGATAAAATCCACATTGAAACCTAAATGAGTTAAAAGCAGCCTGAGATAATTCCAGTTAATTCTGTCATATGCTTTTGATAAGTCAATTTTTATTACAGCTCCCTTCAAGTTCTTCTGTTTAATACTATGCAAGGTCTCCTGCGCCACTCCTATAGCTTCATGTATCTGTCTCCCATTTAGGAACCCAAATTGTTCGCTGGATATGCATCTTGTCAGGATCGGCTTTATGCGAATAGAAATCACTTTGGCGATAATCTTGTAAATACTATTGCATAGAGAAATCGGCCTGAAGTCTTCAAATGTCTCAGGGTTTTCCTTTTTAGGGATGAGGGCTATAAAGGTTGCATTAAACGGACTGTATACCTCTCCCTTTCTTCTGGATTCGTCAACCACCTCAGTTATCTCAGAACCTATCAAGTCGAAAAAGTGTTGAAAAAGCTCAATGGTCCACCCATCCGGACCTGGGCTTTTGTCTTTGGCCATTGATTTGATGACATAGCTCACTTCTTCCTGAGAGACTTCGCTCATCAATTCCTCTGTTTCTTCCCCTTCCACATACCGAGGAAAACATTGAGCGGTCTTGATAATTTCAGCGATTGTAATCTCTCCTTGGTCTGTATACAAGCTTTGGAAGTGCCTTTGCCCAAGCGCTGAAAGGGACTCAAACGTCTTTATCTCCCTACCCTCTTCATTCTTGAGATTCCAGATTGTGTTTACAGATTTCCTTCCTTTTGCATAGTTATGGAAAAATTTCGTGTTTTCATCCCCTGACTTGAGCCAAATCGCTCTGCTCTTTAACCTCCATTCCTCCTCTCTTGCCAAAAGAATTTGGGATTGTCATTTTTCCAGTGAAAGGATCTTCTCTTTTGATTCTTGTGTTGCATAACTATCCTCTTCTGTGCTCTCCAGCCTTTGTAATTCCTCTTTGATCCTAGTTAAATCTTCATTCTGTTTCTGCTTCCTGTCCTTTGCCCATTCTATAGTAGCTTTCTTTAGTCTCTTTAAATTTTCCATAAACAAAAACCCCTTGTCCTCGGTTGTATTCCTGACTGGGTGTTGCCATGTTTCTTTGAACAGTTTTTCAAAGGATTCCTCTTGCAGCCATGTAGCATTGAACTTGAAAGGTGCTGCCGGCTTAAGTGGAGGCCTGGAAATTTCTAAATAGATTGGAAAATGATCCGAGGGTCCTCCCTCTTCGACCCATTGCCTAAACAGGGACACTCTGGAGGATAACTCTTCGTTTATAAGGAAACGGTCCAGTCGTTTTGCAACTCTTGCTTCTCCTACTCTTCTGTTTCTCCAAGTCGGCTTGATCTTGCTTGGATTTGCATCTATCAAGTTGTTAGAGATTAGAAGATTGTGAAAAAAATCAGAGAGTGAGTCCTCTCTGGCTGATGGCCCCCATGCCTCCGCCCTACCAATTGAGAAATTCAGATCTCCGCCCAAGATTAGATTTTTGTCTTTCACCACCGATTTTGACAAAAATTCTGTCCAAAAAGATATTCTTCCCTGACAAGGTCCATAGATATTAATCAATGTTAAGGGAAATGCAAATTCTGGAGACTGAATTTCGATGCCCATTGCATGCTTCATGCCCCATTGATTTGTGATCTTAAATTTCCCTTCCCTGCATCCTACCGCCATACCTCCGGAGTGTCCTACTGAGTCAATAGCTGAGAAATGCCAGCCCGGCAAAATTGAATTCAGTGCAGCTTCTACTTCTTCACCCTTCCCCAAAGTTTCCTGTAGAAAGAAGATATCCGCCTTTGAATTTAAAACCATCTCCCTGAGTGCCAGTTTTTTGGGTTTACTGGCTAAACCCCTACAATTCCATGATGTAAAGATCATTGTAAACCATTGTCAGGGGTCTGCACTGCTCTAAGTGCCCCGAGAATTGATTGTTGTTTACCATCAGCTACATCGTGTTTTGCTTTGACTTGGGCCTTGGAAAGCTTTGATTTCCGTCCTCTAGGCTTTCTTTTTGAGCACTGAGCAGAGGACTGGCCTATTCCGCCAATAGAGTCTAAAATCTCAGACTTGTTATCTAGGGATCTAAGATTATAGTGGCGAAAAGGAGGAGCGACTGAAGGGGAAGGCTCCTCATAAGAGCCATCATCACGGTTCAGCTTTATGGAGGGAATAACAGCCGAAAAAGTTCCAACATCATTTCCCATTTGCTTTTCAATATGCACTTCCATAAGATCGTTATCTTCAGTAATACATTTATTATTCTGAATTTCAGACTTCAAGCATATATCTCTTATTTCAGAAGGAAAAGATGTATTGCTTTGGTCCAAACCCATGCTCTTTGTGTCCTCGACTTGATAAGGGTTTTGTATTGCTGCAGCTTCCTTGCAGGTCTCCTGTGCTACTCCTTCGATCCCAGACACTATTACAGCTTCTTCCCTACTGACCATATTGACTTGAAAAATTTCCTCCGATGTTTTCCCCTCTTGCTTTGTGTCCACCTCCATGACCCCTTCTGGTTGGAAAGACGAAGGTTCTGTCCTCTGGCTTGCTTGATTTTGATTCACTATCTTCTCAGTCTGAGCAACTGTCTTCTGATATCTCCTTCGTCTTCTCCCTAAAGGGCATTCCTTAGCCAAGTGTCCATAGGCATGGCACCTATGGCATCTAAAAGGCAAATGTTCGTAATCCAGAACCTGTTCAAAAACGAACTCTTTATATTGAAGGTTGATTTTTTCTGCTAGGCCTCCCCGCGGATTTAGACTGACTAGAATCCTAGCCATTGCTTTGTTCTGTGTTTGCAGGAATGACGTATCCGCTTCCAAATATGTGCCCAACCTGTTCCCTATCGCTTTGAACACCGATTCCACCCAGAGAAAGGATGGCAAACCCGGAGCCCTTACCCACACCGGAAAAGCATCTGTTCTTGCATGCACCGCATCGAACATTGGGCTCCATTTTTTGAAAAGAACAGGTATGCTTCCGAAGGCCCAGTTCCTTCCTACCACCCAGTCTGTCGCTGCCTTATTCTCGAAATGCACCATGAACCATCCTTTGGCTAAGGCCGAAACCTGAAAGCTTTTTATAAGATCTGACTTCCAGTTTTGATCTCCCCATGCATGGATGAAGTTTGTTGAGTATTTATACCCCCTCGCCCGACCTACCAAAGTGCATTCAGCTACTTCCAGCGCCTCTTATATCTGCACATCCATACCCAACACTAGATTTCCTTCGAGTTCCTGTGATTTTATCGTCCTCTGTTTCTTTCTTTTCTCCCCTGTTTTCCTTACCCCTTGGCCCTCTGCTCTTGTTTGCTGACTCTGTTCAGCCCTCTCTTGCAGGTCTTGCTCATACCCCAGAATAGCGGATCTTGTCGCATAAGATGCTGTCACCGTTTCACTGATCAAAGCATTGGTTTGCTCGAGGGTGATCTGAGATGGCTCCTGATTCAGTAACTCCGATCCTATATGTTTCTTTTGTAGATCTGGACTGCCGTCATTTCCTGCTATCCTCCTTCCTTCATCCCTGATGGGACTTCCCAATCCTTTTGCGATAGAAGCCCTGGTAACTGCCAATGCCTTCCCAGAACCCTCTGCGAACCTTATTCCTAAAAGCGTTCCGCTATTTACGATGTCCTCAAGACCTCCTGAGAGGACTGGCCCGTTAGAGGAAACCTTGCCTTTGTGGCTTTGGACCCGGGATTGGAAACCTGCATGCATCTCAATCCCTTTCATTTTTCTTGACTGCTGCACTCCCTTGCTGCCCTGATGGGTTGTTTCCTTCCCTTCCAAATAATCTAATGGCTGGGGTATGCGCTTCTTACTAACCTTTTGCCCTTCCGGAGAAGTCAGGTCGATGCCACAGCTGTCTAACGCTCCGAAATATCTTTCCAGGTTATGCGTGGTTGGATCCTTTCCCCAGACCAATAAGATGTCTTCAGGGGCTGGATCCAGATCCACTACTTCTCTTGGCTTAACCATGGTAACTGGGCCGGTTAACTAGACCATCAGAACAATCTTATTTCTCCAGGATCGATGCTGGTTAACTAGACCATCAGAGCAATCTTATTTCTCCAGGATCGATGCTGAGTTAGTGTCAGATCTAAACACTAATCCTTTGTTTTACATTTTACCTTTGTTTTCCACAGTAAAAACTCTTACCTTCCAATAACTCCTGATTTCCCCAGCTGTTTTGCCTCCTGGGTGCTGTCGTCTTCCGTTTGGCTGCTAGCGGCTCCGTCCTCCAGTGTACAGTCCTGCGTAAGCTTTCCTTCCTTCTAACAGGGTCTGAATGTTGCTAGGCCCTCAGCCCAGCCCGCCCTGGATCCAGTCTACGCAGCTCCCTGAATCCCTCTATTGTTATTTTTGTGGCTTTATATTATTATTGTTAGGTCGGCTGGATTATATTGTGACTCCTATATATAGAAAGGAGGTTTTGTCATTTAAATCATCCAAGCATTGTTCATTTATGTAATGTAAAGGAGGTTTCCCCCTCGAAGAGGCTGAATTCTAAGGCGTTGATCTATCTTTTTTATCTTTTCTTGAGCTGGTTTCATAACATTTGGTATCAGAGCTTTGGATTCTAGGGTTTCGCTGCTCCAAACAGGTCATCATGGTATTTTCGCTATAACTTTTTTTCTGTGACGTTTCAAAAGTCGCAAAAAACACCCATTTGAGAAGAAATCACGCTGAACCTTGGGTCCGAATTTCAGAGCTTTTCGCACGATATTTGCGGAGATATGATCTGAGGAAGTTGGTCTTTTTGCAGACTCCTGAATTACATTCAAAACAGGTGACCTGGGGAAAATCGTCATAACTTTCTCTCTAGGGATCGGATTGAAATTTCGTAAGAAGGTATAGAAAGCGGACAGGCTTTAGTTTCTTGAGTGCATGTTTCAGATCCAAAGGACGAAACAGTGACTCGTGGCACGTCGTACAAGTTCACTCTACTGAACAAGTCTATAAGCAAGTCACTGTGGGAAATTTCACATAACTCTTCCTTGGAGAATCCAATTTGGGTCAGACTTGTGGCATTGGAAAGAGGACATAAAGGGCTACTACAGCTCACAAATTCAGAACTAGATGATTGGAAAGTACAGAGATACATCAGAGGAAATATCGAGCTCCTACAAAGTGAAAAAAGGTGTGTAGATTTTCTTAAATTTGTGCTTAAGCTTGGTTTGAAAATTTATTTTGAAGGAATTCAAAGGGCATAGTAGAGCATTATTATCGGTAACTGATGCCCCGAGGAAAGAAAATTCAAACACCTAGTAAGGAACCTGAAAGCTCTAGCATGACTCATGAAGAAGAGGAAGAAATGCAACATGATATATCAAAATTACAAGACCAAGTGCAACAACTGTCCCTTGCACAAAAAGGAACAGAATCTAAGATGGATGGTTTAAAGAAAGATGTAGAAGCTAAGATGAATGGTTTCAAGAAAGGTGTAGAAGCTAATATGGACTATTTAAAGAAAGGCGTAGAAGCTAAGATGGATGATTTAAAGATATATTTGAAGACAAACATGGACGAATTGAAGATAAATATGAATAAGTTGCTACAAGAAATGGTCCCTAAGGGTGAAAGGGTACTAAAGGAAACTCATGATGAGAACAAAAGAAATGTTAATCATGATTCCATAGATGCTAATGTTGGATTGAAGACTCACCATATTCCAAAAATCGATATGAGGAAGTTTGATGGCAAGGATCCTGCCACATGGATATTACAGATGGAGCAATTCTTCGATCTCAATAATGTGCAAAATACACAAAAGGTACGTATGGCAACTTTATATTTGGAACCAAATCAGTTTGTATGGTATCAATGGCTTTGCTTTTGTAAACCATTTATCACTTGGGAAATTTTTTACGGAAGAATTGATAGCACATTATGAGGATACAAAAAGCAACACTTTTTTTAGCCAATTGATAAGTCTCAAACAAAAGGGTTCAATAATGGAGCACATTGAGGAGTTCCAAAAATTGAACATAAGGGTAAAAGATATTCCAGAGGAGCATAGGATTGATGTGGTCATAGGGTCTTTAAAGGATAATATCCAACATGATGTTCGCCTTTGGGAACCTGATTCATTAGAGAAGGCATTCAGGTTAGCAAGAAAAATGGAAAGCAAATTATGGCAACCAGGAAGCATACCACCCACAACTATAAAGACGTAAGTGTTGTTGCCCCTAGTCTTCCACAACCTATAAGGTTGACACCACAACAATTGGAAGAAAAAAGAGCAAAAGGGCTTTGTTATAGTTGTGATAACAAATACACTAAAGGTCATAAGTGTGCTGAGAAGAAATTATTCTACATAGATTGTGAAGAAGAAGAAGAAAAGGAGCAAGAAAGGTCAAAAGAAGAGGATATACTCCAGGAACAAAGCCTAGATGAAGAACAAATAAATCCGACCATATCTTGTAATTCATTGGCGGGAATTACCACTCCTCAAACCATCAAGATAGAAGGACAAATCAAGAAGAAAAAGGTAATAGTGTTGATTGATTCAGGAAGTACCCACAATTTTATTCATTGTAAGGTAGAAAAATAATTGAATTGCTTCCTATATCCAGCACCAGAGTGTCAAGTGATGATTGCAAATGGAGGAATAATAAATTGCTCTAGAAAGTGCCATAATATCAAGCTATCCATGGGAGAATATGTATTGACTAGCCCAATGCTTTCCATTCCAATGGGAGGTGCTGATGTTGTACTAGGAGTCCAATGGCTACAATCCCTGGGTACAATAGCCTTTAATTTTCAAGAACTTTTCATCAAATTTTCTACGGAAGGAAAGGAAGTTGAATTAAGGGGTATTGCAGGGAAACCAGTAAAGATAATTAGCTCTAATAGTATGACAAAGCTTCTAAAAAAGGAGCAAAGAGGTGTAATTGCACAATTATGCTCGCTAGATGTTTCCACATCGGAATCATCTATTTCTCCAGATCTCCAAAAAGTCCTGGACAATCATTCCAAAGTATTTGAGACTCCCAAAGGTCTCCCACCTATACGTGATCATGATCATGCTATTCATCTGATTCCAGGAAGTGTTCCTCCAAACATCAGGCCGTACAGATATCTCTATGTCCAAAAGAGTGAAATTGAACGTATGGTTGCAGAAATGCTAGAGGTTGGTATAATTCAACCAAGTCAAAGTTCTTTCTCTGCTCCAGTAGTATTGGTGCACAAGAAGGATGGATCATGGCACATGTGTTCGGATTATAGGGAGCTCAACAAGCTCACTATTAAAGATAAGTTCCCCATTCCTGTCATTGATGAATTACTGGATGAATTGCATGGATAAATTTACTTCACCAAGTTGGATCTTCGTTCATGATATCATCAAATCAGAATGAAGACTGAAGACATTCCGAAAATAGCATTTAGAACTCATGAGGGTCATTATGAATTTTTGGTCATGCCTTTCGGCCTTACCAATTCACCTTCAACATTTCGAGGTTTGATGAATTCAATTTTCAAACCATTCCTTAGAAAATTTGTGTTAGTATTTTTTGATGATATACTAATCTACAACAAGTCTTGGAAGGATCATGTTGAACATGTTGACAAGGTGCTACAACTATTGGAGGAGAAACAATTATATGCAAAAAGATCCAAATGTTTCTTTGGAGTCCAGGAGGTGGAATATTTGGGTCATATTGTATCTCATGAAGGAGTTAAGGTAGACCCTAGCAAAATTAAAGCCATTAAGGAATGGAAAATCCCCACATCCATAAAGCATCTGCGAGGATTTCTCGGGTTGACAGGGTATTATCGCAAGTTTGTTAAGAATTATGGGAGAATAGCAGCACCTCTAACAACATTATTGAAGAAAGATGCATTTTCATGGACTTCGGAAGCAACAAAGACCTTTGAACATCTTAAAGAGGCAATGTGCCAAGCACCGGTCTTAGCTACACCGGACTTCACAAAAACCTTTATTGTGGAATGTGATGCTTCAGGAAATGGAATTGGTGCTGTTCTAATGCAAGACGAAAGAACCATTGCGTTTGAAAGTCGTCCAATCAAGGGAAAGTTTTTAAGCAAAGCTATTTATGAGAAGGAAATGTTGGCAATACTCCATGCACTTAAGAAATGGCGACCCTACCTAATGGGTAGACACTTCAAGGTAAAAACGGATCATGATAGCCTTAAACACTTTTTACAACAAAGATTATCCTCTGAAGAGCAACAAAAGTGGGTCACAAAGATGTTGGGTTATGACTTTGAAATCATCTACAAAAAAGGGAAGCAAAATGTGGTGGCAGATGCACTCTCAAGAAAGGATGAGGATGTGGAAGCATTGTTGTGCGCCATTTCTATTATCCAACCAGATTGGATAAACGAAGCAAGGGAGGAATGGAAGAATGACAAAGAAGTGTGGGCACTTATTTGAAAGCTACAACAAGATTCCAGAACGTCTAGTACATTTAGCTGGCAAAATGATTCGTTATGGTACAAAGATCGCTTATACCTCTGTAAGAATTCCCAGCTAAAACAAAAGATTGTTATGGAATTGCACACTTCTCCCTTAGGAGGGCACTCAGGATTTTTAAAAACTTACCCCAGGGTTAAGAAGGAATTTTTTTGGGATGGCCTTAAATCAGATATTCAAAAGTTTATGGCTGAATGTTTGGTTTGCCAACAAAATAAAGTTGAAACAATTAAGACACCGGGTCTATTACAACCTTTATCCATTCCAAGCCAACGTTGGGAGGAGGTTTCAATGGATTTTATCACAGGTTTACCCAAGTTTGAGGGAAAGAGTGTCATCATGGTGGTAGTTGACAGACTTACCAAGTATGCACACTTTTGTGCATTATCACATCCATTTAAAGCCAATACAGTTTCTATTGCATTTATGGAAATAATTCAAAAGCTACATGGAAACCCAAAGATTATTGTAAGTGACAGAGATCCCATTTTCACTGGAAATTTTTGGACATAATTATTTTCTTGTCTTGGTACTCAGTTAGCTCATAGCTCATCTTATCATCCTCAATCTGATGGGAAAACTGAGATAGTAAACAAATGTTTGGAAGGATATCTTCGTTGCTTTGTATCTGATAAACAGACACAATGGGTCAAATGGTTGCCTCTCGCTGAATGGTGGTATACCACTTCCTTCCATACAACAACAAAAATGATCCCATTTATGGCACTTTATGGGTATCAACCACCATCCATCACATCATATTTAAGAGAAAATTCTAAGGTTTAGGCAGTGGAACATCACATCTAACATCAACAATAAGTCCTCCAACTCTTAAAGGATAACCTCGTGTTGGCACAGAATAGAATGAAACAACAGGCAGATCAACATTGCAGTGAAAGAAGTTTTGATGTAGGTGATTGGGTATTCCTATAGCTACAACCATATAAGAAAATGTCCCTCAAGCAAGCTAATAAGGATAATAAATTATCACCAAAGTATTATGGTCCGTACAAGGTGTTGCAAAAGATCGGTACTATGGCATACAAATTGGAGCTTCCTGCAGCTTCTCGATTGCACCCAGTTTCCATGTTTCATGTTTAAAGAAGGTTATAGGCAACAAGCTCCTAGTTCAAACAATATTTCCAGAACTTGACGAGGAAGGAAAAATTATATTGGAACCGGAAGCAGTCACAGAAACAAGAACTCGAAAGCTACGAAATCGTTCAATTTCAGAGTATCTTATCAAGTGGAAGAACTTATCCGCTGAAGATTCCACATGGGAGGATGAGAATTTTATGCAGAAGTATCCAGAACTACTCAAGCGTTGAGGACAACACTTTTTTGAAGGAGAGGGGCATGTTGTGTCCCTATAATACTAGTGATTACCCCATTACTATTGTAGTTATACCCCTTATTAATATTGTTGTGCCCCTATTGCCCCCATATTGTTATTACTGTGCCCCATAGAATCCCTCTATTGTTATTTTTGTGGCTTTATATTATTATTTTTAGGTCGGATGGATTATATTGTGACTCCTTGGACTCCTATATATAGAAAGGAGGTTTTGTCATTTGAATCATCCAAGAATTGTTCATTTATGTAATGTAAAGGAGGTTGCCCCCTCGAAGAGGCTGAATTCTAAGGCATTGATCTATCTTTTCTATCTTTTCTTGAGTTGGTTTCATAACATGTCACCATTTATTTTGGAAGAAAATGGGGGCTTATTATATACATGATAACACAAGCACTAGAAAGTTATAGTCCTAGTTGATAGTGGTAGTATTCACAATTTCATTGACAAGAGAGTTGTAGAGGAAACCAAATGTTTTGTAAAAACAATGCAAAACTTTCAAATCATGATCATGAATGGAGGTGCGATGAAATATAAGGTGTTGAAAATGGCAACAAGAAATGCTAAAAACAACATTGCTATAAATAGCATCTAATGTACCAGTGTTGGATATAGCAACAAGGAATGAAAAAATGGAAATGCTAAAAATACCATTGCTATAAATAGTATTTCAAGATAGATTCCAATTTTAGTTAGTCCGTGAACTAAAATTGAGAAGTAAAATTCAAATTTGATCTTCGCAGTTGTTTGTATAATAATTAATTAATTCATCTTGAGTTAATTAGTTATAGGAAATCAAACATGAAGTCTATGTGAAGACATGCAACAGTTTCTCCATTGATTGAGGAAGTTATCCCTTGATTAAAGGAGATCAGGATGAGTTGTACTTTGAGTTGTAATTAGTTAGCTCAGTCAATTGAGTTAAGTCCAGTTAGACTAGTTCAAATATTTTTTTGAACTAATTGTGAGTTCAGGTAGTTAATGCATGCATGCATGTAACTGCTACACTTCAAATAACTGAATATTCTCTCATAAATAACTCATGCATGTCAGTTCAGTCAGAGACCCGATTGAGATCAGAGGAAGGGACAATATACTATCAGTTGGATGATTTTTCCTATATAGGAAACTCATCCATGCAGAAGGAATTATCTCCTTCACGACTACGCAATTACTATTGAGTTTAATGTGTTGTGTGAGAGGTGAATTCACACAGGTGGCAGCATTGGACCCTAGGAGAAACTGTGCAAGGAAATAGGAGGCTTGGAGGGTAGAGGAGAAGGTTTGTGAGAAGCCTTTAACTGTCTATGAGTAGCAGAGGGATTGTACTGAGAGCTGGATAGCTTGTGAGCTAAAGCTTTGTGTAATCCAGACATATTTCCACTTGTATGATAATACAGAGATCGGGGTTTTTAGCTGAGGCTTTCCCCAGAGTATTCTTCTGTGTTCATGTGTGATTGATTTATCTTCATCTGTTATATGTGTTCTATTTGATCTTGCTCATAATTGATTAAGATTCTGCAAGTTTGTTGTAGAAGTAGATCTTGTATTTTGCTTTAGTATATTGCATAATCTGTTGATCTACAGTGGGAAATTGTACATAGGGGAATATGTGAAAATGTAAAAATCTAGATGGGAGACCATCAACTCACATCCATATATATTCCATTGATATGAGTAGTTGTGATATAGTATTGAGTGAAAACTAGTTATGCACATTGGGACTAGTCACCATGGATTTCAAAGAACTATAAATGAGTATAATTAAATAGGCTTAGGTAAACAAATGTTGGTGGATTTAGGAAAACTCCATGACATAGTCAGCTCTCATCATATGGATAATTTATTAAAGAAATACCATTATGGACTTATTGCACAATTTAATGCCATACAAGCTATGGAAAATATGACATAAGAAATCCACCCATACTTCCAATTAGTCCTCGACAAACATCACAAGGTATTTGATATACCATAGTGTTTACCTCCTCAAGGAGAGCATGACCATGTTATTCCCATGATTCCATGAAGTCAACCACCAAATGTATGTCCATATCGACATCCTTTTTGGAAAAATAATGAAATAGAAAATTTCATTCAAGAACTATTTGAAGAAGTCCCAATGCAAACCCTTACTCATCACCAATAGTCATCACGTAAAAGAAGGAACTTGGTGTACATATTTTGATTTTCAATATCTCAATAATTTGATGATCAAGAACAAATTCCTATCCCATTTATTGATGGTATCTTCAATGAACTTCATTAAGAAAAGTTATTCACTAAGCTTGATTTATTTTTAGGATACCACCAAATCATGATGAAAGAGACAAATATCCATAAGACAACCTTTAGAACTCATGAATGTTATTGTGAGTATATAATTATTCCTTTCAATATTTTTATGATCCATCCACTTTCTAGAACGTCATGTACAATATTTTTCAACCCTTCCTATGCAATTTTGTGCTAGTCTTTTTTTGCGATATCTTAATCTATAGTAAAGAATGAGAATCACAGATAGATCACGTTGACAAGTCCTTACGACTCTTGACAAAAAACCATTTACTTGTGAAGTGCTCCAAGTGTGCTTTTGGGAATCTTAAGGTTGAATATTGGAATGAAAATATAAGTGAAGAGGGAGTATGAGTTGATTCTACAAAAGTGGTAGCTATGCAAGATTGATCCCATCCCAAAAAACAGAAGAGCTTGAGGGGATTATTAGGACTTATAGAATACAAGAAAAAATCTGTGAATAAGTTTGACAAAATTGTAGCTCCCCGAACTTAAGTCCTTAAAAATAATTCCTTTGTTAGTGAGGTAGTAGCCCAAGCCTTCACTATTTTAAAGGATTCTAGGTGCACTACAATATTATAAATTATTGACTTTAATGAGATTTTTTTCTTAGAAAGTGATACTTTAAGCAAGGGTTTTAGAGTAGTATTGATGCAATAAGGATGCCCCTTCACATTCACAAGTAAGCAATTATGTGGCTGCAATATTAGAAAATCCACATATGAGAAGGAAGTGATGAATATCTTTCATGCATTAGAGACTTGGCACCAATATATTATAGGGATATATTTTTAGATCAAGGCTATCCATTATAGTCTAAAATATTTCCTTGAAGAATGGTTCACTAAAGTCTTTTTGAAAAATTTTGGACATTTTCATCAGATGCTCTTCTAAGGTTGTTATATTCAGTAAGTGCTTGAACTGGATTAGTTCTATTTCCCCATTTCCTTAGAAAATTATCTTCAAATTCTACCCAATTTCGAATGCTTCCTGGTGTAAGAGCTTTAAACCATTTTCTAACTTCACCAATGAAGCTTTGTGCAAACAGTCTTAATTTCACATCCTCATCATCGACTTCTTCTCTGTCAACAAAATCATTGAATCTGTCTACATGTTCCTCTGCTGTAATTTCTTCATCACTACCCCAGGTAGGGATCCTAGCAGCATATTTACTAGGCAGGTCATGCAAAACAGCAGGGAGCACAAGTGGAGCATACCTAGCAGGTGCAGCCATGATTAAAGGAGGAACAATAGTTACAAGAATTACAGGGACAGAGGATGAAGAACTGATATGAGGAGGGCTGCTTGGTTTCTGAAAGCCACTAGGAATAGCAGAAACAGAAGATGAGGAACTGATATGAGGAGGACTACTTGGCTTCTGTAAACCACTAACAAATGAACTCCAATTTGGAAGAGGTAAACCAGCTTTAGATTTCAGCAGGACTTCAAAAGGGTCAAGTTCTTTCAGTTTATCTAAAGCTTCCTTCTCTAACAATAGCTCAGAGGTAACAACTTCCCAAAATTCTTCTTTGTCTTCTTGTGATACTAGGGCTGAGGTGTCAATTCCTCTCTTTTGCAAGTCTAAGATAATACCAATGAGTTCCTCTTCATTTTTTGATCTAAACAATACTTCATGAATTTTATCATCAACTTTTTTGTCTTCAGGACTTCTTGAGAATTCAGAGAGCAAATATTTTGAATGAGATGGAGTACCTAATATTTCTGAAAATCTTTGACTGGCTCTTGAAGCAGTGTTAGGGTTGTCTCCAATGGTAGGTGGATTGGGATCAGGATTGCTCCATGTGTATCTCCTTCTCGAAGCCACCTTTAAAACTTTGAAAATATATGGAGTCACCAAGGTAGATTGCAGCCTTGAGAAACTTTCTGAGCTCTTGCTACCTTCAGAAGTTCAGCTTCTTGATTTCGGGGATGTGTAATCTTCAGACTCCTGGCAGGCACACCAAAATGTTATCACAAAATTTTACCTTGATAGGCTACTGATCAAGTAGACTCTGAGTAACTCTTTTAAACCAATCTTTTGGCTGAGGCTTAGCCTCCTCAACCTGAGAGGGATCTCTCACTAGGTTTAGGGTTTTTGATTAATGAATAGATGGCTAACTCTAGGAACAAAAATGAAAAAAAGTATAACTGGTTGACTGGTTGAAACTATGATTAGAAAATATCTATTGGGCTATGGAGTCAAAATAGTCTTCAATGAAACAACATGATCAGAAAAACATGGAAGTCAAGGCACTTAGAGTTTAGGTTTATGAATAAAACAGTAACACACTGAAACAACACAGTTTACAAGCATGTGAAGGAGGTTAGAGCATTTTCCAATGAATTCTCTGTATCACAAGCTCATACCACTACAAATAAGTAATTGAACAAATCCATAAGAACATAAAACACATAAACTCTTTGTGAATGTTGAGTAGTCAAACTAATCTCTGTATTAAGTATGAAAACCATAGTTTCTTACAATAACACAATCTTTCCTTTACTAATGAGATTTCCAACCCCCTAGGAATTCAATTCTCAAGCTTAATATAGAGTTTTACATCCTTGGATACTATCATCCACCTTTAGAGGAATTCAAATTCCTAACTTGGAAACCTATCTATGCACAAAACAAACTATCTAATTACAACTTGACAGCTTGTTGTCTTTAAGAGTCCTACTACAAATAGGAGTAAAACTCCTAGAACATGCTTTCAACCACCTTATCTGAGTCTTCAATACATTCTTAAATCATCTTCCAACCATGTCTTCGAATTTGATGATGTCCATAGTGCTGTTTCAAAAATTGTTTAGTTATGCCCTAACTGTCCTGAAAAATAGGAGACAGAGTTCTTGTTTTTTAGGCCCTTAACCCTTGGTGCTTATCTTCAAACAGTTTTTTGCTGGTGTATATGTGGCATACATTAATAATATGTTAAGGTATCATTTTCCACATGTGCAAAAATAAACTCGAGCATATGGTGTAAAGAATGAAACATGACTGTGCTACGAAAATACTCTGTTTTCGTAACACAACCTTCATTTCACCTATGAAATACTCCTTTAAGCTCTGCTATCTACACCATTGCCATATGAGAGTTCATACATGATCAACTGTCTACCAGCAACCTCAAAATTTGGAACTAATCCAACCTTACCTTGGTAAAGCATCCATAAGTTCTAAATAATCATCTTTAGCAGTTTCATAGCGCGCTACGAAACTATTGTGTGATGCTCTTTTTTCAACACGACCTTCAAACATCTATAATTTGGGGATTTTTTTCAAAATTCCAAGAGGGCTGATATGATCAACCACAAAAAATCAAAATCACTTCTTCTTATAGATGTTCTTCTTCATATGACAAAATTCTTTTTGTGTGCCAAAACTATTTATACTATACCTCCTTCATTGCTTGCTTTCAACACCCTCTTTCGTAATTGTTGTAGACCCTTGTCCAGATTTGGTTAGTTGAATTTCTAGATCTTCAATTTTCATTTTCAACCCCTTGTTTGCAGCTCTGAGCTGAGCATTAACTTTCCTTGCAAATCTGGCCTCTTTGACTGCAGGAACAGTCTAGGTGAAGTATTGATTTTCACTGCTAACTATTTCTGGTTTGGACATCTTTTCAGCCTCCTAGAGAGCCTTCATCTTTTTGAAATTTGACTTTTCAACAACATTCTCTCTTGCTATCACTCTTAGTTTAGCAATTTCATTGTTGGCAACTTTTAACTTTTCTTCCATAACTTCATAATTGGCCTTTTCTGTTTTAGGGGTAGGAGCTGTGTTTTTGTCTCCTCCAAGTCTTAGAGATGGTAAGTCTATCAACTTCTCTTAAACAACAAAGGTCTCTTATGTTCTCTCCAATTCAACACTGGACTCCTGCATCTTCTTGGATTGCTTGGTTAAAGGTTTTCTAGGTTTAAACATGAAGGCTGTAACATCATCTTCAAATTCCAGTTTCTTGGATGGTTTCACTTTCTTCAACTTCCTTTGATCAAATTTTGTCACATCTGCCTACACTAAAGGGGATTCTATAATGTCAATGCCTTTAAGATATCATTTAAATCACCCTTCAAGCCTGAACCTTCTCCCGAGATCACTGTTTTTCCTTTTTCCTTTGAAACTTGGCTTCTAGTCAACCTCTTTTGAAGGGGTTTGCTGGTTGACTGCTCTTTTGTCTTTCCCCTAGTCTCAGATATCTTTTACTTGGCAGATTTAGGAGTTTCAAGAATCACTGTTGGGCTTTTGACTACTGGTGTTTTGGCTGCTGAGGTTTTGTTTGCTTACTCTTTCACCTGCTTCCTAGGCTTTAACTTAATATACCTTTTTGCCCTTGACATTACAGACTTGCTGGTTTTTGCTGATGGAGTTCCTTTAACCCTAGGGCTAGTGTCTACACCTTGTTTTTCTGTCCCAAAGTCAAATACAAACAAAAACGAAGACCAATATTTCTTGACCCTTTTGAGCTCTTCTAGAACTATCAATTTAGTTATACCCTGATGAAATAGGGAGGTCTCACATCCTTGGTATTTTAACTGTACTTTATCTGCCATCTTAGCTATACTTTGAAATAAGAAGTAACACAAATCTATAGAAATCATACCAGTAAAATGTAAAAGGAGTTTAAAATGGTATGAATAAACCTTTTGATATCTGCCTTCACAGGTGAAATAACGCTGAATGTTGAAGAGCAGGTTGGTATAGCTGTCCTTGATGTAGTCTTTGGGAACTACCTTGGTTAAGTCAGTTTCTGAAAACTATGGCTTCAGGAACACCTTGCATGGTTCCATGTCGAATCTGAAGTTTTTGAACCATGTCTCTTGCCCCCTAGAAATTTCTATCACCAATGCTATGACCTCTGGAGAAACCTACAAATTAAGCATTCCAACCTTTGTACTTAAGCCACTGAAATGGAGTGCAAACTCCTTTGTCACCTGGGTATGCCCTCCCTGCAATTTCTTACAAAACTTCCAGCACCCTGCTTTCTTGAAGGCTTCCACAACTGCTTTGTCTCTGATTAGGACCTTAGTGATTTCAGGCTCTGTTCTCAAGCAATGACTAGACCTGTGTTGTTTCTTCTCCTCTGTCATCTTCACTCCTGAATTTCTATGACAAAACTGGCCTCCTTTGAAACTCAATTGATCAGCCTCGCTTTCCAATGGTGGTCAGCCTTGCCTGAATGCTGAGTGAAGAAAACCTTGGTGACAATTACCAAAGTTTATTGTTCGAAAACAATTCTGTTTCAAGGGTTTGCATGCAAACTAAAACGATAATACTAGCGAGCCACTTTTGAATTTTGAAATTATCTTTCATAATGAACCCTAAATTCGAAATGATGAGTTTGGAGTGGTGGCATGCTTAAGGATTGACTCCTAGTTGACACCTAATGATGAAAATTTTAACGGAATTCTAATGGATTGATGTTTGACAAGACTATCGTTACGAATCTGTGCTTTCGTAGCGCGCAAGGAAAAGTGGTACGAAAAGAGTAGCGTTTTCGTAGCACAAAACAAACAATTTACATTGTTTGCAATATGAAAATGTGGTTTCGGGCTAATTCCAAAAATTTTCAAATTGGCTTTAAGGTATGACTTTCTAACAAGACTGAAGGACTTATGAACAATAGAAAAAGCATGCTAGGATTTATTTGGACATGAAAAATTAAGCCTTAGAGACTCCTAACCTATCAACTCTCCATTGAAACATAGGGTGACTTGAGACTTATCTAAGACTATGACTAACAAAATGTAAACCTTTGTTTTTTGGTGATAACAGGTCTAATATGAAAATATGATGAAAGGTGGCCTACAAGTTTGATGTGTTGATTCAGGTGGATCCAATATGAAATATTATGAAACGTGGTCCACACAAGTGCTGAGGGTTGGACTCTTCAATGAGGGAGCCAAATCTTCCTTCCAGCGAGGGTTGATAAACAATAACAGGGGGTTGGAGCTCCCTCCCAATGGATGTTTGAGAATAAGAGAAGGTTGTAGCCTTCTATAGGTGGGTGCCTGAATACTGGCATGAGTCTACACTAGTGCAATATTGTAAGATGTTTTTATTTATAATAAAAGAAGAATATAAAGACGACGTTAACAATGGTTTTCTCCCACATTGGGTTTCCACCTAGAAATTCTGATGTTATCATGTGTGATGGTTTATTTTTCTCTTATTGCTCATGGTTACTAATTAATTAACGACTGATGAACTGGTTAAAGATAAACAAATGATGAAATATATGAAAAGTTAGTGAATTGGATAAATGTTGTTTGTCGTTATCGAAGTTGCATACATACACTAGTTGCATGAATAACAGTAGTGTATAGAAATATGAATATGAAATAAAAAGTTTAGAGTGAGTTTCAAATACTGATTCACCCCCTGCTCTCAATATATTTCCTAAGATCCTCTTCACCATCATTTCCACTCTCATCATTTCCACCATTATAATTTTCATTATCATTATCATCATTTTTATGTGGTGTGTTTGGTAGCATATGAGTCCCAAATCCACCTTCCTTATAGTTGGTTGCCTCATACATGTAAATACATAAACAATGAGTGGTGTTAATGATTAAACATGGACTAACAAAGAATTGAATTAAGTGAAACAATGCATAAACAAATAGAAACAATTAAATGAAGAAAAAAAATAAAAAAGGAGCAGGAAAAGGATCCTCTATATTGATTGTTTGTAGTGGAAACATTACAAAAGAATATCAAAGACACTTGAAGTGAGTTGATTGAGAAATGGTGCTCAATATCTCTCAACAAAGATTTACCCTTATAAATATATTTTTCAATCTCTTGCTCTCTCAAAGAAGCAAGGAAAACTCTCTCGAAATGGTGGAATTATCCTAGCCTTGGTATGCTTGATTGCTTTGGAGAAATTTTGGCAACATGAAAATGTAAAACTTTTTGTTTTTGGCTCTCCATTATCTTGCATTTATAGAATTTTTTGAACATTCTCTCCCTCCTTTGGTTCATCAATTAGGTTGTTTGGCTCATAAATGAGATGAGAGCTACCATTCTCCTACCATTAAGGCTTCTTGAGGATTAAGGCTCGAATGTTCATCCCATCATCTCAAGAGTTTGAGTGTTTTAAAAACAAGTTTACCTCCTGAGGTGTTGGCTGGGATTCTAGAAACACTCATGGCTATTGAAGAAAAATTCGCGAGGGTGCAGTTAAATTTATTTGGAGCACTAACGAGGGTTGATTATTAAGTCAACTTTAGGAAAACCTTTTGATTTTTTCTTTTCATAATGTTTCTAGCTCAAAATTTCCCCCCTTTACATGTTTCTTATTGACTATGAGTGCCTTCCATTATGTACAATTGAGTGTACAATTTTTTCATAATAATAGTTTCCCCCTAATGCATGAGGTTAGGAGTAAGTGTATAACTGAAATACATCATGTTTTGTTGTTCTGATGATGAGTCTTACTAACTTCTTGAGAAAGAGAAACTTATTGTGGAGATGATTAGGGGAAATGACCTTGATTAGTAACTAAAAGAAAACCATGCTATGAAGAAAAACTGATATAGAATTGTTTATACAAGGTGGGCATGTCGCATGATCATTATGATGATCATGACTGAAATATTACAAACACATAAGAAAATCCTACCAAATCAGCGTTGAAGTGGCTGGCGTACTACTAGCTGAAGAAGAAAATTGCTTTCACCATTAGGGAAATTTCTGACAAATAGGTTGAACTAGGTTTCCCCATGCATTAGATACAAAGCACTGTTGAAGGAGGTGTGGCCAGATACATGGGTCTTTGACTAAATGAGAGAACTGCAATGGTCATAAAGTATGATACACCCTTCACATGAAAAAGTATGTTGGTGTTGAACATCAGGGGGACCAGTGAAATCAATGGGAAATGAGGGTTCCCACTATTCCACCCAAGGTTGTCCCAAAAAGGTGAGGAGAAATCAAGGTACTACAATTTTCAAAGATGAGTGCTGACATTGACAGAAAAGAAGTGCTAATCACTCAAAAAATGGTTTTACGAAATCCATATGAAGTTGAGGTAGGTGTTGTAACATGATGTGTCAAAGGCATAGTAATGAGGGTTGATAGTATATATGAGGGATATAGAAAACTGCCTAAGGATGGAGCTATAATGTGAGTGGTGGCAATTAAACAAAAACTTTGAGGGATAGGCCCCTAGGGTCGAGAGGACACTCAGGGGGGATATATGTATGTCCTAACTATCATGGTGGAATGTGTGAACAACTAGTGATCAATGATGTGGTTATGTGATGGGTGAAAAGCAATCTCCAACCAAGGGTGACTAGGGATTGCTACTAGGTAACTGACACAAAAATATGGGTGAGAACTTTTTCTAAAAAATATTTGTAGAAATTCCAAAAGAATTTAAAATGGTTTTGGATTTACAAACATGGAGACAGGTGCCACAAGGGTAAAGTGGCCTGCTTAATGATGCAGGTAGGTATCTACAGAGGGTGGGGTACCCATTGTATGGTCTTAATGTGAGGTGGATGAAATACAGGTGATAACGTGAATGGTCTAAATTTGCAATATGGATGGATGGTAGGCCAATTGTGGAATGCAGTGGTGCATTCATCATGATCTGAAAAGAATGGTGGCTCGGGAGAGGGTGGTAAGTAGGGAAGTGAAGAAGAGAGATGAGGATTGTCTTCAAATCATGCAAATGAAATGGATCCTAGACCTAAGAAAATGGTCATGGATACAAATAGTGTCAAGGGAACTCTAAAATGGGGTAATCGATTTGGGTGAAAGCTCTATCGACTAACATGAACATTTAGCGAGTGCGAGTGGAAGGTGACAATAAATGTGTTCGTGATGATGGACCTTATTGATCCAAAATGGATACTAAATCAAGAAGAAAAGGTATTATAGACTCATGTGCAGGAATGCCTATATTATTTAGTGCAACGAATTGAAAAGACTACGAATAATATAGAAAATTAACAGTTATAAAACATAATAACACACATCAACACAGTCAAAATAATAAAGGAGTTTACCAGACCCCCTGGCTACGTCTCCTGGTCCAGCTTCCAGTGTCGACCTCTATATTAAGTCTTCAAGAACATATTATTACAAGAGTGAGCTCAAAAATAGAGTCTCAACCAACAGTGACATCAAAGAGGAATCGGTCGAAAACCTCGAGTTTAAAAGAGTGCACATACTCTCCCTCTATCCTATTCCTCTACTTAATCTACCTCAATCTGACTGACTGACTGTCTTTCTGTGACTTCCTTCAACTAACTTGTTATTTTGTTTTGTCATAGGATGACTTTTTAAGCTTATCAGCGCTGTTGGTTTGATCCCCTTCTTCGGCTCTCTGGCTCTCAACACTGTCCCTTCATCTCGCTGTTGAGAATTTAAACGATCATTGTAAAATGCTTAAGGCATAGGGTAGTTGTTTACAGATAGAAGGATCTTTGGGCATGGGTGAAAATCCCCGAAAATACACTTTTTGTTTACACGGAGAAATACACGGAATACACTGAAAACCAATGAAAAACCCAACCGCAACATTAAAGCCAGACTTCAAATGATATAAAGTTTACCCTATAATCCTCTTGGGTCTGCCTTTTATCACTATCGCAAGCCCTTTGTATTCCACACCATTGCTCTGCCTTCAATCTGACTATTCGCATCCAACCCAATCATCCAACTAGCTCATGCCTTCTTCAACGTCTGATCCATGATCTAATCCAACGGTTGACCGCTATTTTGGGTGGCCCATTTGCATAGAGATTACCCTTCTGAAAAAGAGGTTTTCTATCTCCTGCAGCATGCTACGTGTCGGCCAATGTATGGAATCGGGATGAGCCTCTCCAATACTGCTTATCGCCTGAAGCTCACTTGAAACACTGTTTACCATGGAACTCAAATTATATAAAGCCGCATTTATAAACCTTTTCGGGTTTGCACATATCACATAATCTTCAAGCCTGAAACTTGGTCCTTTCCCCTTTGGAATCTGTGATGCGACACTGTGATCTCCACCTTTGATCTGCGTGCCGATCAACGGTCCTTGTTGTGTCACTGGATCACAGTCGCATTTCCCTTAGGGCTACCTCTGATATGCTCTGTGGCCTCTGCCGATGCGATATCGCCGATTTAATCCGAGCCGTTGATCTGGCCAATCCGACGGCTCCAATGCAACATTACTTCAACCTTCGCTTTACTTTGGTTTTCGCCATTATTTAATGTTTACCTCTACGATAGTGTTTTCCGATAGTTAATATATATGAAGACTTATACTTAGAGGTTTGATACAAGATCCATTTTGAATCATGCCTTCCTACTGAAAAGATTTTGGACCACCAAAAGTTGGTTTTAGGCATCGATCAAGTGAGGATACTACTCCTTCACCTATCTAACTTCTATCCATCATGCTTTGCTTGGATTTGAACCTTTGAGTCCCACTCTCAGGTACTCAACATCCCCTTGACACGTAGTTCTTACCTTCCTATCTAGAACTGTGTCCTCCTATAACTCATTGAGATACTTAGGAAACAAATCCCCAATAGAAGGCAACTGACTTTGCTCTTTAGGATCTTCAATCAATGAAGGTTCATACAATCTCAAGTTTTCTGCATTAACGACTGAATAAATATTCATATAAGCTGGCAAATCAAGTTGAAAAGAATTTTCACCAATTTTATCAAGTATCTTCATACCTTATTGGTTTTAGCTTCTTACCTTCACCTTGCATTCTGTCTGTGCCGATGTATAGCCAGACTTGATCACCAAATTGAAAAATATGCTCAACTCGATGCTTGTCATGTCTTGCCTTGCACTTGACTTGACTTCTTTCTAGTTGTTCCTGTACTTCCTGGTGAATTTCCTGGATTTGTTCAATGAACTTGGTCGCTTTGTCCACATCACTATGCCCATCAAATACTATGTCTTTACCAAAGACAAAATCCAAGGGAGACTTTGGTATAAAACCAAAACAAGTCTCAAAAGGAGATCTCTGAGTAGAAGAGTGTTTCGCACGGTTGTAAGCATGCTGTACATAACACAAATGTTCATCCCGAAGCTTGGGATGCTTGTTGTAATAGCCTCTGAGCAACTAGATCACTGTCCTATTGACCACTTCTGTCTAACCATCTGTTTGTGGATGAAATGTTGTGCTCTTCTTCAACCTGGTGTCCATCAAGTCCCATAAACTTGACCAAAACTTCCCAACAAATTGAGAATCTCGATCAGATACAATAGAAGTGCGTAACCTAAAATGAACCCATACATTCTGAAAGAACAACTTTGTTGTTTGTTCAGTTGTAACCTTCTTGTTACATGGTATCTGTTAGTGTCAGTCTTTCCAGCCTTCCTCCAGTGATCAAATATTCTCTTACAAAGTGGTCTCAGAGTGTCAAGGTCAAATTTTGTCATTTCAAAGAGTTTTCAAGCAAAATTTGGTCACTAGGCATTAGGTCTAGGGTTTGCTTTCACTCTTTGCAAAGTTGCCCAAATGCCAATCTATGTCACTATTCCACTGATTCTATCATCATTCATAGGGTTTTCATTATCATATCAGTGTCTAATGAGTCATTTTACACCTTGTTCATGCTTCAGTTGTGCCTTGGCAAGGTCATTTCCCTCTCCTAGGGTTTTGAAAGCCAATTTCTCTTGGACGGTCAAATCATCAGCAAAACTTGTTTGCTGATGTTCATACACCTTCCCCTATCCTTAAAGTACCTTATCAAACACTTCCCATCCCTTAGATCCGCCAAATTCCTCATTTTTGCACAAACCCTAGTTTCTAGCTACAACCTGGCAATTTTCTAGGTTGGGCCTGTGTTTTTCCCATTTGGACCCCTTCCCCTCACTCAATCTCTGATATTCCACTTTCCCCTGCTTCCTAACATCCCTCCCTACTTCCAAAAATTTCCCCAAGAATTTAGAAGCCCCCTATCCCCTTCATTTCGCTCCATTTCGACAAAATTCCTTGTTTCACACATCGGGACAAGTCGTACTCAAATGATGTTCCAGAGCAATAAAAGATGAATTTTGGAAAACTGAGAGAGGTTTTTGTCCACAACATGCCAAAGAAGAAAAAAGTCCTTCACTTTTTGCACAGGTGTCATGGTTTTAGAGAAATGTAAAAATTACAATCGCTGGATCCAAGGTGGTTGGCCAAGGCACAAAAAAGGAGAAAGAGGCCC
The DNA here is from genome assembly GCA_031772625.1 of Pinus tabuliformis. Taxonomy (NCBI): domain Eukaryota; kingdom Viridiplantae; phylum Streptophyta; class Pinopsida; order Pinales; family Pinaceae; genus Pinus; species Pinus tabuliformis. The sequence continues at coordinate 1,417,067,739 of CM062820.1, read as the reverse complement.
GATCCCCTCCATATCTTGGCTGAGGCCTCACTGAAGGATCAAGGCACTCAATAGCCTAGCCACAGCTCAAATCCCAATTTTTTTTGAGAATTTTGGGTAATTTTGGCATTTTTTGGTAATTTACAGGTTTTGGCTCTTTAACGGGTCTCACCCCCGGTGAGGTCTCACCCCCGGTGAGACCGTTTGTCATGGCAACTCCTTTTCACAAAAACTCAGCATTTCCTGATTTTTCATGAAAAATTACATATGCCCATGGATGGAGTTGAGTTTTTATGGGGTTTTGGGCCTCCAGAAGGTCAAAATACATGAAAAATTTGACTTTCTGCCACTTTTTTGAACTGCAGAAAGCTGTCTTGGGAGAATTGATTTTTGATAGAGCAAATGAACTCCAAATTGAAAAATTCCAGTTGGGTTGGAAATTAGACTCAAATACCTTTCCAACGAGCTATCCTGCACCTGATTCTGACTCCGGGAAGTGCCTCAAACATCGCTCCAAAGGGGCACAACCCGTTGAGCAGGGGGGCGCGACCCGTTGAGCAGATTTTGCCAGAATTGACTTGTTCAGCCCAGAAAACGCAGATTTGACTCTTTTTGACTTTTTGAGGTTAATGATGGTCCTCTTGGATGTAATTGTGACACTGTTTAGATACTTTTACTCTTGTTTAACACTTCTAGAAGATTCATTTATGTAAAGGGTAAAAATTGAATGTATGAACTGGTTTCCAAGTTTATAGAGGCAAGTTGTTTTGATTGCCTATTTTCTAGTGTCTAGTTTAGAATTAGTTGAAACAGCTCCTAGAAGGATGAGCTCGACCCCTAGAGGCAAGGGAAGAGGTTGAATTGCCTATATTATGTATTTTCTTAATCATTTTCAGGGGTTGGAGAGGTTGGACTCTTGAGGGAGAAGCTATCATTGTATATTTTCACTGTATCTCTGCAATTTTTGGCTAAGGAAGACCAGGGTTTTGCAGTCATCTTTGGGATTCTTGTGGACTCATGTGTTGATGGTGTGTTTCTCAATGTTCTTGTAAGATTTGTTATGTGATTCATTTCCTTTCTTTACTGCTGCACATTAAACAAATGAAGTGTTAAAGTATGAATTCATGCTAGCCATGCTTTGCTTTTAAATTTGTTTAATTTCCATGTTTTCTACTGTCTAAAGGGAATTCAAAGTCATTGTTTGCTCTCTTTAGCTCCTCGTCTTTCATTCCTGATCATCCATTTCAAGTTAAGACATCAATACTGTCTCCTACCTCGCCCCAAAGAACCCCCTGCAGAAAATGTGTCCAATCCCCGCACCCAAAATTGCAATTCCTCAATTTGCCACCAAAAACCCAAAAAAACCCCAAATCAAACTTTTTAATCAGTTTACTAGCCTAATATCAGTGTTACCCTATTGGTCATCTCATCTATTGAAGATTTTACGAGACAGACCGGAGAGAGCCTTCTCCTGCCCCGTAGGGCTAGCTACAAGGCTGAATGGTTTGATGTAGCCTTGAGGTTTACCTTTCTCAGCCTGAGGTGAAATTTCAAGCGCTAACATACTGGTGACCATACTGGGGAGAACAAATTAATCGTTTTCTCATTGACGTGTTATTTCATAAGACTTAGACGAAGCCTGAAGTTACGCCAGGTAGCCTTCGAAAACGCTCTTGTTTTACATCAGCGTTAGTAGATAAACGCTGCTTCAGTCAATCTCCGTGAGCTCGTGACAACAACACTTCGATTGCATTTTACCCCAGCACATGTATCAAGTTCAGATCTGATTGTTGATAGTGGACAACGATCAGACACTGACAAGGCTGAAATCATTCACTGGCGACTCCTTCACTGAAAACTTCAGAGATCAATGCTTCATGGTGACTTCACTGCAGAGAGATCAGTAGTTGTGAGATTTTCAAGATGGATCGGATTGCAAGAAGATATGCTCCCTTGAGCCGAGATCACATCCCTGGTTTTCCAAATAAAATTCCAAAGGTAGATTGGTCAAGGAATTTGCCTACATTTAATGATGATGGTAAGAAGGATGCTGCTTTACATCTAGTTAGATTTCATATGCATATTCGCAAGTTGAAGGTGGATTTTCCTGAAGATTGCTTGATGAAGATATTATTGGCCACTCTGGAAGGTAAAGCCCAATCATGGTATGAAAGTTTGCCGCCTGCTTGTATTTACTGTTTAAAGGATTTTCATGCTATTTTCATTGAACGATATAAAGACTCTTATCCATCATTAAATTTAGTTCAAGACTGTTGCAAGCATGCCTATAGTTTTATTGAAAGCCTTGAGAAGTTTTATGAAGATGATAATTTCATGGATGAAGAGATCATGGAAGCCCTGTATGAAAAGCCGTTTCAACAGCACATTAAAATCTTAGAGGATACTTGTCAAGATCAACAGGTTGAAGATGGCCATATGGCTGTAATTGATGAAAGAGAAGAGCTTGTTTCAGATCTGCCCATAGAAGAAGACAGCGTGCAGGGTAGCCAAGATTCAATTTTAGAAGTTAATGCAGTCAACTCAGCTATTTCAGATCAAAATTCAGATCATGGTGACCAAGAATACCTTGTGTTGAATCCTATAAAGAAGAACTCGACTGTTGAGATCAGCTGGCATGAAGAAAAAGAAGTTACAAATCTAAGTGCTCCCACCTCACCGGAACTAGATCTTCATGAGGAGGTCATTCAGTCAGCTCATGAACAACAAGGTGAGATCTTTGCTCAAGCAAGTGAAAAAGTTTTTCTGCATGAATTTGTGGTAGACGATATAAATGATCATCTTGTGCTTCAAGGACCATCTGAAGTTTCTTCTCTTATGATTGATGAATGTAATGAGAATCTGGCTATCATATCATATGAGGATGACTTACCATGTATTCAAACTACAAAAGATCAGATCAATCAGGATTCCATTTCAGATTCTTCCTCATATGTCTCATGTTTTGAAATGTTATTTCAAGAGGAGATCTGCTCATCTACCTGTTCAGAATTTTTTGAGGACCGAGAACATACTCTTTCCGAAGCACATGATGAAGGCATATCAGAATTTGAAGCAAAGGATACCTTGTTCTTTCAACAGGAGGTGGCAATGTCAAGACTTCATGTTTTCCAGGATCCAATGGCAGATTTGTTACAGTTAGCAGTGATAGTGTTTATTGCAGTGTTCAGTGATGAAGGAGACCATGGTCAACTATGTTTTTGGGTACCCAGTGATAGGTTTGTATTGTTGACCAGAAGATCTAATCAGGAGAATCAATCAAGAAGGCATCTGCTTGATTGGTTGCATTGGCATTTTGATATAGTTTGATGTATATAGTCTTGTAAGAAACACCAATGGTTGTCATCATGATTTCACATCTTGATGGACTGCTGCCCTTCTCTTGTTTTAGTCAGTCATGAGTCATTTGTGTTTGGTCTATTGAGTGAGTTTTTTCAAGTTATTTCAGTTTGCCATCGAGTCGGTTTGAGTCAAGCTTCAGTTAAGTTTCAGTCAGTTTTCAGTCAAGTTTTCATTCAATAAATGTGTCAAAGTTTTGTGTCAAAGGTGTAAATAATGACTCCATTGCCCAATGGGTGGAGGCACTGTCTGCTCTCCCAGAGGTCTGAGGTTCTTGGCACCTCCAAGGAGCTACCATCCCCATTGGAGCCAATGTTAGTGTCAGTCTTTCCAGCCTTCCTCCAGTGATCAAATATGCTCTTACAAAGTGGTCTCAGAGTGTCAAGGTCAAATTTTGTCATTTCAAAGAGTTTTCAAGCAAAATTTGGTCACTAGGCATTAGGTCTAGGGTTTGCTTTCACTCTTTGCAAAGTTGCCCAAATGCCAATCTATGTCACTATTCCACTGAGTCTATCATCATTCATAGGGTTTTCATTATCATATCAGTGTCTAATGAGTCATTTTACACCTTGTTCATGCTTCAGTTGTGCCTTGGCAAGGTCATTTCTCTCTCCTAGGGTTTTGAAAGCCAATTTCTCTTGGACGGTCAAATCATCAGCAAAACTTGTTTGCGGATGTTCATACACCTTCCCCTATCCTTAAAGTACCTTATCAAACACTTCCCATCCCTTAGATCCGCCAAATTCCTCATTTTTGCACAAACCCTAGTTTCTAGCTACAACCTGGCAATTTTCTAGGTTGGGCCTGTGTTTTGCCCATTTGGACCCCTTCCCCTCACTCAATCTCTGAGATTCCACTTTCCCCTACTTCCTAACATCCCTGCCTACTTCCAAAAATTTCCCCAAGAATTTAGAAGCCCCCTATCCCCTTCATTTCGCTCCATTTCGACAAAATTCCTTGTTTCACACATCGGGACAAGTCGCACTCAAATGATGTTCTAGAGCAATAAAAGATGAATTTTGGAAAACTGAGAGAGGTTTTTGTCCACAACATGCCAAAGAATAAAAACCTCCTTCACTTTTTGCACAGGTGTCATGGTTTTATAGAAATGTCAAAATTACAATCGCCGGATCCAAGGCGGTTGACCAAGGCATAAAAAAGGAGAAAGAGGCCCGATCCCCTCCATATCTTGGCTGAGGCCTCACTGAAGGATCAAGGCACTCAATAGCCTAGCCACAGCTCAAATCCCAAATTTTTTTGAGAATTTTGGGTAATTTTGGCATTTTTTGGTAATTTACAGGTTTTGGCTCTTTAACGGGTCTCACCCCCGGTGAGACCCTTTGTCATGGCAACTCCTTTTCACAAAAACTCACCATTTCCTAATTTTTCATGCAAAATTACATATGCCCATGGATGGAGTTGAGTTTTTATGGGGTTTTGGGCCTCCAGAAGGTCAAAATACATGAAAAATTTGACTTTCTGCCACTTTTTTGAACTGCAGAAAGCTATCTTGGGAGAATTGATTTTTGACAGGGAAAATGAACTCCAAATTGCAAAATTCCAGTTGGGTTGGAAAATATACTCAAAGACCTTTCCAATGAGCTATCCTACACCTGATTCTAACACCGGGAAGTGCCTCAAACATCACTCCAAAGGGGCGCGACCCGTTGAGCAAGGGGGCGCGACCCGTTGAGCAGATTTTGCCAGAATTGACTTGTTCAGCCCAGAAAACGCAGATTTGACTCTTTTTGACTTTTTGAGGTTAATGATGGTCCTCTTGGATGTAATTGTGACACTTTTTAGATACTTTTACTCTTGTTTAACACTTCTAGAAGATTCATTTATGTAAAGGGTAAAAATTGAATGTATGAACTGGTTTCCAAGTTTATAGAGGCAAGTTGTTTTGACTGCCTATTTTCTAGTGTCTAGTTTAGAATTAGTTGAAACAGCTCCTAGAAGGATGAGCTCGACCCCTAGAGGCAAGGGAAGAGGTTGACTTGCCTATATTATGTATTTTCTTAATCATTTTCAGGGGTTGGAGAGGTTGGACTCTTGAGAGAGAAGCTATCATTGTATATTTTCACTGTATCTCTGCAATTTTTGGCTAAGGAAGACCAGGGTTTTGCAGTCATCTTTGGGATTCTTGTTGACTCATGTGTTGATGGTGTGTTTCTCAATGTTCTTGTAAGCTTTGTTATGTGATTCATTTCCTTTCTTTACTACTGCACATTAAACAAATGAAGTGTTAAAGTATGAATTCATGCTAGCCATGCTCTGCTTTTAAATTTGTTTAATTTCCATGTTTTCTACTGTCTAAAGGGAATTCAAAGTCATTGTTTGCTCTCTTTAGCTCCTCATCTTTCATTCCTGATCATCCATTTCAAGTTAAGGCATCAATACTGTCTCCTACCTCGCCCCAAAGAACCCCCTGCAGAAACTGTGTCCAATCCCCGCACCCAAAATTGCAATTCCTCAATTTGCCACCAAAAACCCAAAAAAACCCCAAATCAAACTTTTTAATCAGTTTACTAGCCTAATATCAGTGTTACCCTATTGGTTATCTCATCTATTGAAGATTTTACGAGACAGACCGGAGAGAGCCTTCTCCTGCCCCGTAGGGCTAGCTACGAGGCTGAATGGTTTGATGTAGCCTTGAGGTTTACCTTTCTCAGCCTGAGGTGAAATTTCAAGCGCTAACAGTATCAAAATACACATTTTACTGAACCTATCCACAACAACATACAAATAATCATGAACTTTCCTAGATTTTGGCAATCCCCCAACAAAATCCATGGAAACACTTTCCCAAGGATGAGAAGGAATTGGAAGTGGAGTGTACAAGCCTAATTTCCTATTATTGGGCTTGCTTGTAGCACACATAGTACACCCTTTGATATATCTAGAAACTGTCTCATGCATTCTTGGCCAATAACAAAACCTTTACAATTGTGCAACTATTTTACTTACACCAAAATTACCTGATATGAGACAAGTATGTGCTTCTCGAATTATGTTAACTCTTTCAGTTTGTGGAATGCATAACTTTCCCAAATGATATAAGATTTGGTGCTTTACATAATAATCCAAGTGTTCTACTTGCTTTCCATGACTTAAAGTTGCATATACATATTTAAAATCTACATTTTGAGCATATTATTCAATGTAACTTTCATGCATTACTGAGTTATGCTTAAGTATAGTATATGAATTTATGATTGGTCTTGATAACATGTCTGCAACCTTATTGTGTATGCCCTTCTTATATTTGATGACAAGATGAAATTGTTGTATAAAACCCATCCATCTATAATGTCTTGATTGCTACAATTTAGTTTGTGAGTGCAAATATTGAAGTGGTTGATGATCTGTATGTATGATTGTTTCTTTACCCACTAGGTAATGTTTCCACTTTTTCACACTTTGTACTAATGCATACAATTCTTTATCATATGTAGGATAATTAAATACTACATAAGTAAATGTCTCAGAATGATAACATATAGGCTTTCCTTGTTGCATCAACACTGCTCCCATGGCATAGTCACTGGCATCTATCTCAATCTCAAATAGATGTTGAAGATCTGGTAGTGCTAGTACTGGTGTTGTATTGATTTTTTCTTTTAAGGTGTCGAAGGCTTTTTGCTGTTTGCCTCCCCACTTAAACACCCGTTTCAATCCTGTTAAAGCATGTAATGGAGCAACAATCAATGAGAAGTTAGCAATAAAATTTCTCCAGTATTGTGCTACCCCTAGGAAACTCCTAACCTCTGTAGCAGATTTGGGTTTAGGCCAGTTCACAATGACTTCAACCTTAGAGGGATCTATCTTCAATTCACCACCCCTACAATATAACCCAAATAATTTAAAGATGTTCTGCCAAATTCACATTTTGACAGTTTTACATAGAGATTTTCTCTTTTTAAGACATCTAAAGTCTACTTCACATGCTTTACATGGTCTTCCCATGTCTTAATAAAAACAAGAATGTCATCTAAATAAAAAATTTACAAAATCATCAATAAATGGTCTAAGTACACCATTCATGACTCTCATAAATGTAGCAGGAGCATTAGTTAAGCCAAAAGGCATAACCAACCATTCATACAATCCTTGCTTTGTCTTGAAATCAGTCTTCCATGCATCTTGTTCTGCAACTCTAACCTAATGATAACCACTTCGCAAGTCTAACTTAGAAAAGTAAACAACTTCTTTTAATTGAACTAATAAATCATCAATACAAGGAAGAGGATAACAATTTTTGATCGTTATTTTATTTAGTGCTCTATAATCAGTGCACATTCTCCATGAACCATATTTCTTTCTCACCAGCATGATTGCAGATCCACATGGTGATGTGCTTGGTCGTATAAACCCTTTATCAAGAAATCCCTGTACTTACTTTTTTATCTTTACATTCTATAAAGCTGACAACCTGTACATTCCAATGTTAGGTGTTGGATTATTGGGCCCTGACCCAGGTTCAGAAGAGTTATTAGCCAAACAAATCCCGCAGCTACCGTCCCTTTCGGCAACAGCCCGCAGAGCAGACTGAGGTCTCACCCGAGGTAGTAGGGGAGCGTGTTGGAACCAGGTTTCCGCACCCTTGGGATGTCTTGATGTGGTATGGAGGGGTCACGAACCGTTCTATGGCCTCGTGCCACTCGGTACTGCTACCGAGCTTTCACATAGATCTGCGTAGACGCACTTTCTTATTAACCAAATTATTACAGATCTGAGCTTTTTATTACAGTCTTTAAGCAAACATTTAAACTTAAAACCCCATGCACACAATTATAATAGATGATGCATAAATTCAGAATATAAGCAATAAACAGATCCGCAAGAAAACACATAATGATTCAGAAATTCTTATCTTTATTGATCTTCTCTTCAATACAACCAGATCCGCCCTGCGCACTCAGTTGCAGGGGTCCGCACACATAGCTGCAGACTCTACCAGGCCTCTGTGCACATAGCTGCAGAGCCTCTGTCTACTCACCAACACCCTTGACTCAGACTTACTGACGCTTCAAGACTTCTTACTTCATAAACCCATTACATTCCAAATCAAAGATACATACCAAAACACTGACTTCTAACCATAGAGCCTTTCTCTATTTATACATTTCCATGGTCCACAGATCATGAGCAAGCTGACTCATTTTACATTATTTTTGGGCAGAAAACCCTTTGAATTGACTCATTACACTTCGCGCTCTGCGCATCTCGCGGAGTCTTTACACTACCTTTACCCAAAATTATGGGCTTTGAGCCCCAAAACCATTATGTGGGGCCTCCGCTACCCAACAATCCCCCAATACAATCATCCTGACTCGTCCCAAGTCACTCGGCTGGTGTGACAATCTTCGCACGGAGGTCGATCAACAACTTTTGTTCTTCACTTGTACTTGCAGCAAACACTTCTGCCATCTATTGTAGCTGGTCGATGCGGGCCGCCGATGCATCCGTCTTTGTTTTAGCTGCTTCACTAGGTACACATTCTGCCTGCATGTGGGTCACCTTGTGCTCGATGGTAGTGGAAACCGCGAATGCCTCATCAAGCCATGGCTGGAGATGTTCTTTAATCACTGCTTCCTTTTGTCTGGCAGCATTAGCTTGTATCTTTAAGGCCTGGGCCTCCCTCATCTTGGCCAAGCACTACGTGATAGCAACCATCTGCAAGATCCAATGGACATTATCATAGGCCAGTTGGAGCTCCCTTGCCTCTATTTCCAGTCGCTATAAGGTTGGATCTTCTTGGAGTGAAGTGAGTGTAATAAGTGACTGATCCAACAAGTCAGCGCACTCCTTCATGGCATGTGTGATTGTTTCCCGCCCGAATTAAATGATGCTTCTGCGCTGCTCAGTGACCTCTGGTGGTGTTGAAGGTTGTACCTATAGTTTTAGATCTGCAATCCGCAAGCTAAGAGCCAACTGAATCTTCGTGGCCTCCTCCTTTGCTTCATGGAACCCACTAGCTAGCTTGTGGATTCGTATGCCAACAGGCAGCTCGGGCACAATCTCCAGCTCAGGGGCACAAGAACATGCTTCTCCTGCAAGTTGCTCTAACTGTTGACTCTGTGTGACCACTTCGTCCTATTGGAGGCTCAACTGTTCTATATTAATTCTCTGTTCGCTGAGTACCTATTCCACACATCATTCCCTAGCATGGAGCTCCATCATTGCGTTGTCCTGGAGTTGGTACAAGATTTCACGTGGGAGGGCAGCCAAATTTAAGCCAAGCCCTGTAAGCCGGCTCACCACACTTCTATCCGCCGCATTTTCTATTATCAATTCTCCTGCTGGGATTGCGATAGTATTAGCCATTTGGGCCTTTAGTAGCTACTGAGTGGTTGACATACCCGTAACTCCATGAGTAGCGATGGTTCCTAGCTACGAGGCCTATGTCCCAAGTTCCTGTATCTGTGTGCGGAGCGCCCCCAACACAATCAGTGCTCCAACATGGCCTCATCGATTGCTTCCCGGGTGACTTCGCGAACTGTGTCCCCTATGTCACCTAGGTTGCCCTCAGTCAATGTGGTCAGTTCTCTGTCCCATTTAGACGCCTTGGCCTTCTTCAGTGGCTTCGTCCGTTCTGTCGGTGGCGTTCGTTTTAAGGGCACACCCGTGGTGGTTGATGGTGTTCCTTCGTCCCTACATCCGTGGCCGTCTATGTGGTCACCTTCGGACCACTTTTGTCCTTTATCATTGCAACCCCTTGTCTAGTCAATTTAACGTCTTAAATTGCTCTACATAAATTATCAATCCGGGTATCGTAAACTGATGAAGTGTGGTGCACCATATGTGCTTAGTTAACCTTTCTCTTACTTCGTCGTTTTATAGTTTATGTTGTTTTTGGGGTTTTGTTCTTGTTGATTTTCTAAAGTGTTTAATGCAACTTAAAACATGTTATTGATGGAGTTAGTATTTAAACAAAAGTGTAAATATACAACTAGTTCAATCGAAATAAAATGCAATAATCAAATAATGAGAGAATGACTATGAGACCCAGTATCCTTGCTGCTTCAGCAAAAGGACAAGATGATTCTATCACGTCATTAGTTCATTAAAAGGCTATGTGCATCACTAATCTACAATCAACTTGAAAGCAATTTATGTACAGCTAATATACATGGTGAAATAAAATGCAAAAAATAAAATGACAACTATACAAGGCAGGGGCCCTCTACCACCTATGAAATCAAATGCTTAAAGGAAAATAAAGACATCAAATAAAGGACTAATGACATCGGCCCAGTATCTCTGCTGCTGATTTAAAATGAAAATGAAATCTATATTAAATTCAATTAAAAGTGAGAACAACTATCTCACACTATTTTAACTCTTCAACTTAATCTAAGCAATGTGAAATCTAAGTGACACTACATAAAGGAGACAAATCACACTACTTTAACCTTTTCTTAACCTTTTTGCCTTTCAGCTAGATTTATCATGTGAGAACAGTTATGAACAAGTCAGCAATGTGAGTCTTAAAGCAAACTAAACCAAGCTGTACTAAGTGATATTTTGGCTCCAATAAAGTTATTTGATTATGGAAAAAGAACCATCAATAGATGAACAACTTGATATCTAAGAGCAGAAAGTAAAGTGCAAGTTAAAGAAATGATACTAATGAAAATCAAACTGCAGAAAAATAAAGGTCAGCAACATAGACAAGATGATCACACATGCCACTAGTTATGAAATCAAAGCAAAATTGAACACACTTGCATGAATTAAAATTGCATGAATGAAAAATCTAATCTACCTTACATTCTACAAAGCAATATTTACAAAATGAAATCTACTCTACCTTACATCCTAATATGCTCCATGACATCTACTTCACATCTCCTTCCATGTTGAGAACATCAAAGCTTTATTCAATTTCTTCAAAAGTACAAAGTACAACAAAGTTCTCCAAAGCTTTCAAAAGCCATCAAGGAAGAACTACAAAACAAGCTTAAGCTAAAATAGACTAAAAAGACTAAAAAATGAAGGAGAGAGATCTCTTATTTATACAAAAAGATGAGAGCCATCTCATTAATGAGAGTCCATGAATCTCTCCCTCTACCACTAGAGTCCTAATCAAAATAGGAACTGATAAGACACATGTCTTCTTAGAGTTACAATACAATTAGGAGATGTGACACATATCCTCATGATCCCATGATTCTTTCCAACCAAATTCGAATTTGGCCTTAGAGTGCCACATAAGGGTCTTCTAGAAGTCTCCTTTCAATCTACACATGTCAACAACCTCAACCCATTTGTTAGGTATAAGCATATGCACATTATTTTCTAATTTTTAACCACAAATTCACTTAAAAGACTTAGAATTAATAAAGATTGGAAAAACATAAATGTGGCCCAATGATAATGAAAGTGGGATGAATGTGGTGACATAGTAGTGAAACGGAGGTGATATAATGGACATAATAGTGAAAGTGTAATGGAAATGAATGAAATTTTCAAGGCTCAACACCCCTCCTGCTGGTGCCTTTCCTGTCGAAGTCTGCACTGCCTCCCGGGCTGCCCAAACCTCCGCAACATGTTGTTTGTTCCTCTTTTGTTGTGCTGTGCACTTAGCTTCAGCCTTTTGTTTTTGGATAGTAGCCTCATCGCACCCCACCACATCTGGTCCATGCCATTTCGGTGGCCAGGTCTCCAATACCGCATAGATAGCTTTGTCAATGGAAATGAAAGGAAGTGTGGTCCACGTCTGGTCGGGGTCTTTGCATGCCCGAATGTAGGCAAAGTGCCTATCGGCCTTAAACTCGACTATGTTCTTTACGTTGTCATATACCTCGGTGGACAAACGGGGTTGCTGGTTGATCCATTGGTGGACGTTTGCATCCATGAGTATCCAGAAAATCTTGATGTCCCAAATTCTGGCAGCATCCTTGGTCGCCCAGAGTGATGCATATTTGGCGGCTTCTGGCCAATCCTGGTCCAAAGAGGGAAACTAGTTGTCTTCGAGTAATTCACTGGTAACCAGCACAATGGACAACAGCAGCCACGCATAGTGGAAGGTCTTGCCCTCCTCTTGGACCTCCCTAAAGTTGGTCAAGAACTCGTCACAGAGGAACTGCGCCCAATTGAACCGTTCCCCTACTGCGCATTGCTCAGCTAGCACGATGACTATCGCTGGAACCTCGTTGCTGCGGAATTTCCGCATCACTTTCCCTGCCAGAAACTAGGTAGCAACACGGACCTCTTTGTCCAAAATACTGTCAATAGCATACCCTCGCTGCCCTTTCTCCAGCTTGTATTTCTTTTTCAGGGTTTTTGTCATTGTCACATCGCCACTCTTATCAATGATTTCCATGGGGTCTCTTCCTTCACAGGGGAGCTATGAGATCCTATGAATGAGTTCTGCCGTGATGTGGACGGGTTTATCTATCCATAAGTATCCATCATGTACCAGACAGAGTAGCTGTTTGATGACCAATATTGTAATAGGGGGCCGAAGAAAGTGGGGAATGGACAGGAGACAAAGCAACCTAGCTTCTTCCACCTTGCAAAACCATTCCTTTGGCTGAAGTGTCGTAACCGTCCCTTCCACGCTTTGCTCCATCAGTTTTCTAGTAGCCAAATGGGGAATTTTTTTTGTATCTACAAGGTCCCAGTCTCAAATTTAATCGTCGAAATACGGCCATTCACTGTGCCTTCAAGTGGAACCCCTTTTGGAAGAGACGCGGTGATGAGTATGTTGTCAATGTCATCTAGATTTGTGGGGACCTTAGCCTTCCCTTTTCTTGGGGGAACATACTTTTGTCGTCAGACTGGCTGGATATTTGCTTCACCTTCCTTGTCTAGGTCTATTTCTTCGACATAGGTCGGAGATCCTTCTTCCTCCTCATCACTTTCAATTGTAATAGCTTTGCCCTTTTCTTCCATTGTGAGCTTGCTAAAGTGCAGATTTCATGGTAACCTTCTTACTAGTCCTTGTAGCTAGGGGTCCTTCTTGGTCTGCGATGTCTTGGGTGATTTAGGGATTTTGGCTGCCTGTGGTGTAGGATTCTGTGGAACCTCCTTAGTGGGCGTTATCGACTTGAGGAATGCCTCTCGCAATTCCTTTAGCACGGCCTGAAACCACAGGCTTTCTTCCATCGGTTTTTCATCCATCTTGCTTCTCTTGGCTTGAACCCAGGGCATCCTAATCTTCGAATGATCAGGCTTTGTTGTATGTCATTTCTCTTGCTTGTTATATATGATTTCAAATTCGAATTCGGCCTTTCACCCTATTCGTGGCTCATTAATGCAATGTTGGCAGTTATCCCTATGCCCTAATTTCTCGCCACCCGCTCCTCGGTGTCTTAAATGGGACATCTTATCATGAACAGTAACTTCAATGATCGCATCCCATCCCTCCCCTGCGTCAACGCAGCCCCTAGTAAGCGGATGCTTTCTATGCGTTTGACTATTCTTGTGTGCCACAGCCGAATCGCACAGCTTTCCTACAACCTGTTTTATAGTCTTGCGCCCTCTTTAAACTATGTGGAGCATTGAGATTGGGCCTCCTACAGTTAGTCAAATGGTCACACCCTTTGTGCAAGCCTTCCTCTTCCCTACTAGCCCGGGCTGCGGGCACCCTTCACATTCCTTTGAGTCTGGTAGCTGATTGCAGTCTGTGCTCCCTTGTGCCCTAGGGTGCAGTCGCAACCATGATAGTAGGGTCACAGCTTGTGCTAGTAGTGTAGGAGGGCCAGCCAGGTCTGGTTCCCTTAGCGGCTCTTTCGCGTGGCCTGTTTATGTTTCTCCGAATTTTATTTTGGCAATTTCTTCATCCAACCTCGCACTTTTCCTCCTTAGCCTGATCCCGCTTCCTCTAGCTCGCAAAGTCTCATGTTGCCGTGCCAAATGGCTTCCCACGACTACTGGATCCTTTCGTCCAAGTCTTCTTGTTTAGGTCAAAGTGCAGGGCCAGCGGCTAGGAAAATCCTCCTCGGTCCCTTGATTTCAGAGCGTTTATTCATGGGTAGAGTTTTTTGTGCACACCCTGCTTGGTTTATGGTTTTCTTAGCCCAACGAACCTTTGTGACACGCAGATGCCATTGGGTTGATGGTTGCCCCTCATACCATCGTGGACTCCATTGTAGCTGGGTACTTGAACTGCTATATCGTGGCTGCCCTGGTCGCCACGGAAGTCCTCTAACCTGTAACTGCCTTCTACGTCTGTGCTCACTCTACCTAATCTTCCTACATCGTACTGGTCTGTGAGGCACTTCTTTCATCACACTATGCCACTCCTGCTCTATGACTGAAGTGCCAGGGTTGACAGACTGCTCCTCATTTGTGGCGCTGTTATCGGCGGGCCATTGTCTTACTTCAGTGGCCACACGTCGCAATGATCTAATCATCATATTATAGTTGAGTGTTGTGACTTCATGCAATCAGTTCCACCATCGTTCAAGTTCCTCATCTAAATCTAATGTGTAGGAACTATCGAGCTCCCATGAGAGTTCTTTGTCCACTAAGGGAGTCACCTGATCCTGGTCTTGCGCTGTTATCTGGTAGATTCAATCTTGTTCATTGTCACTGTCTTCATAGTGCACCGGCTTGGTGTAGCGTGTTCCTTCAGCTGGGTCTAGTGGAACTATGACATGGAGTGACTTTTTCTCGAATGTCATCTTTTGTCTTTTTAAGTTGATAACCCCATTCATGTCCGTGGCCCAATCTATTCCTAATAACACAGGGTATGGATTACTATCATCAACAATTTCTATTACCTCAAAGTCGGTCTGCATACTTACTCCTTCAATGTCCACTATCACCCCTTGAAGTCATCCCATCGGTAGGATATTTTGCTGATTGGCCATCCGTAATTGAATAGAAGACCACTGTAGTGTGAGCCTACCCATGCATTCCCAAGTTTTCTTAGGCAACACATTCGTGTCTGAACCTAGACCCAAAATGACCTGATCCATTTCATACTCACTGATTTGTGCTGTCATTCGCATCTGCCGTCTAGTGCACAGGGCATGTTTCCTAGTTTCTAGACTATGCATGGTTCCCCTGATCCCGCGCACCTAGTAATAAACTCTTGGAGTACTTTAACCGCCCTATTATCACGTAGCAACTTCATACATGTCTCTAAAAAGGTGATAAGCATAGAGGGATCCATTGCTGACTCAATTGGATCCTTATCACCTAGGTTAGAGACTTCTGTGAAGCTTTCCTGATCTTCTTTAGACGTCCCTTTTGCCTGTTCTATTCCCAAGTCAGGTTCCTTTGTCAGTGCATTGCGACCCTTCCCATCTTCTCCAGGCTATTTCCTTGCATCTCCTCTGGTGGTTGTGCCACTCCTTAGTACCATGTTTATGCTGGGGTCCTCTTCTCGGGGTTCTGACCTCATCATTTGGACATTTTGAGTCGAAGTGGGTTGCAATACCCCCTTTTCACGCATCTGGGCAATAAGCGTTGGACAGTCTACCATTTCATGGTCGAATTTCTCATAGTATGGACAAGATATCCTCATTGGATTAGTACAGCCGCAAGTGTAGTGCCCTGGCCCTCCACAGTTATAACAGATCAGTTGTTCGCGCCCTTGCCCAGGCCCCATTCCTCTGCCTCGTTCGCGTCCTTGAAATCCCTCACGTGGCCCTACGGTTGGGTCGAAAACTTGCGCTTCAGTATGCACTCGATAGGCTGGGGTCCTTTCCATCATTAGATCGTAACTTCAACATGTTTTCTCATCGTGACCCACTGACCTACAAAAGTTGCAACACAACTACTGTGGGGTCTGGGTATACTTCTGCAACAAGTGGCAGTTGTTTGTCGCATGCTTTCCCCCTGCTTGAAAAATTGTGCACCAAAGTGTGGGTGCCACACTTGGCCCTACTTGTACCTCTAGATTTAATGGCATCAGGCCCCCTCCTGCTAGATAATTTGCAAATACAGGGCAATGGTCCTTGCCGTACCCTTGACATTTTCATTTATTGCACTCTACCTCTGTATGCACCTCCGGTCGGGGCGCCCTTTATTTCTTCAACGTTAAAATTGGAAACTAGGGAAAAACTTCATGTGGGTCATCTTATTCATGGCTGATAATATTTTTATTAGATTCCTCTCGTCGAGAGGTGTAGGATTGATATAAAGATCATTCGATTCCGA
Source organism: Pinus tabuliformis (assembly GCA_031772625.1). Lineage (NCBI taxonomy): Eukaryota > Viridiplantae > Streptophyta > Pinopsida > Pinales > Pinaceae > Pinus > Pinus tabuliformis. The sequence goes on along the minus strand of CM062820.1, from coordinate 1,417,051,287 downwards.
TAAGTATTCATGGAGATATAAATTTATTTTGATTATGGAATTATTATCAAGCCAACCTACAACTCATGTAGGCTCAGAAGCCCAATAGTCGCATCTATTCAAACACCAATGTTGTGTATAAATATAGGAGGAATTTTCCTCATTTGGACTCACTCATCTCATCACATCTCTCTCTCTTTACTGCGCAGAAAAGGGTCTCCCTCTCACACATGTGAAGCCGGAAGTTGTTAAACCTGATGCTGCAACTGCAGATATAAAGTTTGACTTGCGTGGACTAGAAGATCTCCTCACCTAAACTACATTGTAGGTTCATCTGAACCTCCTCTGGAAGCCACAACTTTTGGTGGTAGAATCAAGTCAATCCGACAGACGGTTTGCAAGATATCGTCTGCCCTAGTTTGAAGTCGGAAGCTGCTGAAACTGAAGCTACAACTGCAGAAGTAAAGTTTGACCTGCGTGGACTAGAAAATCTCCTCATCTGAACTATGATATAGGTTCATCTGAACCTCCTCTGGAAGCCGTAACGTTTGGTGGTGGAATCAAGTCAATCCGACATATGGTTTGCAAGATATCGTCTGCCCTAGTTTGAAGCCAGAAGCTGCTGAAACTGAAGCTGCAACTGCAGAAGTAAAGTTTCACCTGCGTGGACTAGAATATCTCCTCATCTGAACTACGTAGTAGGTTCATCTGAACCTCCTCTAGAAGTCGCAACTTTTGGTGGTGGAATTAAGACAATTCGATGGTCGGTTTGTGAGATATCGTCTGCCCTAGTTTGATGATGAAGCCGCTAATGCTGATGCTGCTGATCTAGGGTTTGCTACTGCTGATATAAATTAGATTTATTGTACTATTTATCTCTGCTAAATTATTGAAGATAAAAGAATATTTGATAAAAGGGTTTCCCCACACATTTTGGGGTTTGTCCCTAGCTAGCCGCCACATCTTGTGTCTCTTGTCTTGGCTTGTTTTCTGTCAATCGTTTAATGTTCTATCTGCATTTTACTTTATGTACATGTGATATCTAATCTGAAATAACAAGAAAAGAAGTAAACTATTATAAGCATAGAACATACCATCACTTAACATGGAATCAGAGCTGAGGTGAAGACAAATCCCAAGCAAGAGCAACAGCAATCACCAAAGAGAAGATTGCAAGGCTATCCTAAAAGAATGATGGGGTCCTCAACACTCTTTCCTGCCGAAGACAAGCTCCGTGAGAAAGCTGACTATCACAGATGGAAGATGTCTATCGATCTAACCCTAGAAGATCAAGGAGTGTTGGACCATGTAAGAGGCAATATTGTTGCGCCTCCATCAAATGCATTTGTTGCTGCCTGGAACAAATGGAAAAACAGAGAAGTCAAAACAAAGAAGATCATTCAGGACTTTATCGACAAGCACTTGGTGGCCTACATCTCTGAACTGGACACCTCCAAGGAAATCTACAATAGACTAGTGAGTATATTTAAATTTAATGATGCAAATCAAGTTTTGCTTCTTAGAAATAAGCTGAGGTAAATCAAGAAGGGTAAAAATGAGAGTATGCAAGCATACTTATGAAGAATCACCGAGATCAAGAAAAATCTCCTATCTATTGGGGAGGCTATTACTGACAGGGGAATGGCACTCACGACGCTTGGAGGATTCCCATCCGAATGGTACGTGTTCAAGACTACTCTTCTTAACAATAATGTAATTCTTGGTTTCGAGGAATTAATGGCTAGATGCATTCAAGAAGAAACAAGGGAAGAAGAGCAAGAAATGCACATGCCTGAAGGTCCTCCTACTGCCTTTTCTTCTCAAGCTAAGAAAAGAGATAATTCCGAGTCTAAATCGAAAAGAAATGTTGAACCTAAGGGTAGAAGAAAAGGACGATGTTACTTTTGTAATAAAGTAGGTCACTATGCAAGGGAATGCCCTGATAGAAAGGACTCTCACCGTGACGATGATCAAAATCCCTCTCATGGTAATCGAAGGGATGGAAAGTTTAATAGCAAAGGTCAAAGGAATGTTGGAAATCAAGGAAGAGGACAACCATTCAAGAAGGCTAGAAATTCTAGGATGTATTAAATGCACCTAACCTCCGAAAGAACCTGGAGTCCATCTCAGAAATGGAAGACAAAGGCTATAAGGTAACCTTCAGCGATGGCAAGGTATGTATACATAATGTTAAAGATGCCTTTACTCTTGGGTTTCATGTTGATTCATTATATCAGGTCGATGGAGGTCCACTAGGTGTCATGTCTTATGACACATCTCTTCAGTTTGAACTTTGGCATCGAAGGTTTGCCCCCCTTCATTATAAATCTCTACTCGGTGTAAGACAAATGGTGATAGGGATGCCCAAATTCTGAGTAGAGAAAGAAGGTATATGTCCAGGATGTGCCGAAGGAAAGCTCAAAAGGGGACCATTCCCCTCAAGCCAAAGCAAAACCTTCGATATATTACAGTTGGTTCACTCAGGCATACCTGAGGTTGGCATTCAGAGGGAGACTAATACACCACATACTCTTGAGAAGAATGGTGTGGCAGAAAGGAAGAACCATACGATTGTGGAAGCTGTCTCTATGGGTAGATAATGTAATAATGCATGATGTGGAGGAACCCATGGATTCTATTTATCCACCTGAGCCTTCCTCTTCTAGGAAGAGGCCTTCATGGCTTAAGGAGATACTTGATGATGCTGAAGGACATGCTGCACCCCGAGGAACCTTCCGTGAATGTAAGAAACCTAACAGGTATTAGGGATACCTGACCATTATGAGCACGATTATACAAAATGAGCCTTCATCATTCTCAAATGACGTCAATGATCAAGTATGGAAGGATGCTATGACCGAAGAATGAGTCTATTATGAAGAATGATGTCTGGGAAGTAGTTCCCAAACCCCAGGACAAGATAGTTGTCATGTCAAAATGGCTTTACAAGATAAAGCATGCAGCAGATGGAAGTATGGAAAATTATAAGGCTCATTTTGTTGCTCGTGGTTTCTCCCAAAAGGAAGGTACGGACTATGATATTTGCACCTGTTGCTAGATATATGACCATCTGCTTGATCATAGCCCTTGTGGCTTCACAAGGATGGAACCTACATCAGATGTATAGACGTAATTCTTGCACATGTTTGATCAAAGAAGAGGTCTATGTGGAGAAAATCGAAGGATTTGAGATTTATGATTTAAAATCTCATGTATGCATGTTGAAGAAGGCTCTCTATGAGCTAAAGAAAGCACCCCGAGCATGGTATGAGAGAATCGATAGCTACTTGATGAAGCTAGTATTCACTAGGAGTGAAGCCAATCCTAACCTTTACTTTAAGGTTGAAGATGACAAGCCTCTCATACTGGTGTTGTATGTGGATGACCTCTTTCTAATAGGTGCATACCCTCTCATTCATAAATGTAAGAGGGAGTTGGCTTCTGAATTTGAAATGAAGAACCAAGGACTTGAAGTGTGGCAGAAGCCAAGGGAATTTTCTTATCTCAAGGAAAATATGTGGTGAAGATTCTGAAAAGATTTGGAATGATGGACTGCGAGCCTATGACTACCTCGAGGATCTTAACTTTCAGAAGTTATATGGTAGTGATGTCGGACCAGATTTGGGAAATGCCTTTGAGTTTCAAAAACTCATTCGCATTGATGTTCTTGGTGAACCTCCGTCCGAACATATGTTTTGCAGTTAGCATTGTGAGCTCATATTTGGTTGAGCCTCACTAGATTGGTGCCAAGAATATTCTGAGATGTCTTCAGGAGACAATCTATCATGGATTGAGATACACTGCCAGAAATATGAAACTGCATGATTATTCGAATGTTGATTAGGCAGGTAGTGTGGAGGATCATTGGAGCACTTTTAGTGTTGTTTCTCTTTGGATTCTGCTTCGATATAATGGATGAGCAGGAAGCAGAAGTCGGTTGCCATAAGCACCACCGAGACCAGATACATATCTACGAGTATGAACTCGTATGAAGCTGCCTGGTTGGGGAAGCTTTTCAGTGAGATGTTTGAACACATACCATTGTGATTCTCTGTAACAACCAGAGGTGGGATTCGATTATTGAGGAATCCTGTATTCAACGATTGCTCCAGCAGATAGACATCATCTGGGATATGGTAAGTCAATGAGAAAGGAGGCTCTATCACATTAAGATGATGTACAAGTTGATACACCTTGTCAAAGCCCTGAGGAAAGATCTAATTTGTGATTTTCCCAAACGACTTGGAGTCGTCAAGAAACCCTTGTACAAGGGTCCTGCATGTTGCATACATTGACCTCTGGGATCTCTAAGGGCATGCAGTTCTTACTGGAGCAACATACAACCACAGGGTGACTCACCCTCTCCTGGTGGTGCGCACTGGAACAAGATGATTCACTCTCTTGTGGGACAAGATAATTCGCTCTCTTGTGGAACAGGATTGTTCTCTCTCTTGTGTAACAGGATGATGTGTTCTCCTGTGACGCTTGGATTGATGTGTTCTCCATGGCGATTGTAGCAGGATTGATGTGTTCTCCTGTGAGAACTGGATTGGTGTGTTCTCCATGGGAGCCTGGATTGATGTGTTCTCCATGGTGGTTGTAGCAGGATTGATGTGTTCTCCTATGAGGATAGGATTGATTAGTTCTCCTGTCGAGGCATCCTGCCCATGCAGTCTAGGACTCATGGGAAGTACCTCTCATCTGATCAATGAGTAGGGAAATGAAGTTAGGGACCATAGTAGTACCGATGGATGCATCGTTGTATCTATCGTACTCCCTACGCTAGGATGACCTCCATTGATCTGGGATCAATGATACTGGTCTAGGACTAGTGGTAGGAGTTGTACCATACTATGACACTGACTTTGGGTCGGTTGAGACTGGTATGGGACCAGTGGTACATACTCTGATACTGGCTTCATGTCAGTGCAGTACTGGTCTGGGACCAGTGAGAGTGGTACATACTATGACGCTGAGTTCAGGTTAGTTGAGACCAGTCTGGGACTAGTGGTACACTCTCTGAGACTACAATACTGGTCTGGGACTAGTGGTACACACTCTGAGACTGACTTTGAGTCAGTGGAGGATGATACTGGTCTGGGACCAGTGGAGTTGTACTCACTATGACATTGACTTTGAGTTCGTTGAGACTGGTCTGCAACCAATGGTACATACTCTGAGACTGACTTTGAGTCAGTATGATACATCCTCGATCATTTCTTATTCTTCATAATTCGAACAAAAGCAGAGTAGAACAGAACAATGCAAAAGCAAAGTAGGACAATATAGATCAGTACAGGGTAGAACAAGACAAATCATAATAGGTATAATAGAGAAGAGCAGGGCAAGGGTTAGGTTGTATAGGGAAGTGCATTTGATGGATGAATAGTAAGGACCGATAGACAAATTGCAGATGAAGTTCTCCCTAGTTGAGAGGGAGTGTTAAAATTGGCAACCAGGGAAAAACTTCATGTGGGTCATCTTATTCATGCATGATAATATTTTTATTAGATTCCTCTCGTCGAGAGGTGTAGGATTGATATAAATATCATCCGATTTCGATAAGTATTCATGGAGATATGAATTTATTTTGATTATGGAATTATTATCAAGGCAACCTACAACTCATGTAGGCTCAGAAGCCCAACAGTCGCATCTATTCAAACACCAACGTTGTGTATAAATATAGGAGGAATTTTCCACATTTGGACTCACTCATCTCATCACATCTCTCTCTCTCTATTGTGCAGAAAAGAGTCTCTTCTCTACTGCGCAGAAAAGGGTCTCTCTCTCTCACACATGTGAAGCCGGAAGCTGTTGACCCTGAAGCTATGATTGCAGATCTAAAGTTTGACCTATGTGGACTAGAATATCTCCTCATCTAAACTACACTATTGGCTCATCTGAACCTCCTCTAGAATCCGCAACTTTTGGTGGTAGAATCAAGTCAATCCGACGAACGGTTTGCAAGATATCGTTTGCCCTAGTTTGAAGCTAAAAGCTGCCGAAACTGAAGCTACAACTGCAGAAGTAAAGTTTGACCTGCGTGGACTAGAATATCTCCTCATATGAACTACACTATAGGTTCATCTGAACCTCCTCTTGAAGCCACAACTTTGGGTGGTGGAATCAAGTCAATCCGACGGACAGTTTGCAAGATATCATCTGCCCTAGTTTGAGGTCGGAAGCTGCCGAAACTGAAGCTGCAACTGCAGAAGTAAAGTTTGACCTACGTGGACTAGAAGATATCCTCATCTAAACTATGTTGTAGGTTCATTTGAACCTCCTCTGGAAGTCGCAACTTTTGGTGGTGGAATCAAGCCGATCCGACGGTTGGTTTGTGAGATATCGTCTGCCCTAGTTTGATGATGAAGCCGCTAATGCTGATGCTGCTGATCTAGGGTTTGATACTGCTGATATAAATCACATTTATTGTACTATTTCTCTCTTCTGAATTATTGAAGATAAAAGAATATTTGATCAAAGGGTTTCCCCACACATTGTGGGGTTTGTCCCTGGCTAGCCGCCACATCTTGTGTCTCTTATCTTGGCTTGTTTTCTGTCGATTGTTTAATGTTCTATCTGCACTTTACTTTATGTACATGTGATTGCTAATCTGAAATAACAAGAAAAGAAGTAAATTGTTATAAGCATAGAACATACCATAACTTAACATTCAAGATTTTCATTTCTAAGCACAAGTTTTGTAGTTGCGCGTGGATTCGCTGAACTCCCAACCCAGGATCCTGTATTGGAGTTTCGTGCAACCTCATTGTTGTTTCTAATGCTTCATCTTGGGTTGAGATATTTTGTTGTGATATTTCCATCCTCAGATGTGGTGTTAACGACGCCATAAACCACGCGCAGTGTTGTGCATCTGTCAATGTCATGTTAACCTCGCGGATTGTGTTTTTCAATCTCTGATCCAGATCCCATGGGGTTTCACCAGGTAACATCGCGATCTCCTTGAAGCCAATGACCGACTGCGTCTCTGATTTTGGCCGACCAAATTCTTTGTTCAATGTGTCCTAGATTTTCACTATTCCTGCATTCGGATGATCGCTTGAGTACTTTATATACCATGTCAACGCGTGGTCCTGCAGTGCACTAACCAGAGTAGCCTTTTTGATGTTATCATCCGTTATGCCTTGGGATACCCATACAACCTTTACCACAAACCAGAACTGACCTGGTTCCTCATTTCCTACACCCTTAAATACCGGCAACTTGACTGCACTCACCATTCCAACCTTTGGTGGTGGCAGAGGAGGGGTCGATGAAGAAGGAATTGATGTAGGCGAAGTAGGTGATGGTGTGGATGGTGGTGGTATCAGTGGAATGCGTTGCTTAATCAACCGAACTACACTTCTCAGAGAGAATCCCCCAAGCTCCTCCTCACATTCTCGCAAAATTGAAATTAGAGGACTGTTCTCTAATCCTTTGATTCCTCGGTAGCCTATTCCGCTCCGCGTTACGCCGAACATTAATGAATGTACATAATCCATTTTTCACATAACAACATTTTAATCCAAGTATTGAACGATCTGATATACTTACCCCGTGGTCCTTAGAGAAAGCGCCTTTCTTCTTCACTATAACTCATAGTTGTGTCTATCACGAACTCAATGTTAAACCTTCCTATTATCCAATCCAACCAGTGATCTACTATGCGTGCGATTTTGTCTTCAGATGCTTTTAGCTTGCACACCAATTCTGGCGTCCACATAATGGGTTGATCTAGCCTACACCCTCCCACGCTGTCAGCTAACCTCGCGATCAACTTGTACAACTCTGTTGAGAATGACACGAAGAATATCTCGTGGATCTCTGTGTATATGTAACGATCCAACCACCTTTCTTCCAATATCCACAGATTTCTGTTTTCTTGAACTACGAACTCATGAAGCTTCTAATCCAACCAATCTTCAAGCTCTTTCTTTGTAGGGTTCCAGTGTTCCGACATCAGACATCCCTTAGGCAGATCCTGGTCCTAGCGACGTAGCCATTTGTTGGCTTATTGGGCCCTGACCCAGGTTCTTAAGAGTTATTAGCCAAACAAATTCCACAACTACTGGCCCTTTCGGCAACAACCCATGGAGCGCGGACTGAGGTCTCACATGAGGTAGTAGGGGAGGGTGCTAGAACCAAGTTTCCACACCCTTGGGATGTCTTGATGTGGTCTGGAGTGGTCGTGAACTGTTCTGTGGCCTCGCACCACTCAGTACTGCTACCAGGCTTTTGCGTAGATCTGCGCAGACGCACTTTCTTATTAATGAAATTATTACATATCTGAGCTTCTTATTATAGTCTTTAAGCAAACATTTAAACTTAAAACCCCATGTGCGCAACTATAATAGATGATGCATAAATTCAGAATATAAGCAATAAACAGATACACAAGAAAACACACAATGATTCAGAAATTCTTATCTTTATTGATCTTCTCTTCAATACAACTAGATCCGCCCTGCGAACTTAGCTGTAGGGTTTGTGCACACAGCTACAGACTCTACCAGGCCTCTGCGCACACAACTGCAGCGCATCTATCTATTATGAAACCAGCTCACAAAAAGATAGAAAAGAGAGATCAATGCCTTAGAATTCAGCCTCTCCGAGGGGGCAACCTCCTTTACATTACACAAATGAGAAATTCTTGGATGATTCAAATGAAAAGACCTCCTTTCTATATATAGGAGTTTAAGGGGTCATAACATAATCAGAGTCGACATAACAATAATAATGTAAGGGCACAATAATAACAATAGTGGGCTTCTATGTGGCACAATAGTAACAATATGGGCACTACATGGGTACATCAATATAATAAGTGGGTTGTACTAATAATAATAAGGGGTTACACTAGTAGTATAGGGGCCTAACACTATCTACTCACCAACACCCTTGACTCAGACTTACTGACGCTTCAAGACTTCTTACTTCATAAACCCATTACATTCCAGATCAAAGATACATACCAAAAGACTGACTTCTAACCATAGAGCCTTGCTCTATTTATACATTTCCATGGTCCACGGACCATGAGCAGGCGGACTCATTTTACATTATTTTTGGGCAGACAACCCTTTGACTTGATTCATTACACTTCGTGCTCTATGCATCTTGCATAGTCTTTACCCTACCTTTACCCAAAATTGCTGGCTTTGAGCCCCAAAACCATTACGCGGGGCCTCCGCTACCCAACATTAGGTAATGGATCATCTTGCTACAAATAAATATCATGTACTATTTCTCGCTTGGGTAGCAGACCTTTTGGTTCTTGAAATAGAACATCATACTCTAAAACAATTTTAAATAAATCAACTTTTTGTCTAGAATCACAACCTTCAAATGAATTGGATTTATCAGGATCCTTTTCCTTTACAACCATTAGTAAGAACTGCTTACTTGAATTCACAATTATTTTCATTTGTCCTGAATTTATGAGAGAATAGTTACCTTTGAGTTTATGAGCTCTTACAATATATTCTATTCCATATTTAGTGAGTTGATACTTATTCTCAGCTCTATAGAAAATAGCTTTCCTTTCATACAAGTATGGACTTCCCAAAACAATACCACATATATCCAATGGAACTATATCTAATTCAACCTCATCTAAAAATGCTGATCTAATGGAAAACCTAAGTTTACATTGTCTCATTATTTGTAGCTTTGTTTTATCACAAACCCAACCTAATGGATATGGCTTCTCATGAGGTTTTCTTTGTAATCCCAACTTCTTTACAATTGTTTCAAAAATCAAATTTACTTGTTATCCACTATCAAATAAAGTATCAACCTTATTATGCTTGGAAATTACTCTAATACGAAAAAGCTCATTTCTTTCCCTCTCATTACTTTCATTATCAAAAGATTGTGCAGAATTACTTGTGGATGCTTCAAAATATTTACCTTTAATACCTGTGGCTGTAACGGTTGTTTCATCACCTAAATATGATCCCAAGTGCTACTGAATAGCAATAGCATGCTTCTTCTCCTTACCACCAAACTTCTTAGGTTTCCATTTTGGATGAAAAAATCTAGCAGTGTGCCTCATCGTGTCCTTTCTTACAATGAGTGCATGAAGCTTTATCCTTCTTTACAGTGTTTTCTTTCCTCCCCTTCCATTTCATTTTCTTCTTTTCCTTGCTCTTGCTTACAGAATATTTAGTTGATCCCCAAACCTTTGGGTTTACATTCTTACCTCTAGCTTCTAGATGTGTGGCTTGAACTGATATATCATCTAAGCTAGTGGGATTAAACATGAGAATAGTATGCTTTAAATAGCTATGAAGACCACCTATATACTTCAATAAATTCTCAAGTGAGTCTAATGATAAACCTAGAGTTAAAGCTCTCTTTCTAAATTCCGAACTATAACTTTGTACACTTTGACCCTTCAACTAATGAAGAGTTTGCCAACTCATCATTGCCTGTTGCATGTAAGCTAAAGGATAGAATTGCTTTTTGATAGTAGAAACAAATTCATTCCAGGTAGAAATGATTTTACCATGTTTTTGCAAATCATCTTGTGTCTTGCCTTCCTACCATACTAGTGCAGTTCCTCCAAGTCGAAGGCTAGCCAGCTGAATCTTCTTCCTTTCTGAATCAATGTTCTATACCCTGCAATATACATCAATTTGTCTTATCCAATTATCTAGCTTTTCTACATTGAGTTCTCCATCATAAATTGGCAAATCAAACTTCACATATAATTTGATTAAGGAAGTTTTCTTCTTCTTCTTAGAAGAGCTAGAAGATGATGATGACGAGGATGATGATGGAGGAGATGGTGGAGGAGTCATTTCTCCTTTTCCTTTGCCTTCTGGAGGGGAAACTAGAAAAGGTTCCTCTGCTCCTTTGTCTGGTTTAGGTGTTGAAGTGCTTCCACCTCGACCCTTCTTAAATTCCAGATACATTTCTTCCACCATGGTTTGGAGTGTCTTAAAACTCTCTATAAACTAAGATTCTGATCCCAATGGAGCTTCTTCTACCATTCTCCTCTGAGAATAGACTCTTCCAATCTCTGGATTAGCCTCAACAAGTTCTCCTTCTCCTAGTCTGAGGTTTAATCTAGTTAGCATTCAAAATCCAGCACAAGCTTATCTAACCCTAACAAAACCAAAACCAAAACCAAATGCCCTGATACCACTTGATCCAAAATGGATAGTAAATCAAGAAGAAAAGGTATTACAGACTCATGTGCAGGAATGCCTATATTATTTAGTGCAAAAAATCGAAAATATTACGAATAAAAAATACAATGAGTAATTATAAAACATAATAACACACATTAACATAGTCAAAATAATAAAGGAGTTCACTAGAACCCCTGGCTATGTCTCCTGGTCCAGCTTCCATTGTCGACCTCTATATTAAGTCTTCAAGAATAGATTATTACAAGAGTGAGCTCAATAACAGAGTCTCAACCAACAGTGACATCAAAGAGGGATCGACTTGAAAACCTCTAGTCTAAAATAGTGTACAGGCTCTCCCTCTGTCCTACTCTATTCAATCTGCCTCGATCTGACTGACTGACTGTCTTTCTGTGACTATCTTCAACTGACTTGTTATTCTGTTCTCTCATGGGATGGCTATTTAAGCTTATCGCTGCTGTCGGTTTGATCCCCTTCTTGGGCTCTCTAGCTCGTGGTGCTGTCCCTTCATCTCCCTGCTGAGCATTTAAATGATCATTATAAAATGCTTAAGGCACAAGGTAGCTATTTACAAATGGAAGGATCTTTGGGCGTAGGTGAAAATCCCCGAAAATACACTTTTTGTTTACATAGAGAAATACACGGAATACACTGAAAACCAATGAAAAACCTGACTGCAATATTAAAGCCGGACTTCAAATGATATAAAGTCCACCCTATAATCCTCTTAGGTCCGCCTTTTATTGCTGTCACAAGCCCTTTGTATTCCACAATGTTGATCTATCTTCGATCTGACGATTCGCATCCAACCCAATCATCCAACTAGCTCGTGCCTTTTTCACCTTTTGAACTGTGATCACTAATCCAATGGTTGACATCCATTTCGGGTGGCCCAATTGCACAAATATTACCCACCTGAAAAAGTAGTTTTCTCTGTCCTACGGCGTGCTACGTGTTGGCCAGTGTATGGAATCAGGCGGAGCCTCTCCAATACTGCTTACCGCCTAAATCCCACCTGAAATAACGTTTACCACAGAACTCAAATTATATAAAGCCGCATTTATAAACCCTTTCAGGTCCGCGCATATCGCATAGTCTTCAGGCCTGTGGTTTGGTCCTTTCCCCTTTGGAATTTGCGATGGGATAATGTGATCTCCACCGTTGATCTGTGCGTCGATCAATAGTCCACGTTGTGTCACTGGATCGCAATCGCATTTCCCTTAGGGTTGCCTTCGATATGCTCCGCTGGCCTTTGCCGTTGCGATATCACTGATTTAATCTGGGTCGTTGATCTGACTGATCCGACGGCTCCGGTGCAACGTTACCTCAACCTTCACTTTACTTGGGTTTCCACCATTCTTTAGTGTTTTCCTCTGCAACAGTGTTTTCCGATAGTTAATATATATATATATATATATATATATATATATATATATATATATATATATATATATATATATATATATATATATATATATATGAAGACTTAGACTTAGAGGTTTGATACAAGATCCATTTTGGATCACTTTTGGTTAATTTCAGAGAAATGATATTAGGATATGCAAAGTTTCTAGGGAAACTATCATGTTAGTGAGGAATAATATCTTAGTTATCGATTGGTGCACCAAAGGAATGATTTCAATGTAAAAGTTGCAAATTACTTGCAACTTAAATTCCAATACCCCAAGCGAAAGACATATTCATATAAAAACATGTGTACTTGAAATTTTGAAGAAGATGCATAAAAAAATATAGAAAGGCACACTTAGTGGCAGGGAAAATTTTAAGGATGCACATTTATTTAAAAGTTTGGAAACCTTGGGGAATATTATTAGTCCCTAATATGAAAAATTTAAAATGTTTAGCATTTAAAATTTAAAATTTTTAAGGATTTTATATACTCTATATAAAATTTCAGCGATTTTTGAGGTAAAATAAGTTTATACTATAAAATTTAAGCGAATCATTTTCAGAAAAAATAGAAATTAGCGAAACTATTTTTTAGAGAAAGCATGAAATGTTAGCCCACTTGTGAACATTAGTCCCTAAAATTTTCCATTCTTGGAGGGTACTCAAAATGCGAAATGAGCCCAAAAAATGAATAATTTGATGAATTGAGAGTGTTCCATGGTGTAGATGAGAGTGTCATGATCCTAACACCACTAGTGATTTGGTGAAATTGGCTAATGGGATTCTATATTGGCCTCTAGAAAAATGGAAAAGAATGGCATATATAAGGATAGTGGGATCCACATTGCCACATCATTTGTACCTACTAACCTGGCACTTGTTATGGAGCCCATATATCGTTTCTTCCATTATGTTCAATTGGAGTTTCCATTCATCATGCAAGGAGAGCTAGGTTAGTCATTATTAAACCCTCTTTGTTAATTTCACAGCTCTAGGGTAGATAGGTTGTACAGGGTGGCCTATACATCCTTTTTAGGAAAAGGATCCTTAGCCCTCGCAAGTGACTAGATCATAGTCGCATGAGACATCGTGGGTTAAGGTGGATGAGTTGCTATACTATAAAAACTAAATAAAATATAGTCGCGACTATGTCATTATTATGTAGGAAACAAGTGTGATACCCGTTGCAATGGGGCTTCGTAAGCTAGGGATATACGACTATGAAATTTGTCGGAGATGTAAGGAACACATGTACGAGGTCCCTAAAACTGTTAATGGTACAAGTGTGAGGCCCCTACAACTATTGATAATAGAAGTGCCCCTACAACTATTGATAGTACAAGTGCGAGGCTCACCTGACATTTTGACATACAGTCACGTGGGACACCAAGTTTAGGAAATTTGGTGTTTGGCATCCCTTTCTTTTTTTTCTTCCTTTTACTGACCTCATGGGAGCCATACCAATCGGATGGTGCTATGTAGGGAGAGGGATTGGGGGATCGCTGCGATGAAATTGCTATAGACTCCTAGGCATGGGAAACTTTGCCTAGATGGGGGTTATTGAATATCCTCCGAACCCACTATTGAGATCACAAGAGGAGTTCCTAGGATTTTTTATCTAGAGGCAGCGACTAGTGCAATAGGTTTTTGACATACGGGGGACTGACCTCCCATTCACTGTAGAGGTGGATGTGTACTTTGTGATTGGGATTGTGCCTTGAGGGGAGGTACTTCCTACATAACATGTGTGTGGTGGGCTGAAACTGATAGAGTGGGCCACATAGTGGTGTAGAGTCGATCCTTATGATGGTGGAGGTATTAGGACTAAGTCAATAGTTCACTTAGCCACCCAAGTAGTGGTATCGATGGTCGTCTATATTTGTGGGACTACTACTTTGCACCAGATTACAGGGGTGTAGTTGGCAGGGCTAGAGTTGATGCATGTCGGTACCTTCTTCACATGGTATACCAGAGGATGACCATGCAACTATTGCAAGTGGTGCAAAAACAGATACGTGACTTCCGGTATGGAAGAATCTTATGAAAAATTATATATGAACGAGTGGTCATGGTGCACCTGATCACTTTAGTGGACCTAACTCCTCAAAGGGATCCATGGATCAGGAGATGGGCTCCTCTCATGCCCCAAGATGGTGGAGGTGAGGTTGGTCGGTATTGGACCGAGACTATTGAGGGTTGTTTTATGTCCAATCCATAGTTGATTCTACAATTCCTATATGTGGAAATGGACTTTAGAGGTGACACGAGATTTCCCACATGTGATGCTTTTAGGACCTACAGGTACGTGAGAAAAATGATTGAATTATCTACATTTATATTTGTCATATTTGTAATATTTATGGCATACATCGTACTGACATTGGATATGTTATTTTGTACATATGGGTCCTCGTGGGTGCCCCCAGGGTAGACTAATAGGGGCTAATGGTGGGGGGAAGAGACAATTTAATGAGCATGTTACTTTAGCTATACAACAAAGACCTAGGGAATGGGTCATAGAGGAGTGACTAGCAAAATGGTCATGTCTCGAGATAGGTGCTCCGGGGGGGGAGAGTTGGTGGGCCTCCAAGAGAAGGCCCTGAGGCTACGAGCCCATGTGAAGAGTGCCGAGAAGAGGGATTTAGGCGTTTGGAAAATGTTGATAGAATTTGTACTTAGATTACCCAAGGGTATCTAGGTGACGCATGGGGAGGATTTCATTGAGAGGACGATGACACCAGATGGGGAGTGGCATCCAGTACTTCGTCGAGTAACTGTTGTAGCATCTGCGACACACCCTATTTTGGCTCCAAGGTAGGGGGAGGCAGGAGGGCCTCTAGGAGGTGGTACGAGGGGCAATGAGCCCTAGCCTTAGATGAATTTTTGATGTACCAGGGGAAGCACCCATTATGAGGATGAGCCCCTCATTTTTTAGATGATTCATTTTTTCTAATGTTGGCCAAACGAAGTCTATAAACATTATTTTTTGATATATATATATGATATCTACCAATTTTTATGCTCTTATGATGTGTATTTTCGATGATGTTTGTAGACATGTGATTTATTTTTATTTATTGATGTGATGGTTCATTTTGTTGTGCTTATATGTCTCAACGATGACTTGTATGTAACGCTTTCCAGTCTAGGATTTGGTTAGCTATGTAATCAACAACATGATTTTGTCTCCTTGGTATATGTGAAAATGTGATATGATCAAAACCATGTGTTAACAACTGAACATGTAGGTACTTCTGAAAAATAAAAGGGCCATGAACATTGAAGGTTTGATTCAGCTGTGATAAGACATACTAGGAATTAAGGAACACATGCAAATTACAGATGCCTAGCTGGGAGGAATTGACTAGAAGGCCTATGATGACATCTTATTCATCTTGATTTTTCATGAATGACCCAATGAAAACATTCTTTTGATGTAGAATAGTATGATCAGGAGAGTAAATGTCCCATGTTGCTGCCATGAGATTATGTGACCATTGAGAAGCACTGTTAGTGAAACTATAGTAGTAAGTTGGTGGATGATCCATTTGTGACACATGATGAGAGTATAGTTTAGAGTACATCGATGATGAGGTGATTAGAAAAATAAATCATTGTACATAGTTACATCTTAAGGAGAAAACATATGGTTAAGAATGGAATTTCTTAAGGTAGAGCCCATTGACAGGGTCTTTGAGATAGGTCCCATCAGGCTCTGCTAACATGTTTAACAGGGAAATGTTTAACAATGTAGGGTCCTTTCCATATGGTTTCGAACTTTCCAGGCCCTAAGGTTTCATTAGCATCGTTGTACCAGAGTACTAAATTTTCTTGGTTGAATGAGCAAGGGGTGACATGGCAATTAGAGGAGGCTTTGGTTTGATTTTTATGGGCTTCATTATGTTGGAGAGACTCTCATCAACTTTTGTTATCGAAAGAACAAAGAGCAATAATGATAACGGAGGAGTAAAGAAGAAAACTATCGGAAGAGTTGGGGTAGGAAAGTACAGACTTCCTTGATCGTGGTTGAAGTCCCACACTCAATCCTAATCATTGATCTCATAAGTCAACCCTTAGATCATGGTCAACTGTGGGGGTTAAAACCATTTTTAATCCATGTGACAGTCGAAGTCCCGCAAACTGTCGATTGCTATTTGAGTTGCGAATTTGATCTATTTATGAAAACAATCCTAATGTAATATCACATCCACCTATCAGAACAATCATATCACATGTCATAAAGGGATGTGTATCCAAATCCTTCGATTGTGATAACATTATGGACCCTCTACACCATTAGTTTCTAAGGGATGTAAAACTATTGATTGCAACAGGTTTATTAACAACTGCTTGAGATTATATCACATCCACTCCATTGGTCGTAGGGGATCAACTTTGTTATGAGAAGACCTCCGAAAGTTGTGATTGTGATTAAAGGTGATGACGTCACATGTGGGACTTCCATATGGGTAACGTGTGTCGGGCATCTATCACAGAGAAGAGGTAACAGTTCACAACTCATGAACTTGAAGGAACATAGGAATTCGGAAGGTTAAGTGAATGAAAGAAGAAGTTGAAAGGTCAAGAAGCTAAAGGTCTGGCAGACGATGAAGGTACAAAAGAAGTGAAAGATTGAGTGAGAGAGAAGCAGAAGGACAAAAGTAAACTATAGGTCCAACAGGATAGAAGGAAGTCAAAGGTCCAGCAGGACAAAAGGAAGCTGAAGGTCAAGCAGGACAGAAGGAAGCCAAAGGTCCAGCAGGACAGAAGTAAGTAGAAGGACAAAAGTAAACTGTAGGTCTAGTAGGACAGAAGGAAGTTGAAGGTCCAACAGGACAGAAGGAAACCAAAGGTCCAGTAGGATAGAAGGAAGTCGAAGGTCCAGCAGGACAGGATGAAGCTGAAGGATGAAGAAATTCTGTTGATTAGGTTAATATTTGAAAGGCTCAGACTTGTGATGAATTAATCAAGTACATGAGGCAACCTGAAGAACAATTCTTTGAAAGGAAAAAATAAAGTTTCATATGACATCGTTTGAAGGGAGCAGTAGCCAGCACCAACATTGAAGTGTTTTTGAGTCTGGTTCTGGGAAGTAAGAGATTGTGATAGCAAGAACAGCGAGAACCAATCACGCTTGAAATAGTTACCACAACAGTAAAGAACCAAGGCTTGAAAATGGAGAATTGATTTTGTGCATACATTGAGGCTTAGAGCAGATATCTTGTTGGAAAGCTTCAACAAGTCTTGGAAACATTATTGGAGATCATGATGCCTATTTGAAATCATCATGAGGTAACTTTTCAAACTCTATTAGGGTAATATTAAGAGTTGTGAGGAATACTTCATATGAAGACATGTTGTCATTGTTGTAGCAGTGAAGGTGTAGATAGACAGAATTCAGTGAAGAAGACGTTGGGAGCAGAGAACAACTACCAAACATATCTAGACAATATATAGCAGAGGGTTGGAGACCTTGGGGTTGGTGCCTCAGAATTGGAAGGATTGGTGTCCTTGGAGTTGGTGCTCCTAAATCCAAGGTTGGTGCCTTGACAAGACAGGGTTGGTGCCCTGGAGGTTGGAGCCTCATAAAAAGTCCAAGTTGGTGCTTGACAACTGGTTGGAGCCTTATATACATTGTACTTGATTTATTGTAAAGATTATATTAATAAAATCATTTATTCTTGTTGTTCATTTTGTGTTATAAATATAAATGATTTAACTAACAAAATAACAATTGAAAAGGAATATTGATTCACCCCCACTCTCAGTATTTCCAACAATTGGTATCAGAGCAGTACCTTCACTGAAAAGCCTAACATCTTGAAGGTTGATCATTAGAACACAAATGGTGAAGCCAAGGAAGAAAGTCTCCAATCCTCCTAAAGATGTGTCTCCCTCTACCACTGAAATAGAAGTCAATCAATTTGTGAAGGCTCCTTGGTTCAATGAAAACTTTGATATACGGGAAGCAAGAATGAGGAATTTCTTAAAGACTCAAGGCATTGAAGTATGGGAATTAGTAATTGTTGATAACATGATGAATAGAGAATCCAAGGAGTACAATGCGAAAGCGATGAAGGTAATATTGAATGGGCTACTAGATTCTATAAAGAACAATTTAGGAAAATATTCATCAGCAAAGGGTATATGGGACTGTTAGCTTTGCTATGCAAATGGATTAAAAATAGATTCAAAAAGCACTCAAAGGCTGCAAATATGCTTATAGTCATGCCCAAAATCCATGTTTGTTGTTCAAATCATCAAGACATGACAAAAGCTACCCACCGATCAAAGAGGTTGCAAGAGGGAAGCCCTTTGAAGGGCAGAATTACACTATCGAAAGGTGAAAATACCCAAAAAATCACATAAAAACCAAGATTGCAGGCTTATGAATCCGCATCAACCTCAACCATCGGATCTGGCCGTTCAACGGTCCAGGTCACGTCGGCATGTCGCAAGTCGGAGGAGGCAGAGGCAGTGACATGATACATTACCGATGAGCGATCGCCGATATCACTTCGGCGTATCGCTATCGGCGGTAACAAAGGGATGGGCCTTTAACATATATCAGCGATCGCCGATGAGCCAGACCCGACGACGTTATGAGTTATTTTTGATAACTTATCGGGTCCGCGGTGAATATCGCTATCAACGTTTTCTGAGGGGCGGGGTCTTTACATATAGCATGCCTCTGATCTGATGGGTCGGACCCGATGACACTATAAAGGATTTTTCATAATATTTCAAGTCCGCGCGGGGGCCATTTTTATTGTATTTTGTGTATTGTCAATGTATAAGGAAATACACAGGAAGCCTTAGCGAATGGCGATAACGATGAAGCCCGGACCCGAAAGGGTCCGAGAAGTTAAATACATATATTTTCAGGTCCGCCAAAGTCGATTTCCTCATGTTTTGCAGCATTGTTCATGAATTTCCAAATATAAAGAAAAGCAAGGGATCGACCGGCTGTGATATGCGACTGTGACCCGAAAGGCGGACCCGATAAAAAGTTATGCCATGTTTGAGGATGTTTGAAGTCCAAGTGAAACAAAAATGGACGGGATTTAGCAGTGTCGTAGCGTTTTCGCTGTTTATGACCCAGACAAACACAATAACAGAAAAGAAACATTCACAACTATTGCCTGAAAGGGACCGGTGCAGGGATTTCATAAGCACTACATCCACTCCATTGCAGGTTCAAGCGGCAAGCCATCCTTGAAGGAACCGTGCAGTTATGTTATATACCAGAAGAAGGATTCGGCGGAGGGACAACGACCGGAAAACAGAACCTAGAAAGGGAAGGGGAAGGGCCACTACACGCCTCAACCCAAATCAAATAAAATCATGGAGCATTAACGACCCTTCCAGTGTAGCAGTCATCCTAATGAACATAATGGGGCATCCGTGGCATGAGGGAGCTCCTATGCATCACAACAGGCCACCCAAAATATCTGAGTATTGTTATTTCTCTATCAGAAGAGGAAAACCGCCGACCCATGCCTACCTATTGAGGGAATCAATCAATTAAACAAGACAGAAGGATAGACTAAGACACCTGAAACCTCAAAAGGCTGAGGACCATTATAAACAAGCTATAAATAGCTGAAAACAAGATGTAACAGGGGTTCAACTTTTGGAGATTATTCCTCCCCTGTTTTCTCAAGCTTCTCATCTGTAGTCTTTAGTAATATAAGCTTCTTTTGCTGCTACATGCTTAATGTCCATTTCTCTTCTGTTCTATGCTTGCACTTGAACAGTTTGTTCAGGTTTTCTGTGTGTTTGAGGCCAGATAACTGTCATCTTATCTCTGCTTTGATATATTAGATTTGCAAGCTTCTTTGCTGCCTATGGCTAGCCATTTATATGTGTGATTATATATGCATCTGCCGGTATAGTCAGTAAGTTCATTTGCTTCCTGTAGCTAGCCATTCGTATAGGTCCATGTATGCAACCTGCTGGCATAGTCAGTGTTCTCCATCTATCCATTAAATCTACAAACTATTGAGCATTAGCAGTCTAAAGCCTTGTGTTATTGGGGGTGTTCATGCATGCCTTGAGTGTGAATAGAGCTGAAATGGTTATCCGACTTGATCCAAACCATCTTTCATTCCAATATTTCAGAGAACAATATTAAAAATTATATGTTACCAGGCATCTCTGATTTACAACCTCGAACAGTTTCCTGGAGTGATAACATAATTGGTGCCGTTGCCAGGGAGAAGAGAATCGAAGCTCAACTTCCCTGGGAGACAACACAGCTTCAAGCTTTGATGACAGACAAGGTTTGAACATAGACGTTGGTTGTAATCATCTGTCTGGCGACTCCACTGGAGGAAGGCCATCCTTTGGCGACTCCACTTTGAAGTTCTGGCTCAGTTTGTGAGGCATACTAGAAGAAATCCACAGAAGTCTCCAGCTGTCCCAGTGCCTGACCCTGAGAAGATTGTTAACCCGAAGAAAACATCACAGAAGGGAGCATCAAAATCAGGTAAGCCACAAAAATCTTATTTGTCTCTGCATGAGAAGTTTTTAGTTGAGCATACGCAGTTTGAAGATTTAAAGCCTAGTATTGCTAATGAAGAAGTACCTGTAGAGATTCATAAAGCTCCTTGTCCATTTACTTCCCCTTTGAATCTCAGTCCAAAGAAAGCTTCCTATACTGTCCAAAACATCCCAATATCTCTGCCATCCATTACATTATCTCCTACTGCCCCATCTGCTAGTGTCCTTCCACAAATTCCAAACATGGCAGGACCACAAGCACCCACCAAAATGGAAAGAATCATAGCCGCCAGGTATGGACCTTTAATACTGCCCACTCCCTTGAATGCTATGCCCACTGGAGAATATCAGAAGTATATGCCCAAGTTCACTGGGACTGAAGGTGTCACTGCTGAAGAACACCTTGAGTCATTTTATAGCTATGCTGATAATCTGGATATTAGTGAAGATGATGTGTGGATGAGAGTCTTTGTCCAAAGTCTAGATGGGGAGGCTAGGAAATGGTTTAGAGAACAAGCCCCAAGATCTATAGCAGATATCGAAGCTTTAGATGATACATTCCTAAAACACTGGGGAGATAAAAAGGACTTGCTATACTATCATACGGAGTTTGGAAACCTGAAGAGGGAAAATGGGGAATCCTTGTCTGATTTTAATAAAAGATTCAACCGTATGTATAGTAAGATACCAGCTGAGGTAAAGCCTACCCCCACCTCTGCCAAACTTGCCTACACCAATGCCTTTGACTCTGAGTTCTGTTTGCTGTTGAGAGAAAGAAGATGTGCCACCCTAGCTGAAATGCAGGATGCAGCACTAGAAGTCGAATCCAACATTATGGCTGCCGAAAAGCTCAAAAGTCACACTGACAGAAGGAGGCCAAGAGGCGAGGCTTCTTCTGCTTCATCCTCAGATACCAAACTTGATAAAATGACTAGAATGATCGAGTCACTGTCTGCTAAAATTTCTAAGCTGGAGATTGAGCAGAACCCTGGGAAGACAAGGCTCCCAGGCACATTTGCACCAAGAAATCCAAATCCATTTAGAAGAGCCAACGAACAATCACAAATCATTCAGAGGGGTAAAGAAACTAACGAAGATCAAAAAGTTAAGGCTCCTTTCCAGAATGTGGTCATGGAGGAGGAACAGATTGAAGATGAGGATGAAATTCTCTGTATGGAAGATAAAGGCAGTGATGCCTTTTTGACATTGGCTGCATACGAAGAGTCTTTGCTACAGGAGCAAGACAGTCAAAGGTGGGACAGAGAGGCTGTTCTACAAACTGGGGAGCAGAAAAGATATAATCTAAGGTCAAATGCAAATAATATCAAGGAGAATCCTGCCCAAAAAGCTGCCGTCCAAACAGAGACCCAGAATAGCAGACAAAGAAGACCAGCAGCTGATCTAGTCACCCTCAAAGCACCAGTTCAAGAGGTAAAAAATCCTGACAAGCTACCCCTCTCTTTTAACTTCGAATCAGAAGTTCAGAAGTTAAAAATAACCGTGCCTCTGATAGAACTGGTAAAGAGTGAGATGTTTAGAAAGCCTATCCTTGAGGCTCTCGAGCTGAAGATCACACGAACCTCCACTGACTTTGTCAATTTGAAAGACGATAGGCCCGCAGTTGTGCTAAGCCCAATGACTGAACCTGCCAAGGATAATTCCCCATATTTTTATGTCTCCTTGACCATTCATGACAAAATTCTCCACAACTGCCTCCTAGATACAGGTGCCAGTCACAATCTGATGCCTAAAACCGTCATGGAGGAGTTAGGCCTTGACATCACCAGACCATATCATGACCTATTCTCATTTGATTCAAGGAAGGTGAAATGTCTGGGATTGATTAAAGATTTAGCCATTTCCCTAACCCAGCTGCCCATGAAGTGCATGATAATGGATATTGTGGTGGCAGATGTCCCTCCTAAGTTTGGCATGCTGTTGTCCAGAGGGTGGATTAAGAGACTAGGTGGAACATTGCAGAACGATTTATCTTATGCAACTGTCCTAGTGTTCGGAGGAGAGAGTAGGAGGTTATATAGAGAAGCACAGCTGGCATATATCATTAGCGATGAGAAGAATCCTACAAACCATCCCATATATGCAGTGGACACTGATTTTGGAGCTTGCATTCTCCAAATAGAAGAATCTCAGAAGGCTGCATTGTAGATCAGGAAACCAACAGCTCAGGCTGAGCATAATACAGGAGGTCAGATTTGGGAGATGTTCTTTGATGGAGCATGTACCAAGGAGACTGCAGGAGCAGGGGTGGTGCTAATGTCTCCACAACAAGAAACAGTTCAATTATCTAAAGCTGGTTTTTTAGGTGACAAACAACATAGCAGAATATGAAGCACTGCTGTTGGGTCTTCATGCCGCCAAAGACAGAGGAATAAAGAAGCTGAAGGTATTCGGAGATACTGATCTGATAATTCAGCAAGTGAACAAAACATTCCAAGCAAAGCACCCAAGGCTAAAAGCGTACAGAGATGAGGTATGGAGAACCAAAGAGTTCTTTGAATTTTTCTGCATTTCATATATTCCTAGAGCCCAAAATCAGCTTGCCGACTCCCTTGCTGTCTCAGCTAGTTTGTTTATACCTCCATCGCCTCCCAAACTAGTTTATGAGGTACAAATGAAGTATAGACCCTCTGTGCTTGATAATGTCCACCATTGGAGGGTTTTTGATGATGATGATGAGCTAAATAGGTTTCTTCAAGTCATTGATGAGCTTTCTGAAATGCAAATTGACCAAAATAATGATGCTTTGTTAGAAGATCCCAAGTCCAAGCTTAGAAATAAGATTGGCAAGAATAGCATAGTCCAACTCCCTAGCAACCATATTCCTAAGGGTCTAATTCCTCTTGAGAGATTGTTTGATCACAATGATGTGCCTTACAAAGCTGCCCAAAAAGAAGATCAAACTGCAGTTTGCAAACATGATATAGGAGGTCCAGGTCACCCCAAATTCATAAATCTGTCCACCAATCTATCTGCTGACCATAGTGCTGAATACTGCAAATTAATGAGGCAATTTGCTGATGTGTTCGCTTGGGAGTACAACGATATGAAGACATATGATGAAAACATAATTCAACATAAAATTCTGCTTGAGAAAGACACTATTCCTTTCAAACAGAAGCTGAGACCAATAAATCCTATGCTCCTTCCTCTGGTTGAGAAAGAAATTAAAAAGTTGCTGGCTGCTAAGATCATAGTGCCTCTCAGATATTCTAAATGGGTGGCCAATCTAGTTGTTGTGAGGAAGAAGAGTGGAGAAATCAGACTATGTGTTGATTTCAGGAATCTAAATAAATGTTCCAAAAAGGATAATTATCCTCTACCAAAAATGGAGCATTTGTTGCAGCAAGTCTCAGGTGCCAAAGTAATGTCTTTTATAGATGGTTTTTCAGGTTATAATCAGGTTGCTGTGCATCCGGATGATCAGGAGAAGACTGCATTCACCACTCCTTGGGGTGTATTCCAAGATGCCTTCTGGGTTGATGAATACTGGAGCCACCTTTCAGAGAGATATGGATATAGCATTTGTGGGAGAAAAGGATAAATTTGTCCTTATCTACCTGGATGATATAACAATATACTCCAGTAGCCATCAAGACCATGTGCAACATTTGAAGAAAGTGTTTTTGAAGTGCAGAAGGTTTGGGATTTCAGTAAATACTAAGAAGTCATAGTTTGCGTTAGAAGAAGGCAAGTTTTTGGGACATATTGTTTCTGCTGCAGGTGTCCGAATTGACCCAGAAAGAGTAAAAGCGATACAGACCTTGTCTGTCCCGAGATCGAAGAAGGACATCCAGTCTTTTCTAGGCAAGATTAATTTTGTAAGGAGATTTATCCCAAATTTTGCAAAACTTGTGAAGCATATTGCCTCTATGTTGAAGAAGGGGTCAGAGATCAAGTGGAATGGTGTAGCGAGAAAGTCATTTGAGTCCATTAAAAGGGCAATTATGGAGGCCCCCACTTTAATCAGTCCAGATTATAGCAAGGAGTTCTGCATATTTTCTTTTGCCTCTGACGACACCCTTGCAGCAGTCTTATTGCAAGCAGATGAAGAAGGATCAGAGCATCCGGTGGCATTTTTCAGTAAAACCTTAAGGGATGCTAAGCTGAGGTATGATATTATTGAGAAACAAGCATACACTCTTATCAAATCTTTGAAAGCTTTCAGAGTATACATCTTGCGTTCCAAAATAGTTGCATATGTGCCTTCTGCTGCAATAAAGGATGTCTTAACGCAACCTGATGCTGATGGAAAAAGAGCGAAATGGATTGAAAAAATGATAGAATTCAACATAGAGCTGAAGCCTACCAAGCTGATAAGAGGTCAGGGGCTTGCCAAACTGTTGGCTAAAGAAAATTGCAAATCTTTGGACGTCGATTTCTTGTTCAGTGTAGAAGGAAATGGTTTAATGGAAGAGCATGAAATAACTGAATCACAGAGAGGAAAGTCGGTGGCCAAGAACCTAGCTTCATGTAGTTGGTATGCTGCAATAATTAATTTCCTTTTAAAGCTAGAAGTTCCTTCAGAATTTTCTCAAAGTCAAGCAAGAACGTTAAAGCTCAAGGCAATGAAATATTGTGTTGGGTCCCTATAATACTAGTGATTACCCCATTACTATTGTAGTTATACCCCTTATTAATATTGTTGTGCCCCTATTTCCCCCATATTGTTATTACTGTGCCCGATAGAATCCCTCTATTGTTATTTTTGTGGCTTTATATTATTATTGTTAGGTCGGCTGGATTATATTGTGACTCCTTAGACTCCTATATATAGAAAGGAGTTTTTGTCATTTGAATCATCCAAGAATTTTTTATTTATGTAATGTAAAGGAGGTTTCCCCCTCGAAGAGGCTGAATTCTAAGGCGTTGATCTATCTTTTCTATCTTTTCTTGAGCTGGTTTCATAACATTTGGTATCAGAGCTTTGGATTCTAGGGTTTCGCTGCTCCAAATAGGTCATCGTGGCATTTTCGCTATAACGTTTTTTCTATGATGTTTCAGAATTCGCAAAAAAAACCCATTTGAGAAGAAATCGCGCTGAACCTTGGGTCCAAATCTCAGAGCTTTTCGCGCGATATTTACGGAGATATGATCTGAGGAAGTTGGTCTTTTTGCAGACTCCTGAATTACATTCAAAACAGGTGAACTGGGGAAAATGGTCATAACTTTTTCTCTGGGGATCGGATTGAAATTTCGTAAGAAGGTACAAAAAGAGGATGTACTGTAGTTTCTTGTAGGGATTTTTCAGATCCAAAGGTTGAAACTGTGACTCGTGGGACGTCATACAAGTTCGCTCTACTGAACTAGTCTATAATCAAGTCACTGTGGGATATTTCGCATAAATCTTCCTTGGAGAATCCAATTTGGGTCAGACTTGTGGCATTGGAAAGAGGACACAGAGGGCTACTGCAGGTCACAAATTCAGAACTAGATGATCGAAAAGTACAGAGATACATCAGAACCAATATCGAGCTTCTACAAAGTGAAAAAAGGTGTGTAGATTTTCTTAAATTTTTGCTTAAGCTTGGTTTGAAAATTTGTTTTGAAGGAATTCAAAGGGCATAATAGAGAATTATTATCGGTAAATGATACCCCGAGGAAAGAAAATGCAAACACCTAGTAAGGAACCTGAAATCTCTAGCATGACTCATGAAGAAGAAGAAGAAATGCTATATGATATATCAAAATTACAAGAACAAGTGCAACGAGTGTTACTTGCACAAAAAGCAACAGAATCTAAAATGGATGGTTTAAGGAAAGATGTAGAAGCTAAGATGGATGGTTTAAAGAAAGGTGTAGAAGCTAAGATGGATGGCATGGAAGCTAAGGTGAATGGCATGGATGCTAAAATTGATGGCATGGATGATAAGATGGAAGAATTGAAGATAAATATGAATAAGTTGCTAGAAGAAATGGTCACTAAGGGTGAAAGGGTACTAAAGGAAACTCATGATGAGAACAAAAGAAATGTTAATCATGATTCCATAGACTCTAATGTTGGATCAAAGACTCACCATGTTCCAAAAATCGATATGAGGAAGTTTGATGGCAAGGATCCCGCCACATGGATATTACAGATGGAGCAATTCTTCGATCTCAATAATGTGCAAAACACACAAAAGGTACGTATGGAAACTTTATATTTGGAACCAAATCAGTTTGTATGGTATCAATAGCTTTGCTATCGTAAAATATTTATCACTTGGGCAATTTTTACGGAAGAATTGATAGCACATTATGAGGATACAAAAAGCAACAATTTTTTTAGCCAACTGATAAGTCTCAAACAAAAGGGTTCAATAATGGAGCACATTGAGGAGTTCCAAAAATTGAACATAAGGGTAAAAGATATTCCAGAGGAGCATAGGATTGATCTGTTCATAGGGTCTTTAAAGGATAATATCCAACATGATGTTCGCCTTTGGGAACCTGGTTCATTAGAGAAGGCATTCAGGTTAGCAAGAAAAATGGAAAGCAAAATTATGGCAACGAGGAAGCATACCACTCACAACTATAAAGACGAAAGTGTTGTTGCCCCTAGTCTTTCACAACCTATAAGGTTGACACCACAAAAATTGGAAGAAAAATGAGCAAAAGGGATTTGTTACAGTTGTTATAGCAAGTACACTAAAGGTCATAAGTGTGCTGAGAAGAAATTATTCTACATAGATTGTGAAGAGGAAGAAGAAAAGGAGCAAGAAAGGTCAAAAGAAGAGGATATACTCCAGGAACAAAGCCTAGATGAAGAAAAAATAAATCCAACCATATATTGTAATGCATTGGCAGGAATTACCACTCCTCAAACCATCAAAATACAAGGACAAATAAAAAAGAAAAAGGTAATAATGTTGATTGATTCAGGAAGCACCCACAATTTTATTCATTGTAAGGTAGCAAAAGAATTGAATTGCTTCCTATATCCAGCACCAGAGTGTCAAGTGATGATTGCAAATGGAGGAACAATAAATTGCTCTGGAAAGTGCCATAATATCAAGCTATCCATGGGAGAATATGTATTGACTAGCCCAATGCTTTCCATTCCAATGGGAGGTGTTGATGTTGTACTAGGAGTCCAATGGCTACAATCCTTGGGTACAATAGCTTTTAATTTTCAAGAACTTTTCATCAAATTTTCTACGGAAGGAAAGGAAGTTGAATTAAGGGGTATTGCAGGGAAAACAGGAAAGATAATCAGCTCTAATGGTATGACAAAGCTTCTAAAAAAGGAGCAAAAGAGGTGTAATTGCACAATTATGTTCACTAGACGTTTCCACATCAGAATCATCTATTTCTCCAGATCTCCAAAAAGCCCTGGAAAATCATTCCAAGGTATTTAAGACTCCCAAAGGTCTCCCACCTATGCGTGATTATGATCATGCTATTCATCTGATTCCAGGAAGTGTTCCTCCAAACATCAGGCCGTACAGATATCCCTATGTCCAAAAGAGTGAAATTGAACGTATGGTTGCAAAAATGCTAGAGGCTGGTATAATTCAACCGAGTCAAAGTTCTTTCTCTGCTCTAGTAGTATTGGTGCACAAGAAGGATGGATCATGGCACATGTGTCCAGATTATAGGGAGCTCAACAAGCTCACTATTAAAGATAAGTTCCTCATTCCTGTCATTGATGAATTACTGGATGAATTGCATGGATCAATTTACTTCACCAAGTTGGATCTTCGTTCAGGATATCATCAAATTAGAATGAAGACTGAAGACATTCCGAAAACAGCATTTAGAACTCATGAGGGTCATTATGAACTTTTGGTCATGCCTTTTGGCCTTACCAATGCACCTTCAACATTTCAAGGTTTGATGAATTCAATTTTCAAACCATTCCTTAGAAAATTTGTGTTAGTATTTTTTGGTGATATACTAATCTACAACAAGTCTTGGAAGGATCATGTTAAACATGTTGACAAGGTGCTACAACTATTGGAGGAGAAACAATTATATGCAAAAAGATCCAAATGTTTCTTTGGAGTCCAGGAGGTGGGATATCTGGGTCAGATTGTATCTCATGAAGGAGTTAAGGTAGACCCTAGAAAAATTAAAGCCATTAAGGAATGGAAAATCCCCACATCCATAAAGCATCTGCGAGGATTTCTTGGGTTGACAGGGTATTATCACAAGTTTGTTAAGAATTATGGGAGAATAGCAGCACCTCTAACAACATTATTGAAGAAATATGCATTTTCATGGACTCCAGAAGCAACAAAGGCCTTTGAACATCTTAAAGAGGCAATGTGCCAAGCATCGGTCTTAGCTACACCGGACTTCACAAAAACCTTTATTGTGGAATGTGATGCTTCACGAAATGGAATTGGTGCTGTTCTAATGCAAGATGAAAGACCCATTGCTTTTGAAAGTCGTCCAATCAAGGGAAAGTTTCTAAGCAAAGCTATTTATGAGAAGGAAATGTTGGCAATACTCCATGCACTTAAGAAATGGCGACCCTACCTAATGGGAAGACACTTCAAGGTAAAAACGGATCATGATAGCCTTAAATACTTTTTAGAACAAAGATTATCCTCTGAAGAGCAACAAAAGTGGGTCACAAAGATGTTGGGTTATGACTTTGAAATCATCTACAAAAAAGGGAAGCAAAATGTGGTGGCAGATGCACTCTCAAGAAAGGATGAGGATGTGGAAGCATTGTTGTGTTCCATTTCTATTATCCAACCAGATTGGATAAACGAAGCAAGGGAGGAATGGAAGAATGACGAAGAAGTGTGGGTACTTATTCAAAAGTTACAACAAGATTCCAGTACGTCTGATACATTTAGCTGGCAAAATGATTCGTTATGGTACAAAGATCACTTATACCTCTGTAAGAATTCCCAGCTAAAACAAAAGATTCTTATGGAATTGCACACTTCCCCCTTCGGAGGGCACTCGGGATTTTTAAAAACTTACCACAGGGTTAAGAAGGAATTTTTTTGGGATGGCCTTAAATCAGATATTCAAAATTTTGTGGCGGAATGTTTGGTTTGCCAACAAAATAAAGTTGAAACAATTAAGACATCGAGTCTATTACAAACTTTATCCATTCCAAGCCAACGTTGGGAGGAGGTTTCAATGGATTTTATCACAGGTTTATCCAAGTCTGAGGGAAAGAGTGTCATCATGGTGGTAGTTGACAGACTTACCAAGTATGCACACTTTTTTGCATTATCACATCCATTTAAAGCCAGTACAGTTTCTACTGCATTTATGGAAGCAATTCAAAAGCTACATGAAAACCCAAAGATTATTGTAAGTGATAGAGATCCCATTTTCACTGGAAATTTTTGGACATAATTATTTTCTTTTCTTGGTACTCAGTTAGCTCATAGCTCATCTTATCATCCTCAATCTGATGGTTAAACTGAGATAGTAAGCAAATGTTTGGAAGGATATCTTCGTTGCTTTGTATCGGATAAACAAACACAATGGGTCAAATGGTTGCCTCTGGCTGAATGGTGGTATAACACTTCCTTCCATACAACAACAAAAATGACCCCATTTGTGGCACTTTATTGGTATCAACCACCATCCATCACATCATATTTAAGAGAAAATTCTAAGGTTCAGGCAGTGGAACATCACATCGAACATCAACAACAAGTCCTCCAACTCTTAAAGGATAACCTCGTGTTGGCACATAATAGAATGAAACAATAGGCAGTTCAACATCGCAATGAAAGAAGTTTTGATGTAGGTGATTGGGTATTCCTACGGCTACAACCATATAAGCAAATGTACCTCAAGCAAGCTAAGAAGGATAATAAATTATCACCAAAGTATTATGGTCTGTACAAGGTGTTGCAAAAGATTGGTACTATGGCATACAAATTGGAGCTTCCTGCAACTTCTCGATTGCACCCAGTTTTCCATGTTTCATGTTTAAAGAAGGTTATAGGCGACAAGCTCCCAGTTCAAACAATATTTCCAGAACTTGACGAGGAAGGAAAAATTATATTGGAACCAGAAGCAGTCACAGAAACAAGAACTCGACAGCTACGAAATCGATCAATTCCAGAGTATCTTATCAAGTGGAAGAACTTATCCGCTGAAGATTCCACATGGGAGGATGAGAATTTTATGCAGAAGTATCCAGAACTACTCAAGTGTTGAGGACAACACTTTTTTGAAGGAGAGGGGCATGTTGGGTCCCTATAATACTAGTGATTACCCCATTACTATTATAGTTATACCCCTTATTAATATTGTTGTGCCCCTATTGCCCCCATATTGTTATTACTATGCCCCATAGAATCCCTCTATTGTTATTTTTGTGGCTTTATATTATTATTGTTAGGTCGGCTGGATTATATTGTGACTCCTTAGACTTCTATAGATAGAAAGGAGGTTTTGTCATTTGAATCATCCAAGAGTTGTTCATTTATGTAATGTAAAGGAGGTTGCCCCCTCGAAGAGGCTGAATTCTAAGGCGTTGATCTATCTTTTCTATCTTTTCTTGAGCTGGTTTCATAACATATTGCATCAATGATAGCTCACTTTATTGGAAGGATCCATCTGGAGTGCTTTTAAGATTTCTGGACAAAGAACAGTCAATAGAAGTTGTGCAGCAATTCCATAACAGCATGTGTGGAGGACATCATTATTGGAGAACTACAGCCCAAAAGATTCTCAGAGCTGGGTACTATTGGCCATCTTTATTTTCTGATGCATTTGATTTTGTTAAATCTTGTGACAGGTGCCAGAGATTTGAAGGAAAGCAGCAGTTAAAATCCCTGCCCCTAAAGCCAATAATTGCAAAAGGAACTTTTCAGCAGTGGGGCTTGGATTTCATTGGTGAAATCAACCCGCACTCCAGTGGCCAGCACAGGTGGATATTAGTTGCCACTGATTATTTTACAAAATGGATTGAAGCAATCCCAACAAGGAAGGTTGATCATAATGTGGTAATGAAATTTTTATCAGAAAACATTTTCAGCAGATTTGGTTGCCCACATAAGCTTATAACAGATAATGCAGCAGCCTTCAAGGCAAAAGAGTTGGTGGAAATGTGTGATTCAATGGGCATTAAGCTTGTTCATTCCACCTCCTATTACCCCCAAGGGAATGGTCTAACAGAATCCTCTGACAAAAGTCTGATCAGGATTATTAAGAAGCTGTTAGAAGATAATAAGAAGAATTGGGATGCAAAGCTCAAATATGCACTATGGGCAGACATAGCGACCATCAAAAGATCTATAGGCTGCTCTCCTTTCAAGCTGGTATATGGTACTGATGCTATTTTTCCAATTCAGCTTACTCTTCCTGTGGCAAAATTGCTCCAAACAGCGCAGAATGAAGAAGATGTTATGGCCAATAGAATCACTGATTTAACAGAATTATATCAGATCAGAGAGCAACTGATTGAAAAAGCTACCACACATCAGCAGAGGATCAAGGAAGTCTTTGACAAGAAGGCAAAGAGAGACAACTTGCAGGTTGGGGATTTGGTTATGAAATGGGATGCATTTAAAGAAAAGAAAGGCAATCATGGGAAATTTGATGCTGTCTGGACGGGCCCTTTCATCATTTCACAGATTCAAGGGAACAATACCTTCATACTGAAAAGTATGGAGGGAGAACCAGTTTTTGATGGCCCAATTAATGGGCGGTTTTTGAAAAGCTATGTGATTTAAGGTCTTTAGGCCTTAAAACTGTAAATATTTTACTTTTTCAGTTTTAGTATAAGCAAAGTAGACTCCATGCCCAATGGAACACTGGGAAATTTTGGCTAATTTGTTTTCTACAAGAAAGGTATTGATCTGCAGTTCTTGAGACCTCACAGGGAGGATCTCATCCCCAGAAGGAGCCAGTGTTAGCTTTGCTATGCAAATGGATTAAAAATAGATTCAAAAAGCTCTCAAAGGCTGCAAATATGCTTATAGTCATGCCCAAAATCCATGTTTGTTGTTCAAATCATCAAGACATGACAAAAGCTACCCACCGATCAAAGAGGTTGCAAGAGGGAAGCCCTTTGGAGGGCAGAATTACACTATCGGAAGGTGAAAATACCCAAAAAATCACATAAAAACCAAGATTGCAGGCTTATGAATCTGCATCAACCTCAACCATCGGATCTGGCCGATCAATGGTCCAGGTCGCGTCGGCATATCGCAAGTCGGAGGAGGTAGACGCAGTGACATGTTACATTACCGATGAGCGATTGCTGATATCGCTTCGGCGTATCGCTATCGGCGATAACAAAGGGATGGGCCTTTAACATATATCAGCGATCGCCGATGGGCTGGACCCGACGACGTTATGAGTTATTTTTGATAACTTATCGGGTCCGCGGTGAATATCGCTATCAGCGTTTTCTGAGGGGCGGGGCCTTTACATATAGCATGCCTCTGATCCGATGGGTTGGACTCGATGACACTATAAAGGATTTTTCATAATATTTCAAGTCCGCGCGGGGGCCATTTTTATTGTATTTTGTGTATTGTCAATGTATAAGGAAATACACAGGAAGCCTTAGCGAATGCCAATAACGATGAAGCCTAGAACCGAAAGGGTCCGGGAAGTGAAATACATATATTTTCAGGTCCGCCAAAGTCGATTTCCTCATGTTTTGCAGCATTGTTCATGAATTTCCAAATATAAAGAAAAGCAAGGGATCGGCCGGCTGTGATATGTGACTGTGACCCGAAAGGCGGACCCGATAGAAAGTTATGCCATGTTTGAGGATGTTTGAAGTCCAAGTGAAACAGAAATGGACGGGATTTAGCAGTGTTGCAGCGTTTTCGCTATTTATGACCCAGACAGACACAATAACAGAAAATAAGCATTCACAGCTATTGCCTGAAAGGGACCGGTGCAGGGATTTCATAAGAACGGCAGCCACTCCATTGCAAGTTCAAGCGGCAAGCCATCCTTGAAGGAACCGTGCAGTTATGTTATATACCAGAAGAAGGATTCAGTGGAGGGACAACGGCCGACAAACAGAACCCAGAAAGGGAAGGGGAAGGGACACTACACGCCTCAACCCAAATCAAATAAAATCATGGAGCATTAACGGCCCTGCCAGTGCAGCAGTCATCCTAACGAACATAATGGGGCATCTTTGGCATGAGCGAGCTCCTATGCATCACAGCAGGCCACCCAAAATATCTGAGTATGGTTATTTCTCTGTCAGAAGAGAAAAACTGCCGAGCCATGCCTACCTATTGAGGGAATCAATCAGTTAAACAAGACAGAAGGATAGACTAAGACACCTAAAGCCTCAAAAGGATGAGGACCATTGTAAACAAGCTATAAATAGCTGAAAACAAGATGTAACAGGGGTTCAACTTTTGGAGATTATTCCTCCCCTGTTTTCTCAAGCTTCTCATCTGTAGTCTTTAGTAATACAAGCTTCTTTTGCTACTACATGTTTAATGTCCATTTCTCTTCTGTTCTATGCTTGCACTTGAACAGTTTGTTCAGGGTTTCTGTGTGTTTGAGGCTAGATAACTGTCATCTTATCTCTGCTTTGATATATTAGATTTGCAAGCTTCTTTGCTGCCTATTGCTAGCCATTTATATGTGTGATTATATACGCATTTGCCGGTATAGTCAGTAAGTTCATTTTCTGCCTGTAGCTAGCCATTCATATAGGTCCATGTATGCAACCTGCTGGCATAGTCAGTGTTCTCCATCTATCCATTAAATCTACAAACTATTGAGCATTAGCAGTCTAAAGCCTTGTGTTATTGGGGGTGTTCATGCATGCCTTGAGTGTGAATAGAGCTGAAATGGTTATCCGACTTGATCCAAACCATCTTTCATTCCAATATTTCAGAGAACAATATTAAAAAATATATGTTACCAGGCATCTCTGATTTACAACCTCGGAGAGTTTCCTGGAGTGATAACATAATTGGTGCCATTGCCGGGGAGAAGAGAATCGAAGCTCAGCTTCCCTGGGAGACGACATAGCTTCAAGCTTTGATGATAGACAAGGTTTGAACATAGACGTTGGTTGTAATCATCTGTCTGGCGACTCCACTGGAGGAAGGCCATCCTTTGGCGACTCCACTTTGAAGTTCTGGCTCAGTTTGTGAGGCATACTAGAAGAAATCCACAGAAGTCTCTAGCTGTCCCAGTGCCTGACCCTGAGAAGATTGTTAACCCGAAGAAAACATCACAGTATGGAGCATCAAAATCAGGTAAGCCCCAGAAATCTTATTTTTCTCTGCATGAGAAGTTTTTAGTTGAGGATACGCAGTTTGAAGATTTAAATCCTAGTATTGCTAATGAAGAAGTACCTGCAGAGATTCATAAAGCTCCTTGTCCATTTAGTTCCCCTTTGAATCTCAGTCCAAAGAAAGCTTCCCATATTGTCCAAAACATCCCAATATCTCTGCCATCCATTACATTATTTCCTACTTCCCCATCTTCTAGTGTCCTTCCACAAATTCCAAACATGGCAGGACCAAAAGCACCCACCAAAATGGAAAGAATCATAGCCGCCAGGTATGGACCTTTAATATTGCCCACTCCCTTGAATGCTATGCCCACTGGAGAATATCAGAAGTATATGCCCAAGTTCACTGGGACTGAAGGTGTCACTGCTGAAGAACACCTTGAGTCATTTTATAGCTATGCTGATAATCTGGATATTAGTGAAGATGATGTGTGGATGGGAGTCTTTGTCCAAAGTCTAGATGGGGAGGCTAGGAAATGGTTTAGAGAACAAGCCCAAGATCTATAGCAGATATCGAATCTTTAGATGATACATTCCTAAAACACTGGGGAGATAAAAAGGACTTGCTATACTATCATACGGAGTTTGGAAACCTGAAGAGGGAAAATGGGGAATCCTTGTCTGATTTTAATAAAAGATTCAACCGTATGTATAGTAAGATACCAGCTGAGGTAAAGCCTACCCCCACCTCTGCCAAACTTTACTACACCAGTGCCTTTGAATCTGAGTTATGTTTGCTATTGAGAGAAAGAAGATGTGCCACCCTAGCTGAAATGTAGGATGCGGCACTAGAATTCGAATCCAACATTATGGCTACAGAAAAGCTCAAAAGTCACGCTGATAGAAGGAGGCCGAGATGCGAGGCTTCTTCTGCTTCATCCTCAGATACCAAACTTGATAAAATGACTAGAATGATCGAGTCACTGTCTGCTAAAATTTCTAAGCTAGAGATTGAGCAGAACCATGGGAAGACAAGGCTCCCAGGCACATTTGCACCAAGAAATCCAAATCCATTTAGAAGAGCCAACGAACAATCACAAATCATTCAGAGGGGTAAAGAAACTAATGAAGATCAAAAAGTTAAGGCTCCTTTTGAGAATGTGGTCATGGAGGAGGAACAGATTGAAGATGAGGATGAAATTCTCTGTATGGAAGATAAAGGCAGTGATGCCTTTTTGACATCGGCTGCATATGAAGAGTCTTTGCTGCAGGAGAAAGACAATCAAAGGTGGGATAGAGAGGCTGTTATGCAAACTGGGGAGCAGAAAAGATATAATCTAAGGTCAAATGCAAATAATATCAAGGAGAATCTTGCCCAAAAAGCTGTCGTCCAAATAGAGACCCAGAATAGCAGACAAAGAAGACCAGAAGCTGATCCAATCACCCTCAAAGCACCAGTTCAAGAGGTAAAAAGTCATGACAAGATACCCCTCTCTTTTAGCTTCGAATCAGAATTTCAGAAGTTAAAAATAACCGTGCCTCTGACAGAACTGGTAAAGAGTGAGATGTTTGGAAAGCCTATCCTTGAGGCTCTCGAGCTGAAGATCACACGAACCTCCATTGACTTTGTCAATTTGCAAGACGATAGGCCTGCAGTTGTGCTAAGCCCAATGACTGAACCTGCCAAGGATAATTCTCCATCTTTTTATGTCTCCTTGGCCATTCATGACAAAATTCTCCACAACTGCCTCCTAGATACAGGTGCCAGTCACAATCTGATGCCTAAAACCGTCATGGAGGAGTTAGGCCTTGACATCACCAGAACATATCATGACCTATTCTCATTTGATTCAAGGAAGGTGAAATGTCTAGGATTGATTAAAGATTTAGCCATTTCCCTAACCCAGCTGCCCATGAAGAGCATGATAATGGATATTGTGGTGGCAGATGTCCCTCCTAAGTTTGGCATGCTGTTGTCCAGAGGGTGGATTAAGAGACTAGGTGGAACATTGCAGAACGATTTATCTTATGCAACTGTTCCAGTGTTCGGAGGAGAGAGAAGGAGGTTATATAGAGAAGCACATCTGGCATATATCATTAGCGATGAGAAGA
This sequence comes from Pinus tabuliformis, assembly GCA_031772625.1. NCBI lineage: Eukaryota > Viridiplantae > Streptophyta > Pinopsida > Pinales > Pinaceae > Pinus > Pinus tabuliformis. The sequence continues at coordinate 1,417,013,982 of CM062820.1, read as the reverse complement.
ATCCTACAAACCATCCCATATATGTAGTGGACACTGATTTTGGAGCTTGCATTCTCCAAATAGAATAATCTCAGAAGGCTGCATTGCAGATCAGGAAACCAACAGCTCAGGCTGAGCATAATACAGGAGGTGAGATTTGGGAGATGTTCTTTGATGGAGCATGTACCAAGGAGACTGTAGGAGCAGGGGTGGTGCTAGTGTCTCCACAACAAGAAACAGTTCAATTGTCTCTAAAGCTGGTTTTTCAGGTGACAAACAACATAGCAGAATATGAAGCACTGCTGTTGGGCCTTCTAAGTTAGTGGATGAGGTAAAACTTGATGTGATACCATTGGATATCTGTGGCATGGTGTTAGGGAGTCCATATCTATATGATAGAAAAGAAATCTTCTTCCATCATGAAAACAAATACCAAATCACAAAAGATGGGGTAGAATATATTGTAAGGGCTCATCAAACTAAAATCAGTGCCATCCTTGTAAGTGCAGGACAAATGAAGAGTTTGGTGAATTCCAATAAGGGTTGCATGCTTATGATTGTAAGGGGAAAATATGTAGAATTATCTGATGCTTTCTAGGGTTGTGGTCATGTGCATAAAAATGAATTATGTGAATTAATTTCTAACTATGATGAGATGTTTCAAGAACCAAAGGGATTACCTCTGAAGAGGGAAATCCAACATGAGACACATTTGTAGCATAACGCTCCTTTATCGAATATTGGCATGTACAGGATGTCGACCATTGAGATGGAGGAGATCAAAAAGCAGGTGCAGGAACTATTGAACCAAGGGGTCGTCAGACCGAGCACTTCTCCATGTAGCTCACCAATTGTCTTAGTATCGAAGAAAGATGACACATGGAGGATGTTCATGGATTATCGAGCACTAAACAAAATCACGGTGAAAAATCGTTACCCTCTTCCCCGCATTGATGACTTATTAGATCAGTTAAAGAATTCTATCTATTTCACCAAATTGGATTTGTGTAGTGGTTATCACTAGGTCCGAATTACAGAGCAGGATGTGTGGAAAACCACCTTCAAGACCAAACAGGGGTTGTTCGAATGGATGGTGATTCCATTCGGACTTTGCAACGATCCATCCACTTTCATGAGGGTCATGAATGATCTCTTTAGGCCTTTCATTAATGAATTTATTCTTGTCTATCTAGATGATATTCTTATCTTTAGTAAAAGTTGGAATGAACATGTATGTCATGTGAAGAAAGTGTTTGATGTATTGAAAAATGAAAAACTCTATGTAAAATTGTCAAAGTGTGAGTTTGGGAAAACCTCTTTGGTTTACCTAGGTCATATTATTGATCATGGTCAGCTAAAAGTTGATCCTTATAAAGTTGAAGCAATTGTAAATTGACCTAAACCTACTAGTGTAACTGAGGTTCACAGCCTTTTGGGTGCAGTACAGTATTGGAGGAGATTTATTGCCAATTTATCTATTATTGCAGCACCTTTACACGCATTGAAAAGTGTAAAGCAATTCTTTCAATGGGGAGGAAAGTAGTAGAAGTCCTTCGAAACATTGAAACGAAAGATCACCACCGCACCAATCTTGGCCTTACCAGATCTCCAACAGTCATTTGAGATCGAGACAGACGCCAACAGATATGCCATGGGAGCTGTATTGATGTAGCAAAAGAATCCGATATGTTACCATTCCGACAAGTTATCTCAGGCTGTGATAAACTATCCCACTTAGGGCAAGGAATTATATGCCTTGGTCTAGAGTGTGAAAAAGTGGAAACATTACTTGATCGGTAAGGAGACCATATCCATATGGATCATCAGCCCTTGTAGTATCTTCATTCATAGACCAAATTGCGACAATCTCATCATTTCAGGTGGATGGGTTTTTTGCAGCAGTTTCATCTAGTAATAAAGTATAAGAAGGGCACTAGCAAAGTGGCTGATATTCTATCTCACCCTCCTATTTCTGCTTCTGTTATTTTTCATAATGCTTAGTTATCTTTTGAAAGTTATGCTGAACAGTATGTTAACGATGATGACTTTAAGGAGATTTATGAAAAACTAACCCATCGTTCACAAGTGGACAACTATCACTTGCGGGGGAAATTGTTGTATCACCTTGGAAATTTGTGCATACCCACAGGAGAAAGGGTACATGTAATCCAGGAGGCCCACACCTCCCTTGTGTCTGGTCATTTTGGTATTGAAAAAAATTTGTGTCATGTACAAAGATTTTGTTTTTGGCCTCATATGAAGAACATTGTGACTCGCCATGTAAAGGGTTGTGTGATGTGTTCTGTTTCAAAGCCCTCTAATAGAAAGCTCAGGATCTACACACCACTCCCTATTCCGAGTTGTCCATGGGAAATTGTGTTGATGGATTTTGTAGGAGGTTTTCCTTTGTCTAGAAAAAGTCATGACTATTTGTATGTCGTCATTGACCATTTTAGTAAGATGTGTATTTTAATTCCTTGTAAAAAGAAGATCACTATAGAGTAGACTTCTCATCTTTTCTTTCAGCATGTTTGGGTCCATTTTGGGTATCCCACATCAATTGTGTCAGATTGGGACTCTCGCTTTCTCGGATATTTTTGGACCAGATTGTGGAAGATGATGGACACCAAGTTGAAAAGAAGCACGACATTCCATCCACAGACTGACAGATAGACAGAGGTTGTAAACCATACCATGGTACACTTGTTGCGAGGATATTGTGTGAAACATCCTAAGTTGTGGGATGAGCATCTTCCATGTGTGCAGCATTCCTACAACCAAGTAGTGTACTCATCTGCGCAACATTCACCATTTGAGACATGTTTTGGTTACCTTCCAAAGGACCCTTTTGATATGGTCTTTGGAAGGGAAGATGACTCCAGTGGACGTAATGACAGGGACAAAGTGCAACAGTTCATCCAACGGATCCAGTTGATTCACCAAACAATACAGGAGCAGTGGGAGAAAAGTCAAGCCCGTTACAAGGCTCGACATAACAAACACTGAGTCCACCATCAATTTCAAGTGGGCGACAAAGTGTGGTTCCATAGCAACAAGGACAGGATGAAGGGAGCAGGGAAGAAGTTGCGACCAATCCGGTATGGTCCATTCAGCATTTTGGAGAAGATTGGAAACAATGTCTTTCATCTCGATTTGCCTATATATATGCAGATGTACTTCATAATGAATGTGGAGGACTTAAAACTGTATGAGCCACCATTGATTATGGACACCGAAGAGGTGGGCACAGTTCCTATAGTTGATGACTTTGCACCAGAGTATCTTGATGAGTGTTACACAAAATATTGTCACCATGACTATTTGCAGTCAATATGGGTCTATCATCACTTATACTGTCCTCCTAAGCAAGTCTCAAACCTCAGATCTCCATGTCAAGCTTTGAAAATGAGAGAAATACCTTAAAAATCATTAAAGTTCTGGTTCCGCACTTTATCTCATTGTTACCTGCGATCCCGCGCCCCCTGTTCATATTACCTGCAGACTTGCCCACTTTGTCTCTAAAGGAGTGGGTGCGGACCCCTGTGAAAGTCAAAAAGGCGCAAGTTTATTCTAAAAAACTCACTTTGGGTTAATTCTAGATGATTCTAGAGGGAATTTTGACATGGATGGTTCGTTCTTAGGTGGTTCACGCATCTCGAAAGAGAAGGAGCCAATCCCTTGATGAGAGGAGCTATCCCTTTGAAGGAGGGCTTTATCCCTTTGAAGGAGGACCTAGTAGCTTCCCTCCATTGCACTATAAATTAAGGCATTGGGCTGGTTGCTAGAGAGGTTAATTAGCTAAATATTTTTGAGGGTAAATGCTGGTGGAATTGAGACTTCCTAGTTAAGCTTGAGAGGAGAGATCACATACCTTTTGGCTTCATTGGGAAGAGAGTGAAACTTGTCAAAGTAGAGGAGACTTCTTATTGGACCATGGGAGGAGCTTGTACAACATCAAGGCATAGGTTGTAAAGTTCTTCTTTGATTTGAATTAATACAATCGGATTCATTTTTCTCAACAAATTTTCTTATGTAATTTGTTTCATGAATTCCTTGATCATCATGATAAGTATGCTTTATGATATTGGCTTTTCAGGTGCTATTTAATTTGTTTTCTTGTTTGTGTTTGTAGATTCGCTACAAGGGAGCTCATTTGGATCAAAGGAGAGAGGCTTCCACAAACTTGCATTGGACCTAAGGTAGGCCTAAAACACTTGTTTGCCTTTGTTTACAAATTGCATATTTAGAGAAAGATAGAGTTTGATTGGCTTGCATGTCACTAGATATCATTAGATACTAGGGAGGTCGATCTTGTCCACAAGAACGACTCCTATCGTAGCCTCGCCAGATTCCCCAACAGGAGATTCTTCCGCGGAAATTTTCACTAATATTCATGTTGTAGAGTCATCTACAGCCAAATCAAAATCCGGCGGTAAAAAGAAAGGGAAGAAGAAAAATAAAACAGATAAAAATTCGAAAGAGAAACCAAAAAAAGCGGAATCAAATGATGAGAAATGCAAACCTCGTTATCCTTGTCTCATTTGTGACGAAGATCATTTTATAAGATACTGCCCTCATCGTGCAGAGGTTGCGAAAATTGTCAAAGGTTCCCAAACGCCTGCTGTTTTGAAGGATCCTTTTCCAAGTCAAGACAGTAAGATGATAGGTTCTTCCTCAAATGCATCTGAAGAACACATAATGGTGATGTCCCATGTTAGGATTGCGACTTGCATGATTATGGAAGTAAAAGTCCTGTTGATGGTAAGGAAGTAGAATCTTCTCATTCGAACCCATCAACCTCAGCTCCCGGTTCCGATCCGCTATAGATCGAGAAACCTAACCCAGACTTAGTAATCAAACTGCCCGCCAAGGGTATACTTCAAAAGTCAGCTTTCAATCCACATGCAAGAGCGGCTCAGAACTATAACATTGTTGAAGATTTGGTTGTTTCACCTTCAGCAATGTTGGCTTTGGAAGTGCTGCAATCATGCCCAACACAACGAAAATTACTATTGTCGGCTATAGGAGTTGTTGACATTCAGGACTCGAACCTTATAATTTTTGATCTAGAAAATAGTACACCATGCTTACCTCATCAAATGGCTTTCCAGATCCCAGTGTTAGTAAAAAACAAACCTTGTTATAAGACTGTGATTGATGAGGGAGCCTCAACGTGTATTATGTCGATACAGTGTTGGAGATCGCTTGGTTCTCCTTCGCTAAATCAATCCCCGACGATTCTAAAGGCCTTTGATGGCCATGGGTTTCATCCTTTTGGAATTCTACAGGATTTACCTATAGGGGTTGAAGGCAAAACTGTTAATCTAGATGTGGAGGTGGTTGATGCCCCTCTAGATTACAACCTTCTCTTGGGTCATAGTTGGTCTTACACTATGACAGATGTTGTTTCATCAGTCTTTCGGCTTATAAAGTTCCCTCATAATGGAAAGATCATAAATATAGACCAGCTGACTTACTTTTCATCCGACCCAGCCTCTTCTGAAAGTATTCATCATGTCGGCAAAACAACTATCTCGTATAAGGATGTTGGAGTAAGACTAGTTAAAGATTCTAGTTTACTGGGAACTTTTCCTTTTCCTCCTATCAACGCATCGTCTTCTACTGCAACCATTCATATGATTTCATCAAACACTATTGTTTATGATGATCCTTGGATCGTACCTTCCGAATCTGAGATAGACTCATTTTGTGATGTTATGCCTTTGAGTCCATATGAAATTTCGTATCAGACCGTGCAGTCGTTTTCTGACCCATCTTCAACCAAAATTGACTTAATGAATGTGGTCCATGAGGAATCACTTTCAACATCAAACTCGGATTCAACAATGTTTTCCGAACTTGTTCACACTGATGAGAAAATTTGTGAAATCTTATGTGTTGATGATTTACCATGGGAAGATCTCCATCATAGATCTTCGTTTTTGCCTGAGAGTGATCATTTTGAAAATGATTTTTCATCTATTTTTACGACTAAATATGTCAAGGAACCTCAGAATCCAATGAAAAATCCTGATTCAGATTTAAATTTTGGAAACATTTCTCGAACTATTCCTATTGATATTTTGGTTAAGCCTGGAATTGTTGAAAACATTCATATAGGTTTCTCCTGTATGGAAAATGAAATTCAAACATATAAGGCCCTATTTCAATAATTCCGTGACGTGTTTGCCTGGTCATATGAGGAAATGCCAGGAATTGACCCAGCAATTGTTGTTCATGAAATCAAAACTTACCCGGATGCTAAACCTTTCCGGCAACGTTTGCGTTAGATCCACCCGCGAAAAGCTGCTGCTATTAAAGCAGAAGTTGAAAAATTACTCAAAGCAGGTTTCATTTATCTGATTCCGTTAACGGATTGGGTATCGAATATTGTTCCTATTAACAAAAAGCAAGGGACAATAAGAATATGTATCGATTATAGGGATATTAATCGAGTGTGTCCAAAAGATAATTACCCAACTCCCTATATCAATCAAATCATTGATGATTGTGCCGGCAGTGAAATATTCTCCTTCATGGATGGTTTTTCTGGATACAATCAAATCAATATTCTACCTGCTGATCAACCAAAAACGGCTTTCATTTGTCCATGGGGGACATTTGCTTATTGCAAATTACCTTTTGGGCTCAAGAATGCTGGGGCAACTTTTCAAAGAGCCATGTCTTACGCGTTTCATGACATCAAGCACATTGTGCAACCCTATCTCGATGATTTACCTGCTCATTCATTACATCGAGCTGATCATCTCATCCATTTACGAGCAATATTTATGAGGTGTAGGCATTATCGGATTAGGTTGAATCCACACAAGTGTGTTTTCTGTATAGAAATAGGTTGGTTACTAGTGTTTATTTTTTTGAAAGTCAGCATTCGTGTCGATCCCTCGAAGGTTGAAGCTATTGTCAAATTGCCTCCTCCTTCGAGTCTTCGCCAACTCCAAAGTTTGCAAGGGAAAGCAAACTTTTTACGTAGATTCATTCCTAACTACGTCGAGATCACAAAGGGTTTTACCCAATTGTTGAAACAAAATACTCCATTCTTTTGGGATGATATAGCTGATAAATCTTTTGATGCACTAAAACACGCATTGACCCATGCACCGTTATTGCATCCTCCCAACTACAACCAGGACTACTTCTTATATCTCGCCGCCTCCCATTCCACCATTTGAATGGTGTTAGTTCAGGAAGATGAATTTTGTACTAAAGATGTGATATATTACCTTAGTTGAACTTTAAATCCAACTGAGCTAAAATACTCACATGTGGAGAAATTGGCATTGGCAGCTGTTCAAGCTGTCCAACGTTTTCGTCATTACATTTTACTACGTAAACTACAATAATTTCTGATTGCAACCCTATGATCTATATTTTAACCAAGCAATTGCTAGGGGGCAACTACTCCAAATGGATTGTCATCCTGCAGGAGTTTGACTTGGAATTTGAAAAGTCTAAGTCGAAGAAATCTTTAGTTTTTGCGGAGTTAATGTGTGACTTCCCGCGTGCTGACACAGAAACTGTGGCGGAGGAGCCCATCACAGACAAAACCTTGTTTCTAATCATCACTTTAGATCCATGGTATGGGGATAGCATCGTTTATCTCTAGACCCAATCCTTTCGGCCAGAAATTTCAAGGTCAGAATGTCGAAAAATACGATTCCAATCCCAACAATTCAGAATTATTGGAGATACTCTTTATCGCCGTGGGGAAGACTCTGTTTTTCGATGTTGTTTAACTCATGAGGAAGCTGAAAGGGTTCTGAATGACTGTTACTCTGGAGCATGTGGCGGTCATATGTCTGGGTTTGCCACAACCCAAAAGATATTGCGTGCTGGCTACTTCTAGCTGTCTTTGTTTAAATATTGTATTAACGCGGTCCGAAAATGCCACAACTGCCAAATTTTTGATCGAAAGATGCACGCTCCACCTGATCCTCTCCACCCTATAATTGCCATTGGTCCGTTTGCAAAATGGGGTATTGATTTTATTACATGTAACCCTCACTCGGCTTGGGGGCATGCGTATATCATCCTTGCGGTATATTATTTTACCAAGTGGGCCGAGGCGATGCCTAAATTTGAGACAGATGGAAAAAAAACTGCGATTTTCGTGTTCAATCATATAATTGCTAGGTTTGGTGTTCCACAAGCGATTATCACTGATCATGGGCATCATTTTCGAAACGTTATGATGACTGAACTTACAGGCCAGCTTGGCTTACGTCACGATAGTTCAACTCCATATTATCCACAAGCTAATGGTCTGGTTGAAGCCATCAACAAATTTCTAGTCATCATGATCCAACGAATCATTGGGATTCATAGGTCGAATTGGCATAACATGCTATTTTCAACGCTTTGGTTGTATCGAACCTCAGTAAAAACATCAACAGGGTTCAGTCCTTTCCAACTAGTTTATGGTCTGGAAGCTGTGTTACCCATTGAATGCGAAATCCCGTCATTGAAAATGGCCATCGAGTTACTTCCAGCCACTTCCGAAGAAGAAAAACGTTTGTTATCTTGGCTCAGCTAGATGAGAATCGACGTGATGCTGCATTGGCGATCGAAACTCATGCCAAACGTATTAAATCTCAATATAATCGAAATGTTACCCCTCGAAGTTTTTCGGAAGGAGACCTAGTCTTATTGTACGATCAAGCAAATGATAAATTAGGTGTTGGAAAATTCGTACCTATGTGGCATGGTCCTTATTTTGTCAAGAGAAAGCTGGCAAAAGGAGCCTATGAATTGGTAGACTTTGACGGGGTCTCTTTAGGTAAACCCAGAAATGGTCTTTACCTAAAGAGATATTATGCTTAAAATCTGGGTGTGGAGATTTTTAGTGGTGTGTTTTAGTTTTAAAAAGTGTGCTTAGCTTAGAGAGTGTTTTTCGTCATTATTCATGCTTATCTTGGTTTTACTCTTGATATTGCAGATGTCGACGCCTCTCCAAACATACATTGGTTTTGCTGATGGTGCTTGTCATAATACATGGAACATTTCTTCCGCAACTTGGGTTATTTATTCACCCTCTGACGAGTTGGTATCTATGCATGGGGTAAGCCTCAGTCAAACAACGAATAACATTGTAGAGTATAGTGCAGTGATTGAGTTATTATCTGAATCTATTTCATTTGGGATTCGGAGTTTGATAGTGAGGTTAGATTCTGAACTCATTGTATTACAGCTTAATAGAGTATATGCCATTAGAAATCTAGTGTTATTGAGATTATTTTTGAGAGTGCGTCTCTTGGAACGTGAATTTGATTATATTGAATATCAGCATATTCCAAGATATTTAAATACATTAGCAGATGCAATTGCTTCTCGAATGTTGAGTAGACATTTGCAATAATCATACAAATAAATTTAAAAACATTCCATAACATGTTTTACAAGATAAGCGGGTAATAGTGATATAGTATAATATAGGAGTGTAAAAATATATATCGTCCTCGATCAAAGGTTGAAAAACACCTTATGATCGGCAAAAATGATAGTACAAAAATCAAAATGTCATATGTGTCTACAATAGGCGATCATCCTATCACTGGTGATGATCTCAATAAGAAACCATTGTACGGGCCACCTTACAAAGGAACCTCCTGAAAGGTCCTAGGACCCCAATCACATAGCGCTGTAGTCGAAGAGGAATGTCATCTATGCTGGTCTCGGGAATGTCTCCTGTCAAACGCTCTAGATGGCTCTCCAATTCAGCCAAGGTCTCTGCTGATTCGTCCTATGGAGCTGGTGCCACTGTAGCTGGTTGTTTCCTCTCGTAAGGCCGGAGAGCGGCTGGTTGCCGTGGACCTACATCTACATTTGAAACTTTTACTATCAATTTTGGGATGAGATAAAAACAAAAAAAATTAAATTAGGAAAATGTTGAAAATGATTTTACCTGAGTCATCCCATTGCTCTCCTGGTGGAAGAGCCATGTCTGGGTCACCACGAAAATCTACCCCAGCGTAAGGAAAGTCCTGAATAGAAAAAACCTGGTTTTCCAACCAATGGAAATACTCAGGAGTGAATCGAACGACCTCTGTCCCCTCCTCAGGATGACGGGCCATAACTGCAACCCATCGCATCAGTTTGGGCTCTCGAGGAAGTCCAGCTCCAACAGTGAGGTGCTGTGGGACCAACATTGGGACCCTCTCCAGACCAAATCTCACGACTAAAACACCATATCCAAAGGTCTTCAGTTGTCCGTTCTTGGCTCTAGTCAGTTGGCCTTTTATATTAGCCAACACAGCAATGCACCAGTTGAAGATGGTTCCTCAAAAGCAGTCAACTACCATCCGCAACTGGGATCTAGTGGATACATGTAGTGCTGCGCTCCCGCAGAGCCTGGTAACAGTAAATGCTATTACCTTGAGTTCAGGAAGGGATATGGTTTTGATATCTATCCCTTTGTCTCTAGTCTGGTTGTTACAGAACTCTAGCCGGAGGCTATCGATAGACTGGCCACCTGGCCTAGTCCCGAATAGAGTCAAGTGTTCACCTCTCTTAGGAAAACCAGTCAAAAAGTATATGTTTGCCGGATCCATTTCGAGCTAGTGACCACTAATGAAGAAGCACTGGTCCTGTATGCTCCACCTGTCTACCAGCTATTGCAGAAAGTCCACCTGGGCCCTCATGCTAGGTATGGCCCAGAATTTGTATAAGCCGCATGCCTTCAATGCATCAATCAAAGGTTGATGATTTATCGCGGCAAGATCTACGTCCTCATGCTCCCATTCTCGCCAATCAAGCATGATGTATACTCTACATTCAACAAAAAAGGCGAATTAGAATATGTAAAATTGAAATTTTTGGGTGAAATTTGAGTTTGTTATGTTTAAAAAACCTTTGCGCGGGGTATGCACCCTCTCTGTTAGAGACAGTGCGTGGGTCCACACGTTGCCTTAAGGGCAGGTGCGGACCCCCGACTTTTTTCCTTGTGCGAAAAAGTCGGGGTCCGCGGGTCCCCTGTGTTATACCTGCGGACCCCCACGCGCGGGTTTTTTGACCTAAAAGCTCCTAAAAAATGAAATGAAACCCTAAAAACCAATTTGAAACGGATGAAATTAAAGAGTAGGATGATGTGGATTACCTGGAGGAGACAACGTTCGATTCCAACGGATGGATTTTCAACAATATTCACGGGAAGTTTCTGACCAAAAGCTCTATTTTCTCACCCAAAAATCAAACGGTAAAAATGAATTTACGAAAGCCCTTTCTATAAGTTTTTTGAATAAATGAGTTGTTAATTTGTTTATGTTTCACTTTAGAAAGGTAACTTTTGTAGCATTTTTATCCATTTTAAACAGGTATGAGTAATGTTTGAGTTTTTGTTCAGGATAACGGATTTTTCAAGCAAAATCGGTCATTTTCGATGAAAAAACATTAGTCATCTTTAAGCTCTTTTCTGACTCCTAAAACATGAAAAGATCGCTGAGTTTTTCTTTTTAAACTTGTTAAAACGGAACTAAAAAGACGGTCCACTTACAACTCTTTTTCTGATCGTAAAAACATGAAAATATTGTCGGATTTTTGTCGTTTCAAATTCGATATTGGTTATAAAACGACGTGTCATTGATCGCTTTTTTACTTTTTTGGATCAGAGGCACTAATTATGAAAAGTACTCCTTGGTCATAATGATCAAGCGGTTCTCTCAAGTATTATTTTATACTTTTTTGGGCTTGGGAGACACAAATTTATGAAAAAGGTCAACCATGGAGCCTTCTTAAGTTTTTTCAGACTCTCTAAAATTGAAAAACGTCGAGTTTCTCCTATACTAGACTCATTAAAATTTAACAGTAAAGGACCTGTTCAATTACAAACAGGAACGGACCACTCCTTCTTAAGGTTCGAATTTAAACTAAGTTTGACTCATCCAAAGGATGAGCTTACAATCAAGCAAAAGTTATCCTCCTCAAGCTTGTCAAAAATAAAGAGGTACTTGCTAGAAATGGTGGGGGATAAGGGAGAAAAATGAGCCTATTTGTCATACTTTGTAACCACTCTTGAACACGACACTTTTATTCACCTGGGTTGGGAAATCCTTTGCCTAACAGTTGATCAAACCATATTGAAATTCTTTAGCCAGTTTCTGGGTATTAACTTTGGGTCAATTGTCACCAAACCATCTGTTGTGTCGTTATGTGTTCAAGAGGTCATTGCAAATAAGCCATTCATCTGCAAAATATCTGTCATCCATATTGACCATCCCTGAGTCAGTCCTTGCAACTAAATTTATTCAAACTTGATCTATGATTTCGTGTTGTGGGCTTTCCTACGACGGATCGCTTTCTATTGACTTCAGCTCATTATCTAGAAAGATGATTTAGAAATCGTCAGTACCTTGGGATCTGCATGCCTCAATGGCAGGTTTCTCGCCTTCGACGATAGGTTGCATCATTGACCTTCGATCAAAGGATTCCGTGACATGTTCAACATCAACACATCTATTCACATCTCATGGATTGTACTGAGTACTTTGAGAGCCATTGACATTACTGGTGGTTTCTCTAACACTTGTTAACAGTTTACATCATTGACTGGTAATCAAGTAGTTTCTACCATGTTCGAATTCAACACATTCATTCGCATGGATAGAATTGTACTGTTTTGGGAAGTAGAAATGAAGACCCTGGATCTAGTTTCCGCCATCCAGGCTGTGAGGAATTTTGTATTCATTATACTGTGGACTATTCATAAACAGATGGCTGGGTCCATACTGTGTCTACATGTGTCTATACTTGTGATGTATTACAAGATCATTCCTATGTCGGAGCAGTAGTTAGTTTTCTAGTCAGTTTTTATCTGAGTATGGGAATGCCTACCTCAACGATGATATGATCTCATATATATATATATATATATATATATATATATATATATATATATGCATTGAATGTTTTTACAGGTTCCAACCAGGCTCTCCACAAGATGATCCTCAAAATGATAAAGTACTTCACTCTTCCTAGATGATAAATGAAATCCTCATATACTACAGACTTTGCACTTTAGGGGGCAATCTGTTACACAAATATTGTCACCATGACTATTTGCAGTCAGTATGGGTCTATCATCACTTATACTGTCCTCCTAAGCAAGTCTCAGACCTCAGCTCTTCATGTCAAGCTTTGAAAATGAGAGAAAGACCTTAAAAATAATTAAAGTTCTGGTTTCGCACTTTCTCTCACTGTTACCTGTGGTCCCGCACCCCCTGTTCATATTACCTGCGGACTTGCCCACTCTGTCTCTAAAGGAGTGGGTGCGGACCCCTGTGAAAGTAAAAAAGGCGCAAGTTTATTCTAAAAACTCACTTTGGATTAATTCTAGATGATTCTAGAGGGAATTTTGACGTGGATGGTTCGCTCTTAGGTGGTTCATGCATCCCAAAAGAGAAGGAGCTAATCCCTTGATGAGAGGAGCTATCCCTTTGAAGGAGGGCTTTATCCCTTTGAAGGAGGACCTAGTAACTTCCCTCCATTGCACTATAAATTAAGGCATTGGGATGGTTGCTAGAGATGTTAAAAAGCTGAACATTTTTTAGGGTAAATGCTGGTGGAATTGAGACTTCCTAGTTAAGCTTTAGAGGAGAGATCACATACCTTTTAGCTTCATTGGGAAGAGAGTGAAACTTGTCAAAGTAGAGGAGACTTCTTGTTGGACCCTGGGAGGAGCTTGTACAGCATCAAGGCACAGGTTGTAAAGTTCTTCTTTGATTTGAATTAATACAATCAGATTCATTTTTCTCAACAAATTGTCTTATGCCATTTGTTTCATGAATTCCTTGATCATCATGATAAGTATGCTTTATGATATTGGATTTTCAGGTGCTATTTAATTTGTGTGCTTGTTTGTGTTTGCAGATTCGCTACAAGGGAGCTCATTTGGATCAAAGGAGTGAGGCTTCCACAAACTTGCATTGGATCCAAGGGAGGCCTAAAACACTTGTTTGCCTTTGTTTATAAATTTCATATTTAGAGAAAGATAGAGTTTGATTGGCTTGCTTATCACTAGATATCATTAGATACTAGGGAGGTCGATCTTGTCCGCAAGAATGACTCATTCCGTGTGACAATGAGTTACTTGAAGAGATCATCCTTGACAGAAGAACCAGAGCTTCACAACGAGGAGATATGGAATACCTTCAAGTTGGTTTCAAGGGGATGCACCCTAGCAAGGCAAAATGGTTGGAAAAGAAAAGAGTGAGGGAACAATTCCCTCACTTGCTAATTGACTATTAAAGCTTTTGGCGGTCCAAAATCTCCTTAATGGGGAGGATTGATCCAGGTGGATCTTCAGACACAGTGGCATGGAAAAAGCTCAAATTTAAAAGTGGTGGAAAGATGATTAACTTGACATCAGATCGAAGTGCTCGTTGCCCTGATTCCAATGGTGCGAACGACACTCCAATCCGAGTCTGGATGAAGAAGATAGAGTTAGTCAAAGTTGGGTTGAATTTTGATGACTGGGCATGATTAATGAAGGCACAATTTGGACTCTTTCCAGCGGACGGAATCCGGCCAACTCCAACCAAATTCTGGGAAAATTTGTTGCCTCACTAAAAGGATTCCTTCGGTCCAAAACCAAATTTTCAAAAATGCGCAAGTTGTTTTTGTATAACAAAAAAATATTAAAAAAATGGGTGGCGGGCCACCAACCCCGCCACCCAAAGAAAAAAAACAACAAAAAAAGGAGGGGAAGGCCACGACCCCCGGCCCCTCCCACGGTCACGGGACTCAACATAAATGTAGGAGGGACAGGCCATGACCCCGGCCCCTCTGCTGCTCCCATGAAGCCAACAACTAATGGACATGGGTGGGCTGACCCTTGGGGCATGGACCCAACCCAAAACAACAACACTGTAACCATAAACATAAGAGGTGCAGCCATTAAAAAATTACGGAACTGAAATTTAATTTTAAAACATTTTTGTTTGTGGTGTATTAAAAAAGGAGGTGAGGTTTGACCACCTGACCTCCTCCCTATTAAACTAGATCACAACCAACTCCACTAATAGCTTTATTGGGAAATATGTCACACAACTTTTATTTAAAACATAGTTTTCAGTGCGCTCAGGCAGAGGAGGCCGTGCACGTAGTTGGAGGCAGAATTTTGCAGGAGGGGCGAAATTTCACTTTGTCAGAATGTGACAAATTTTATATGGTTTCAGCACTTCTCGACACTACGAACGCAATGGCGTTGTCCATTTCTCCATCAGATTTCTACATTTTCAACCATTTTTCAGTATGGAGGTATAAGACTCCTTTTTGTAACTGATGCTTGTACTCTTATTTTTCGTGCCACTTAATGAATGAAGGCCTCCCCTTTGATCGAGCAAGGCCCAGAGACATGGTCCAAGTTGGACGAACTCCGTTATCAAGTCTTGTTGTCTTCTTTCATGCTTTATGTGTTTCTCCTCTTGTCTCATGTTCACATTAAGTTTTCTTTGTTAAGCTACAATTTATGCATGTAATTCTTTAGCACATCTATAAGCAAAAGATTTTGGATCAATTTGATAAATCAGGTCTTAGGTATGTAGGTGAATCCTCAAGCAAGAATGATAATGCTTCAAACAACAAGGATATGAGGAAGTTATAAAGAAATGTTGATGCTCCCAGTTTCAACAAAGGTAAAGATAAGAGTCAAGGGGATAATGAAGTAAGTCTTGTTCTAAGAAGAAATGAAAATGTTGTCAAGGATGTGAGAAGCAATAATTATCATCAAAGGATCTCAAGGCAGAAAGGCTTCAGAAGTACATCGAGGAAACCTCCATCTCCCAGGTACCAAATTTTATTTCTTGGTTATTGTTATTCTTGTACAAACTTTGGACATGTGGCAAAAGATTGTAGGGTTTATAATGATCCACGTCAATCTTCGAGAAGCAATTTTGCAAGAAGAAGTCATGAACTCTTATTCATGAACAACATAAAATGCTTCAAGTGTCATAACATTGGTCATATGGCATGTAATTGTAACTTGATTTGGGAACCTTCTCAAGCTAGAACCATGCTAGAAAATAAAGTTACAAAAGTATGGAGAATAAAGAAAATACAATCTAAAAATCTCGTGAACGCTCCAGCCAACAACACATGTTGTTGACTTGATGAAGATATTCTTGATATTTCGAGTGTTTGATGATGGGATTCTGCCAAAAAGAGACCATGCATACAGTTAGTGGGAGCTTGTGATTCTTGAGCATTATTGTAGAAGCTATTCATGAAAGGGTCCTTATTAAAGACTCCTTAATTCTGACTGTGAAGACAACAAAATTTGGATTGCAGAAGTATAAAAACTTGGACTTGAACATTTGGTGTATGGCTATTTGGAGCCTATTTGGAAGCATTGAAATGGAGCATCTTTAAGCATTGTTGAAAGCATTATGAAGAATTTCTGAGACATGAAGAGGGGATAATGTGCTAGTTGATGATGAAGCAGTAATCCTTCTATCTTGAGTAAAAATAAGAGCACCACGACAAGGGGAGTAACATACCGATAAAATATACTATTCATAAAGAACAAAAGCAGTTCGATAGGGGAGTCCTTGTGCACTCCTTTGCCATTGATGTCAAAGGGGGAGAGAAGAAGAATTTTTCCATCAATGACAAAGGGGGAGATTGTTAGTCTTGGTTGTCATTGATGTAAATATAGCAATGTTTTCTTTGATACATGATTGCCATTGATGCCCATTGATCATAATGATCATAGTGATGAAAGTTTGATATATGATGATATGATGAGATGGAGGACCCAAGTGGATTGAATAGCAGGAGGTCAACTGAACAACAATTGAATAGTAATTGAACAAAAAATGACACAAGAGGTTAATTGATCAGCAATTGAATAGAAAATGATGTAGTAGATCCAGTAAAGCAACAGGAGCAAGAATCCAAAGAGAAGATGAAGAGTTTATCAAAAGCCATCAAAGAAACAAGTCATTGGAGCAAGAGAAGCAAGTTATCACATATGCCCAAGGGTAAGTGTTATCAAAAGAACAAAGAGCAACAATGTTAACAGAGTAAAGAAGAAAACTATCGGAAGAGCGGAAGAGTGAAGATATGTCACAGGAGCAACAACTATCGGAAGAGCAGGGGTAGGAAAGTATGGACTTCCTTGATCGTGGCTGAAGTCCTGCACTCAATCCTAGCTGTCAATATCATAATTCAACCCTTAGATCACGATCAACTGTGGGGGTTAATGACGTTTTTAATCCATGTGCCAGTCGAATTCTCACAAACCGTCGATTGCAATTTGAGCTGCAGACCGATCTATTTATGAAAACAATCCTAATGTAATATCACATCTGCCTATCAGAACGATCATATCGCATGTCATAAAGGGATGTATATCTAAATCCTCTGATTGCGATAACACTGTGGACCCGCTGCACCATTAGTTTCTAAGGGATGTCAAACTACCAATTGCAATGGGTTTATTAACAACTACTTAAGATCATATCACATCCACTCCGTCGGTCGTAGGGGATCGACTATGTTATGAGAAGACCTTCAGAAGTTGTGATTGTGATTAAAGGTGATGACATGGCATGTGGGACTTCCATATGGGTAATGTATCTTGGGCATCTATCATAGAGAAGAGGTAACAGTTCACAACTCATGAACTTGAAGGAACAGGGGAAGCCAGAAGGTCAAACAAAAAAAAGAAGAAGTGTAAGGGTCGAGAAGCCAAAGGTCTGGCAGATGATGAAGGTACAAAAGAAGCCAAAGATCGAGTGAGAGAGAAGTAAGAAGAAGGACAAAAGTAAACCGTAGGTCCAGTAGGACAGAAGGAAGCCGAAGGTCCAGAAGGACAGAAGGAAGCCGAAGGTCCAACAGGACAGAAGGAAGCCGAAGGTCCATCAGGATAGAAGTAAGCAGAAGGACAGAAGTAAACCGTAGGTCCAACAGGACAAAAGGAAACCAAAGGTCCATGAAGACATAAGGAAGCTGAAGGTCCAGCATGACAGAAGGAAGCTAAAGGTCCAACAGGAAAGGAGGAAGCAATTATGTTGATTGGGTTAATCTTTGAAAGGCTCGTACTTGCGATGAGTTAATCAAGTACATAACGAAACCTGAAGAACAATTATGTGAAGGGGAAAAATAAAGTTTCATCTAAAATAGTTTGAAGGGAGTAGTAGCCAGCACCAGCATTGAAGAATTTGTGAGTCTAGTTCTGGGAAGTAAGAGATCGTGATAGCGAGAACAATGAGAAGTAATCACACTTGAAACAATTACCACAATATTAAAGAACAAAGGCTTGAAAACAGAGAATTTATTTTGTGCATACATTGAGGCTTAACACAAATACCTTGTTGGAAAGCTTCAACAAATATTGGAAACATCATTGGAGATCATGATGCCTATTTGAAATCACCATGAGGTAACTTTGTAGACTCTGTTAGGGCAATATGAAGATTTGTGAATACTACTTCATATGAAGACAGGTTGTCATTGATGTAGCAGTGAAGGTGTAGATAGACATAATTCAGTAAAGAAGATGTTGGGAGTAGAGAATAACTACCAAACATATCTAGATAATATATAACAGAGGGTTGGAGCCCTTAGGGTTGGTGCCTCAGAATTGGAAGTATTAGCATCCTTGGAGTTGGTGCTCCTAAATCCAAGGTTGGTGCCTTGACAAGACAGGGTTGGTGCCCTGGAGGTTGGAGCCTCATAAAAAGTCCAAATTGGTGCTTGGCAACTGGTTGGAGCCCTACATACATTATATTTGATTTATTGTAAAGATTATATTAATAAAATTATTTATTCTTGTTGTTCATTTTGTGTTCTAAATATAAATTATTTAACTGACAAAAATAACAATTGAAAAGGAATACTGATTCACCCCCCCTCTCAGTATTTCCAACATAATATGGGAATGGATTCAACCCACTTGGTAAAGTAGTCAACAATTACTACAATGTACTTATGGCCATCTTGGGATGGCGGGTTGCAAGTCATGAAGATAATGCCCCACTTGTAGAATGGACCAATAACTATGATAGGTTGTAAAGGAGTAGAATGGGCTTTATCTTTTTTGGCATATCAATGGCGATGTTCACAACGTTTAATTACTTTGATGCAGTTGTGGAAGAGAGTTGGCCAAAAATAACTTGCATGGAGGATATTTTGGGAAGTGGTAATCCTGAAGAATTGGCCACCACAACCTCTTCTGTGGAAATCATTTAAGACTTTCTCATCTTCTTTAATTGTAAGGCATTGGCGTAAAATGGTGTCCATACCTTGACAATAAAGAATGTCTCTGATGAGGAGGTAGCATGGTGCTTTATGGTGAATGTGTCGTCGATTGTCACATGTGAGTTGAGGATTGAACTTATGATTTAGTAGGTAAAGGAGAATGTCATTGTACCAAGAGTCATTTGTTGATATAATAAACATGTGTTCATTGGGGAAATAATCATTTAAAAGGGACTCTTGGGATTCTGAGGGGAGAAAAATAATGAATTCAGCAAGGATGAGAGGTTTCCTGCTTTTGGGGGAATAAAACTAGAGATCAAATTCTTGCAAAATAATGACCCATTGGTCATATTTATGGTTCATCATAGGGTGAGTAAGCGGGTATCACAAAATATTAATACTAGAAATGACGTGGGTGGTCTGAAGGATTACGTAATGCCTAAGCTTCTGTACGGAGTGTATGAGGGCTAAGGTGGTCTTCTCGATTGGTTCATAATTCAAAGAAGGTACTGAGACACTTTCACTGATGTAATAAATGGCATTCTCTCTATTATCAGTTCCTTCTTAGACTAACACACCTATGATGGCTAGTTTTGATGACAAGAGGTAGAGGGTGTAGTCCTTGTTATGGTTAGGTGGGATTATTAATGGTACTTGTGACAACATGTCTTTCAAAGCCTCAAATGAAGATTGAGCTTGCTCATCCCATCAGGATGGGACATCCTAATGGAGAAGGTCGAGAAAACCATGCGCACATGTCTCATAATCAAGAAAAAAGTGTCGTAAGAAATTGGCCTTACCTTGCAAGCTTTGTAACTGC
This sequence comes from Pinus tabuliformis, assembly GCA_031772625.1. Lineage (NCBI taxonomy): Eukaryota > Viridiplantae > Streptophyta > Pinopsida > Pinales > Pinaceae > Pinus > Pinus tabuliformis. The sequence continues at coordinate 1,416,993,971 of CM062820.1, read as the reverse complement.
TTCAAAGTGTTAGGTGGTGGGATTTTGCAGATGGCTTAGAATTTTAGCGGGTCAACTCTAATACCCTGGTGGGAGACAATGAATCCTAACAGTATTTCCACATTTACGTAGAAGACACACTTGAGAGGATCAAGCATAGGTTATAATATGAACAATGATGAAACACAAGGCAAAGTCCCTAAAGATGATCTGATTGCTTCTTGGAACAGATTGTGAGGTCATCCAAATAGATGAGGATAAGATGATCTAGATCATGAAAAATGTAATTCATATCCCACTGAAAAGTGGTTCCAAATTTTTTAAGGCCAAATGGAACAATGTGATAGGTGAAAGTACCCCATGGGGTGGTGTTGCTGTAAAAAACACAACACCCCCATTTTGATTATCATACTTATAAATGGGGACCCTTTTGTATTTTCATTTGGATTTTAAATCATTGGTTAGTTCATTTTTTCCTAAATTAGCTTTGTTTGTTTTGAGTGTGCCTTAATATTATTCAAAATTTATTTTATTAATAAAACTTTGTTTTAAACTTCATTAATTAGAATAAATGAATCAAATAGCCTCGAGACCAAGAATTACATTATTGTGTTACTTTAATTTTTTTTTATATTGAACCAAAGTTAAATCGGGCCTTTGAATAATAATCAATTGTCGGAGTAATAAACTATTGTAATAATACTTTGGAAACCTTTTAACCAAAGTTCACAAATGTAAATACAACAATGTGTATTATGAAACACTATCAAAGAAATACCCATATCGGCATTTTCGTTATGAGTCACATTATAAAAATTGCAATAAACCAAATGTCCGATATCAGTTGGACCCACCTTCCACATCATTTCTTCTGCTCAGGAATATCGGTGATTGGATATTTTCAACTGAACAAGCCTTTAAAACCTCTGATCTCTGATATGTGATACAACCTTCCCCTTCGACCTTCGATATGCTCCAATCTCCGACACGTTGGACATGATATAATTAAAGATTTGGTTTAATTGTGATATCACGTCCACTCGTAGATCAAAACTTTTGTAATGGCACACAAATAAAGTCTCTGATATAGTTAGGATCTGATTGGTTTTATTACAATGATTTAATTCAAAATCATGTCCGCTCTATATCATATTTCCACAATCATAATGTTGGCTATGTTGCAACTGTTTCAAAACCTCTAATACCTAAATTCTTCGATATTCATCTGCGTTTTCCAGTCATTGTTTTAATGTTCTCGAGATATTCCTTATGTTTTTTCATTACAATTGGTTAATCTTCGAGCTATTTTAAATAAAATGTTAATTTCTTTGTTTTATTTGGATTGTAAGATAATCCCAGTGTCGATTCTAGAATATTTTAGACTTTTGATTATAATCGGACAATTGAACCACTACAACGCTAAAGAAAGCCAAAGACTGTTGATAAGGATATTCAGGGATTCTGTTGGAAACAACCCTTCATCCTATTCAAAGTCTGTTTGAATTGGATTCATATTTTGTTTTTGAGATTTGATAAGAATAGGCTAGGAGTATCCATTGGATATTAATGTATTATTTGGCTTTTTGTTTATGTAATTTTTAGTTGAGAAACTACGAAAGACTATTATTCTTTCAAATGTATAAATACTCATCTTGATTATGAGATCGGATTCTGATTTGAATTCAAAAAAGACACTTATATGTGCACTACTGTCTGTAAGTGATCTTTTATTTTAATGTGGAACCATCAATCATTTCTGGAGAAGGTATCACAGAATTCTTCTTGGGTACTATTATTCTAGATTTCTTTTGTCTCTATTTTTCAAAAGAAATTGTTTATTTTATTCATTCTTGTGTATTGAATCAAATTTGGTATTTTTCACTATTGAAGATACTAATGAAAGTGATATTCAGTTTTGAATGATTCATTGAGTTTTACATGTCCACTATCATTAAAAGCTAATTTTTATTAACTATATAATCAAGATTACTTTTATCATATAAGGGCATTACTTCTAGTTTTAGTTATTTATCTATATTACCAAGTAACATTGGAAAATTATAAAAGCATGTCCAAATAAATCTCGTGTACATTTAGTTAATAAGCTTATAGTTTAGATTATATTAGAGTACTATTGTTGGCTACGCGGGGTCTGACCCTGGTTCAGCAGTGAGTTTAGCCAAGCAAATCCCGGTACTACTGTCCCTTTCCAGTCCACGGAGCGCGGACTGAGGTCTCACTCGAAGTTGTATGGGAGGGTGCTGGAACCAAGTTTCTACACCCTAGGGATATCTTGAGGAGGTTTCTGGAGGTTTATGATCCCAACCTGCATGTTGTGATGCCCCACGCAACTTTCTATCAACACGTGCACACCTTAGAGAATACAATATTATTTCGATGCGATCCTTACTGTGTTATCATGTTAGTCCTTAACTTAGTTTGTGCCGGCCCAATGTTCTTTATTATTTATTCAAATTTCAGATGAGCACGCATATTTGAAAACAACATCAATGCATAAGGATAACTAGGACGTAGAAATACATATTTACAATAAGACGCACAATATTATGAATCAATCTTATCTTTAGTAATACTCAAGTTCAGTTACAAACCTGACTCCGCCCTGCGCACTTAGCTACAGGGGTCCGTACACTCAGCTACAGACTCTACTAGGCCTCTGCACACTTAGCTACAAAGCCTCTATCACTATGACCCAATACACTTTAGATTCACTTATATCTTCTAACCATGCCCTCGCATCTATCTGTTACTTATCAAAACTAAGACTCCCTTTCCACTTAGAGCCTCACTCTATTTATACAATCCCATGGTTTGTGGACCATGGGTAGGCCGACACACTTTACATTAAATTACATTATCGTAGGGTAGACAACCCTAGACTCTCATGCTCCACTCCTGCATTTTGCGGGGTCTTTACATTAGACTTGACCAAAACCTGGGCTTCAAGCCCCAAAACATGCTATGGACGGATCCACTACCCAACAGGCCCCCAACACAATCATCGTGAGTTGTCCCGAGTCACTCTGCTGATGTGGTAATCTTTGCGCGAAGTCCATGCGGCAGGTCTCGTGCAGCTTGTGTGTCTGCAACACACTGTTCTACTGCCTGTTGTACTTGTTGCACACGTATCGTTGAACTTTCGTGAGCAGGGTCACATTCCTGTCCCACAGCATATAGTTCCTACATCTATGCCAGCTTCCCTTCAATGGTAGCTGTGATTGTGAACGCTTCATTGATCTATGGTTGGATGTGTGCTTTAAGCAGAGATTCCTTTTGGTGTGCAGCGTCTAATCGGTCCTTCAGTGCCCTTTCCTGCTATAGTCTAGTGAGTCATTGAGTAAGGGAAACCGCCTACACGGTGCCCTGGACACTGTCATAATCCTGCTGCAACTTGTGTTGTAGGTTCGGGTCTTCCTGCGAGTGCGTAAGTATGGTTAGTGCTTGCTCCAACATCCAAGTGCACCCCTGGGTCGCCTGGCCAATTTGTTCCAACCCCATCTGGATAGTGCAGGCACACTACTCTCTGACTTCTGGGGGTGTGGAGGGTTGTGCCTTTAATCACAGCTTGGCGATTTGCAGGTTTAGCTCCAACTGAACCTTTGTCGTTTCCTCCCAGGCCTCGCGGACTCCGGCCACCAATCTATGGACCCACTCTGCTACTTGTAGCTCTGCCGACACGACCAATTCTAGAACGCTCCTGCATGCATCCTCTACGACTTACTCCAATCCGCTAGCCTGCGCAAGCAACTCATCCCTCTGGATGTTGAGATGGTCCATGTTGATTTTCTTCTCATGCAGGACCTAGATCGCTCGGCCTTCCCGGGCGCGGAGTTTGGTGATGACCCCATCCTGCAGCTGGTATATTATTTCGCGTGATAGGAAGGCCAAGTTCATGCTGACGCCTTTCATGTTGCTCATCGCAGCCCGATCATCCCTGCTTGCTGCTGCTAACACACCTTCAATCAAGATGAAGGTGTTACCCATATGGGCGCACAACGGTTATTTGGCCTCAGTAGTTCCTACTGTGACATACTGGGCCATTGTGCCTATTTGGGGGTGTTGTACCTGTAAACCTTGTAGCTGCGCGGTGAGTGCCCCGAACTTAGTGTTCTAATCCATCCGTAATCCTTGGAGTGCATCCTCCACGACTTCCTGAATCGTTTTGCTGATATCCTATAGATCACCTTCTGTGAGCGTGATCATGTCGATGGGCATCTTTGTGGCTTTCCCTTTCTTCCTGGGGGTTGTTTTCTCTGGGTCGCGTGGTTGCTTGAGTTGTGTTGATGTCGTACTAGGGTCCACGTGGTCCTCCTCCCTGTCCACTTCCCCGGTCTGCTACCCCAAGGACATCTCCTGGCCTTCCTTGGCCTCTCTGGTTGGCGCGGTTGTGGTTTTTGCTTTTTGAGTTGCTGCTATTGCATCGGTCACCTTCTGTCATGTGGCTGCTTCTTGTTCTTGGCACTTCCTCTCCACTAGTTGTGCAAGGCGCAACTTGGTGTCCTTCTTTCGTTGCTGAGCTGCGATCTTCTCCATTTCTGCCAAGTCCGAGGCGTGCCACTCTAGAGACCATGACTCCATCACTGCGAAGATCACATCATCCGTTGTAATGAACGGAAGCTTCACCCATGTTCGGGCTGGATCCTTGCACACTTGAATATACAGGTTGTGCATATCTGCCTTGAATTATACCACACTTTGCAAGCTGTTATGAATAGTAAGGGATAAGCATAGCTTGTGGTTGATCCATGTTCAGATGCTCACCTCCACGAACACCCAGAACACCTGTATCTCGCGAATCTTGTTCGCGTCTTTTGTAGCCTAGAGTGAGGTGTACCTCTTGACTTCAAGTAGGTCACCCTCAGTAGTAGGAAACTAGCTATCCGCCAGCAGCTCCCCTATAACCAACAAGATGGGTAAGAGCAACCATGCATAGTAGAAGGTCTTACCCTACTCCTGGGCCTCCCTGCAGTTCATCAAGAACTCGTCGCAGAGGAACAGCACCCAGTTGAACTAGGCCCCCTCTACGTATTGCTCTGCCAACGCAATCACAGACTCTGGTACTTTGTCGGCTCAGAATTTCCTCATTAGCTTGTCAGCCAGAAGCTAGGTGGCTACACACATCCCTTGGTCTTTAATAATTGCTATTGTGTACCCCCGCTTTCTCTTTTCTAGCTTATATTTAGCCTTCACAGCTTCTATGAGGGCCAAGTCACTACTTTTTCCTCCTATTGTCACGGGGTCGTTTCCTTTAACTGCAGCTGAAAAATTCGGTGACATAGATCAGCCATGATGGGAATCGGCTCCTCCAGCCAGAGATACTCATCATGCACCAGGCACAACAGTTGCCTGATGACAAAAATGGTGATGTACGTGTAGTGGTAGTGGGGTATCCATCGTAGATGGAGTAACCCAGCCTTCTCCACACCACGCAACCATTTTTTATTTATTAACTTCTCCTAGCCCAACTGTGGGAACTTCTCACTGTTTGCAAGGTCCCAATCTTCAAACTTCATAGTAGGTACTCATCCCAATGACATACCTTCGAACCTTATATCATCGGGGAGGAGCGGGGTCTAGAACGCACTCTTCGTGGTCTCCAGGTCCTTTGGTACCTTGGCTTTCCCCTTCCACGGGGGGATGTAAGGAGGTAACTTTGTCGCAGAATGCTTTTGGGAGACATCCTCCACCTCATCATCTTGTGCCTCAATTTTTGCAACCAAGGCCTACAAGCCTTCCTCCTCCTCCGTTGTTTCAATGGTGGTGACTTTCCCTTCTCCGCCATTAACAATTTTCCAAACCATAGGCCTCTTGGGGATACACAAACTGGCCCCATCGTTTGATATCTTTCTGTGGCCATGGCATGTGTGGTGATTTTGGAACTTTTGGCGCAATTTCCTCCTCTCCAGGCTCCTCATCGGTCATATGGGGCTCCACGGTAACTTCAGTGAATCACACTCTTGTTCTAGCAGCTTTCACTGTGTCTACATTTGAGGATGGTAAGAGTACACGACGCTCAATGCTCTATACTTGCTCAATTCTCAAACAACCAAGTGTTGCCTTGGAGTTGGCCCTGGGGGTTTTATAGCGTCCTTTGAATTTGAATTTGATCCTTCCCCCCACTTCTGCATCATTAATTCCTTCTTGGCGGCAGATCATCCAAAATCATGTTCTTAATTCGTGTCTTAATTGCCCACCACCCGCTCCTTTTTTCCTTAACTTGGACATCTTATCATGAATAGTGACTCCAATGGTCACTTCCTAGCCTACCCATGTGGCAACGCAACCCCTTATGCATGGTCGCGACCCCTATGACGTACCGACCCTACGGACAACCCCCATCTCATGCATCTCCCATATAGATGCTTTTATAGTCCCGCGCTCTCTTTCAACTACATGGAGCGCTAAGAATGTGCTTCCTACAGACAGTGAGGTGGTCATACCATTAGTGCGAGGCTTCAATTTACCTGCCCACCCATTCCATTAGCACCCCTCAATTACCCTCACGTCTGTCAGTGCATCGCATTCTTCCTTGTATGGTGCGCTCCCCTAGTTACTTTGTCTAGTAAGCTGCGGTCGCAACCATGGTAGCAGGGTCACAAATTATTCTAATGCATTAGTATGGCTGGCCATACCTTGTCCCATCGTGCTCAGTTTCTCGGTGCAGCATGCTTGTGTGACTTTGGTTTCTAGTTTGTTGATTTATTCGTCTAATATCATGCTTTTCTTTCTCAGCCATACCCAATCTTCTTCGAGTTCATGAAGTTTCAAGTTCCCCCACCAAATGGCTTGCTGTAACTTCATAATTCCTTTACCCAGGTCCTCGTGTACTATCCCAACTGTGGGAGCTGTTTTATGGGGATTCTTCTCTGTTCTTATGGTTTCGTCTCTTCTCGTTAGTGTTGGGGTCATTTTTGGGCTCCAGTTTTTGCTTATGGCCCTATAGGCCCATTGAATCGCTAGTACCCGCAAGTCCCAATCAGTTTGTCTCACCTGGTGAACTATGTTCCTGATTCCGCATAGCTTTTTTCTCCGACGTGAAATATTTGTGGTGTCCATCACTTTTCTTGCTACCAATTCTAGTTCTAATTTTCGATCCTTAGTATGGGATGTGCTTGCACAACACACGTCTGCACCCATCAACACAGGTGGGTGCGTAAGATGCTTTCTCCTGGCTGACAAACTCTCATTCGACACGGGGGGCTTCCAAACCATAAGTGCATATACCTTCTACATTCACACCAGTTTACAATGGTATCCTGATGTGTACTCCACTATCGTGTGGTTGTAGCACGCAGCGCCCATTCCAATGCACCGTACCATTGTTGTTATGGTACTACTCTTTCAAATTTTTCCAGGAATTCATTAACCGCTACCACTCCATCATATGTTGGCAGTTCCCTTGCCTCTGTCGTTACATAGCGCAATGATCTAATCATCAAGTTGCAATTCATCATTATCACTTCGTGCAAACGGTTCTGCTAGAATTCTACTTCTTCGTCTGAATCCGAAATACAGGAGTTGTCGTGCTCCCACGAGATTCTCCCATCTTCAGCCATGTTCACCTAATCCTGGTGTCACGTCGTTATCTGGTAAATACAATCCAGCTCCTCATCACTTTTAGTGTCGCACACTAGTTCAGTGTAATGTGCCCCTTAGGCTAGGTCTAACGGGACTACTACACGTAGGGGATTTTTCTCAAATATCATCTTCCGCTTCTTCAGGTTAATGACTCCATTCATATCAGTGGCCCAGTCTATTCCTAGCAATGCGGGATAAGGATTGCTGTCATTCACAATCTCTATTACTTCAAAGTCCGGCTGTGTGCTCGCACCTTCGAAATCAACTATTACCCCTTGCAACCTCCTCATGGGAAAAATCTTCTGTTGGTTCGCCATTTGTAATTAGATAGGGGACCATTGTAAGGTGGGCCTTCCCATGCATTCCCATGTTTGATTTGGTAACACATTTGCATTTGATCCTAGATCTAGGATGACCTGATCCATTTCATACTCACCAATCTGCGCCGTCAATCTCATTGCCCTCCCGATGTGCAATGCATTCTTCCCTAGTTTTTGGACAACGCGTGGTTCCCCTAACCCTGCACACCTGGTGATCAACTCCTGTAGTCCCTTAACTACCTTATTGTCTCTCAACAGTTTCATGCATGTCTCCAAAAACGTAGTAAGCATAGAAGGATCCATCCCTAGCTCTGGTTGATCCTTACTACCTAAAGTGGAGGCCTCCGCGAAGCTCTTCTTAGCTTCCATGGATGTCTCCTTTGTGCGTTCTAAGTCAAACTCAAGTTCCTTTGTAGGAGCCTTGCAAACCCATGTATCTTCCTCGAGTTGCTTCCCCTTATCCTCCCCTGTGGTCGCACCGCTTCTGAGCATCATGTTCACATTTGGGTCTTCTTCGTGTGATTCAAACCTTATCATTTGGATATTTTGAGTCAGAGGAGGCTGGAGTACCCCTTTCTCACACATCTGTGTGATCAACGTAGGACAATCTACTACTTCATGATCGAACTGAGCACAATATGAATAGGATATTCTCATTGGGTTGGTACAATTGCAAGTGTAGTGGGCAAGTCCTCCGCAATTGTAACAAATTAGCTATCCACAACCCCTTCCTGGTCCCATTCCTCCTCATCCTCAACCTCGCCCATAAAATCTAGCGCACACCATCCCCGTAGCTGGGTTGAGGGATCGCGTTTCTATATGCATCATATATGCGGGGGTCTGGTCCATCATTAATTCGTAGCTGCGACAAGTGCACTCGTCGTGGCCTACCGACCTACAGAAATTAAAAAACAACTGCTAGGGAGTCTGTGTATACTTCTACAACAAATGACAGTTATTTGTCATGTGTTTTTCTCCTATCTGAGAGATCATGCACCATAACACGAGTGTCGCACTCAACCCTGCTTGTTCCTCTGGTCTCAATGGAATTGGCCCCCCTCTTGCCAAGTAGTTCGTGAATACTAGACAGTGTCCTTGTCATGGCCCTGGCCTTTGCATTTTACGCACCATACTTCCTTGCACACCTCTAGCCGCAGTGCCCTATCCTACTTCAAGCTCTGCATTTCCAAGCAGAGATTCTGTAGCTGCACGTGGATTTGTTGAACTCCCAGCCCCAGGTCTTGTATCAGTGTCTCATGCAACCTCATCGCCATTTCCAATGCTTCGGCCTGGGTAGAAAGTTTCTGTTGTGACAACGTCGTCCTCAGGTGCGGTGTCAGAGATGCCACAAACCATGTTTGATGTTGTGCATTCGTGACCGTCATATTAGCCTCGTGGATCGTACTCTTCAGTCACTGATCCAGATCCCAGGGGGTCTCACCTAGAAGCATCGCAATCTCTTTAAACCCGATGATTGATTGTGTCTCTGATTTTGGTTGACTAAATTATCTGTTAGGTGCATTCTGGATCTCTGCTATCCCTACATTTGGGTGGTAATTAGAGTTTTTGATATACCATGTCAACGCGGGATCTTGTAGCGTGCTCACCAATGTAGCCTTCTTAATGTTGTCATCTGTGACCCCTTGTGCATCCCACACTGCTCTTACCACGAACCAAAATTGGTCCAGATCCTCATTCCCTACTCCTTTGAATACAGGTAGCTTGATCACACTCACCATGCTAAACTGTGGGGTTGGTGGAGGTGGAGTGGGTGGAGATGAGGTGAAGGAGGTGAAGTGGGTGGTGGCGTGGGCGGAGGTGGTAACTGGGGAATGTGATGCCTTATCAAACTAACCGCACTTCTCGTAGAGACCCGAGCGAGCTATTCCTCGCTCTCCTGCGAAGTTGAAATTAAGGGACTATTTCCTAATTCCCCGCTACCTTTGTAGATCTTTTCGCTCTGCGTCATTCCAAACGTTAATACATTCGCATAACCCGCTTTTCACATAACAACATCTTAATCCAAGTATTTAGAGATTTAATGTACTTACCTCGCGGTCCCTTGAGGAAATTTTTTTCTGATTCGTTGTAGCTCACGGTTGTGTCTACCACAAAATCAATGATAAATCCCCCTATTATCTGGTCGAGCCAATGGTCCACAGCTCGCGTAATCTTATCTTTTGATGCCTCTAGTCTACGCACTAATTTTGGAGTCCACACTATCGGTTGGTCGAGCTTACACCTTCCCTAGCTGTCAGCTAACCTCGTGATCCACTCATACAGTTCAGAAGGAAAGAATGCAAAAATAATCTCATGGATTTTCGTATACACGTAGCGATCCAGCCACATTTTCTTGGATGCCTGCGAAGTTCTGTTTTCCTGTGTCGCGAACTCGTGAATCTTCTTGTCCAACCACTCTTCAATTTCCTTCTTTGTTGGGTTCCAGTGACATGACATCAGACATCCCCTAGGAAGATCCCGATCCTAGCAACAGAACCATTTGTTGGCTATGTGGTGCCTAACCTAGGTTCAACAATGAGTTTAGCCAAGCAAATCCTGGTACTACTGGCCCTTTTGGCAACAGTTCGTGGAACACGGCCTAAGGTCTCACCCGAAGTAGTATGGGAGAGTGCTGGAACTAGGTTTCCGCACCCTAGGGATGTCTTGATGAGGGTTCTGGAGGTTCACAATCCAAACCTACATGTTGCGTTGCCCCGTGCAACTTTCTATCAACCAGTGCGCACCTTAGAGAATACATTATTATTTCGATCCAATCCTTACTGCGTTATCATGTTAGTGCTTAACTTAGTTGGTGCAGGCCCAATGTTCTTTATTATTTATTCAACTTTCAAATGAGCATGCGTATTTGAAAACAATATCAATGCATAAGGATAACTAGGACATAGAAATACAGATCCACAACAAGATGCATAATATTCTGAATCAATCTTATCTTTAGTAATACTCAAGTTCAGTTACAAACCTGACTCCACCCTGCACACTCAGCTTTGAACTCTACTAGGCCTCTGCGCACTCAGCTGCAAAGCCTCTACCTATCACTACGACCCAATACACTTCAGATTCACTTCTATCTTCTAACCATGCCCTTGCATCTATCTGTTACTTGTCAAAACTAAGACTCCCTTTCCACTTAGAGCCTCACTCTATTTATACAATCCCATGGTCCGTAGACCATGGGTAGTCCAACACACTTTACATTAAATTACATTATCATAGGGTGGACAACCCTAGACTCTCGCACTTCGTGCCTGCATTTCGCAGGGTCTTTACATTACACTTGACCAAAACTCAGGCTTCAAGCCCAAAAACATGCTATGGGGGGATCCACTGCCCAAAAACTATGTATGCAATACATAGTTTAGAGTTATAGTTTATATTTCATTTATTCCTATATTATACACTTGTTGTGTGAAAGGGTAACTAGTCCCATAATTCTAGTCGGAACCAACACTTCAACAGATATAGATCTAAGTTATAGGTCTTGACTGGGTGGATTTCCCCAAATGTTTATTAGGAAATTTTTCCCAACCAAATTTTTTGGTGCTAGAAGGAGGGCCTAAGGCTGTGAACGACAAGAAAATATAAATAAAAAAATTTAGGTCATTTCAAGAGTCAATCCCCACCCAAGTCACCTACAGCTTCTAGATCTTCTTCTCCAAATCCCCAATCTGAGATTTTTCAACCATCTAATAGATATCCTAGCTCTGAAAAGGGATTAACTAGTGATAATTTCGTTCATACTCCTCGACGTGAGCAACCAATTGAAATTCTTGAGGTTGAAAATATTATTGAAAAAATGGGTAGTTTTTCACTTGTGAAAAACATACTGATCAACTTGGATCTTTTGAATGAAGTATTACCTCCTCATTAAAATCTATAGGCGTCTTAACTCATTCCCAAAGTGAGAAGTTTTGGATTCCACCTGTTTAATTGCCATTATATTTGACTAGGAAGAAACTCAGTTCTGGTTCTATTTCTTTTGCTAGTGAAAGTATATCATCAACCTTACTTGTCACGCCTTTGTTTCCCACATCTACTTCTCAACCATCATCTGACCATCCTCTAATTATCTCATCTACTTCTTCCCTTCAATCAAATTATGCATCTATGGTTGGAACTTCTTCATCGACTGTTATTACTACTTCAGCTCCATCAAATCCTATAGTTATCCCAACTTCCACAGGAAATCCAAGAATGGCTAATCCAAATCCAAATCCAAGTCCAAGAATGGCTAATCAGCCATGGAATAATCTTGGGGCAGCTTCCATGCCACCTCACCTGCATCTGATTCCTAAGCACGCTGAAAAATGGTCGTCGAAGTTTAATCTAGAAAGCGACACTTTGACTGAATAACACATTAATAGTTTCATGCTCGCTATCAGTTTAAACGATGCCAATTAGGAAGACATCATCTATAGGCTATTCCCATACACCTTTGAAGGATCAGCGGCCTGATGGTACTTTTCTCTTCCTACATGTTTGATTAATAACTGGGATACTTTTGAAGAAGATTTTTTTAAAAAGTTTTGTGATGATAAAATCACTGCAACTTTGATAAATGCACTGTCGAATTTGAAAATATCACAAAATGAAAAGGTCAAGGATTTCAACTCTAGATTTAATAAATTGCTAAATAAAATCCCAGTCGCATCTCAACCCAGTAATGAGGTATTAATCGAATGGTATATTAATGCTTTATCAGATAACATTTCTATGTTTGTAGACAAGGCCAATAAAATGGCATTAGCTGACAACATGAAAGAGGCCATTTTTGTTGAAAAACACATTTTGTCTTTGGAAACGAAACCAATATATGATGAAAATAGAGTTGCAAAAAAAGGAAAAGAAAGATCCAAAAAAGAAGAATTCTAGAGATGCATTTGATGTTGAAGGTCTACAAAAACTTATCAAGTCTATGACAAATGAAATCGTTGATTTAAAGAGATGGGTGGCAGAGAGTTCTTCTAGAAAAGGTTACAGACCCATGAAAAGAAATCCAATTGCTCAATCATTACCTCCTGCACAGATTTCAACTATTGATTTTGATGAAGAAGAGGAAGACAGAACGATGTCAGCCAAAGAGGAATATGAAGAAAAGGTAAACAAAGCTAACAACTTATGGGATTTATTGCCTTTTTCTTAGATAATGAAACAAAGGAAGAAGCAATGCATGTTACAACAAAGAGTAAAGAAGCTGTTGATAATTCATAGAAAGCTCAGAAAACTACAACCACTTCTTCTAGTAATAAAGGTATTCCTAAAATGAAATCCTCTTCTAATTCTCCTAGTTCATCTTCAACATCCAAAACTTTGTTGATTTATGGTTGCATCGATGTTATGCAACTAGCTCACAAAATAGAAGAAAAGATAGAGCAATGACTTCAAAATCAACCTCTTCAAGGGGGCAACCTCCTTTACATTACATAAATGAACAAGTCTTGGATGATACAAATGAAAAACCTACTTTCTATATATAAGAGTCTAAGGGGTCACAATATAATCAAAGACGAATAATATAAGGACACAACAATAACAATAGTGGGCTTCTATGGGGCACAATATATAAAAATATGGGGACAATAGGGGAACAACAATAACAATAAGGGATACAATGACAATAGTAATGGGGGAATCACTAGTCTTATAGGGACCTAACATGCCACTCTCCTTCAAAAAAGTGTTGTCCTCAATGCTTGAGTAATTTTGGATGCTTTTGTATAAAATTATCATCCTCCAATGTAGAATCTTTAGTTGGTAAGTTATTCCACTTGATGAGATACTCCGAAATTGATTGATTTTGTAGCTATCGAGTTTTTGTTTCTATGATTGCTTCAGGTTCCAATATGATTTTTCCTTCCTCGTCAAGTTCTGAAAATATTGTTTGAACTAGGAGCTTGTCACCTATGACCTTCTTTAAGCATGAAACATGGAAAACTGGGTCCAGTTGGCAAGATGTAGGAAGCTCCAATTTGTATGCCATAGTACCAATCTTTTGCAACACCTTGTATGGACCATAATACTTTGGTGATAATTTATTATCCTTCTTATCTTGCTTGAGGGACATTTGTTTATATGGTTGTAGTCGTAGGAATAACCATTCACCTACATCAAAACGTCTTTCGCTACAATGTTGATATGCCTGTCATTTCATTCTATTATTCACCAAAGTGAGGTTATCCTTTAAGAGTTGGAGAACTTGTTGTTGATGCTCGATGTGATCTTCCACTGCTTGAACCTTAGAATTTTCAATTAAATATGATGTGATGGATGGTGGATGATATCCATAAATTTCCATAAATGGGGTCATTTTTGCTGCAATATGGATGGAAGTGTTATACCACCATTCAACCAAAGGCAACCATTTGACCCATTGTGTCTATTTATCAGATACAAAGCAACAAAGATATCCTTCCAAACATTTGTTTAGTATCTTAGTTTTCCCATCAGATTGAGGATGATAAGATGAGCTATGAGCTAACTGAGTACCAAGACAAGAAAATAATTATATCCAAAAATTCCAAGTGAAAATGGGATCTCTGTTGCTTAAAATAATCTTTGGGTTTCCATGTAGCTTTTGAATTGTTTCCATAAATGAAATAGAAAATGTACATGCTTTAAATGGATGAGATAATGCACAAAAGTGTGCATACTTGGTAAGTCTATCAACTACCACCATGATGACACTCTTTCCTTTGGACTTGGGTAAACCTGTGATAAAATCCATTGAAACGTCCTCCCAACTCTGGCTTGTAATGGATAAAGGTTGTAATAGACCTGGGGTCTTAATTGTTTCAACTTTATTTTGTTGGGAAACCAAACATTCTGTCGTAAACTTTTGAACATTCGATTTAAGGCCATCCCAAAAAAATTCCTTCTTAATCTTGTGGTAAGTTTTTAATAATCCTGAGTGCCCTCCTAAGGGAGAGGTGTGCAATTCCATAAGAATATTTTGTTTGAGTTGGGAATTCTTACATAGGTATAAGTGGTGTTTGTACCATAACAAATCATCTTTCCAGCTAAATGTATAAGATGTACTAGGAACTTGTTGTATCTTTTGAATGAATGCCTACACTTCTTCGTCATTCTTTCATTCATCCCTTGCTTCGTTTATCCAATCTGCTTGGATAATAGTTGAAATGGTGCAAAAAAATGCTTCCACATCCTCAACCTTTCTTGAGAGTGCATATGCCACAACATTTTTCTTCCCTTTTTTGTAGATGATTTCAAAGTCATAACCCAACATCTTTGTGACCCATTTTTGTTGCTCTTCTGAAGATAATCTTTGTTCTAAAAATTATTTAAGACTATCATGATCTTTTTTTACTTTGAAGTGTCTTCCCATTAGGTAGGGTCGCCATTTCTTATGTGCATGTAGTATTGTTAACATTTCCTTCTCATAAATAGCTTTGTGTAAATACTTTCCTTTGATTGGATTACTTTCGAAATAAATGGGTCTTTCTTCTTACATTAAAACAACACCAATTCCATTTCTCGACGCATCACATTCCACAATAAAGGTTTTTGTGAAGTCCGTCGTAGCTAAGACTAGTGCTTGCAAATTTCCTCTTTAAGATGTTCAAAGTCCTTTGTTGCTTCTGGAGTCCATGAAAATTCATCTTTCTTCAATAATGTTGTTAGAGGTGCTGCTATTCTCCCATAATTATTAATAAACTTACGATAATACCCTGTCAACCCAAGAAATCATCACAAATGCTTTATGGATATGGGGATTTTCCATTCCTTAATGGCTTTAATTTTGCTAGGGTCTACCTTAACACCTTCATGAGATACAATATGACCTAGATATTCCACCTCTTGTACTCCAAATAAACATTTGGAGCTTTTTTGATATAATTTTTCTCCTCCAATAGTTTGAGCACCCTGTCAACATGTTGAATATGATCCTTCCAAGACTTGTTGTAGATTAGTATATCATCAAAAAATAATAACACAATTTTTATAAGGAAGGGTTTGAAAATGAAATTCATCAAACCTTGAAATGTATAAGTTGCATTGGTAAGGCCAAAAGGCATGACCAAAAATTCATAATGACCCTCATGAGTTCGAAAAGTTGTGTTGACACCTAATCATCAGGATTGGGTGAATAAATATAATAAATGTAAATAAATAATAAGAGATATGAACAGTCATCAGAAGATGAAGTGAACAGTCTCCCTCATGTATATAATAAAGACCAACCTAAAGGAATAACACGAATTGAATTGTTTTGAGGAGTTACTGCCTGGTCTAACATGCTATCAGAGCTAGCTCCATTTTTGGCATTGCAGTCTACCATTGTAACTCCCTTCTATTATTTCTTCAGAAATTTGTCAGTTTGTCCTGCATTCTTCTTCCAATTTTTGTAACCTCCCACGCTCCTCTGACATAGTCCATACACTGCTCTCTCCACACTGTTGGCCTCCATATCTGCGTGAAAGATTATGGAGCATTGAATGGGTGCAGTGAACGGTTGGAATGCTATTGGCCTCCATTTTATCCTTGTAATGACTGTTATTTTTCTGCTCCCTACTTTGTCCTTTGTTCCTATGTGAAACTTGGAGTGTCTCTCTGCGTGCATTAACTCATACTTTATGTGTATCCTCTCTATACTCTACACAAGGAATACAAAGAATTCCATACAATGGTGTCTCTTGAATGGATATAGTTCTGGTGCATTGTATTAAATCCTTTGTATTGGATTTGTTTACAAGTTAAATCACATATGTTGTAGACTCTGTTGAAGGTCATCCGGTGAATGATTCTCATTGAAGGTTTGTGCACTGGAGGTTGTCCATGTAATTTGTTGCTGCGCTGGAGAACTATACTGCTGCCTATGTAATCTGTTGCTCTGCTGAAGGATAATACCGCTATCTAGTATGTGTAATCCTCTTTTTTTTTAAGACTGTAATCTTACTATAAAGCATGGAAAGTTCAATGTTGTCCTATGATGTGTATGTGATTTGAACCCTTTTTCAAAGGCCATATGATATGAAATATGTGCATTGAATTTTGTGCATGTTTTAAAATCGAATGGTTGAAATCCAATTCTGCCGCAGACATGTCGCCGCTGTGTTGAAATTTTTTTGAAGGGCTGAATTGGGGAATCAATGAATTAAAAAAAATAAGCTGATATATATGGCGAGGTGCTGCAATATGATTGTGGCGCTGGAAACCTATTTAAAAAAAAAACAAAAAATGATGCTCTCCATATTTGTGTTGGCATTGAATAAGTGGGAAGAGCCCATTTAAATTATATGCTTTGGTTTTTCAATAACGTATGAAGTCTGTTGTATTTACACTACCTTAATACACAATATTGGTGTATTGACATTTGTTGTTCAGTTGAATTTGTTGTCTAGTCATATCAGAATTATATTTTTTTCCCATTAAGAGTAAAATTTTGCAGCAAAAGTTTTTGTTACAGTATGCATTCAATCATATCCATTGTGAGAATAGTTCTCACTGGCAAAGAGAACTATCCTCAGTGGTCCCGGATGATAAAACACACCCTCATTTTCAATGAGTTGTGGAAAGGAGTGTGCATAGGAGATGGATAAAAACAACCAGAACAACCTACATCAGACAAAGAGCTCTCCATTTGGGAAAACAAGAACATCAAAGCCTATGCATTAATTGCAACATCTGTAAGTGAAGAGGTGAGTTACCATATTACACCATTTTAAACTACTTTCGAGGCCTTACAAAAGCTGAAAGAACTCTATAAGTCACATCCTGCACTTGAAGTTGTTCAACTCATGATTAAACTCTTCACTCTTGAATTGCAAAATAATGATCTTCTTGCTCTTGCATCCAAAGTAAAGTCTATAATGCATGATATCCATATTCCTCTTATCACTTTTCTCAAGGCACTTTATCCTACTTACTCCAATTATCATGAATCATTGCAAGCAAATGGAAATCTTAAAGACATTACCTTTTACTCTCTTGTGAAAAAATTTGCTGAAAGAGAGAAAGATTTTGGAAATTAGATAGCCCCTGAATCTTCTGAAGAGGTTGTGTGCCTTGCTCATAAAGAAAAGCATCATGTTCAAGATTCTTCAAGAGGAAGAGGTGGTCGAAGAGGAAGAGGGAGATATTTCAGAGGTAGGGGGGGCAAACACTCTCAAGGCAAAAAGGTAGATTTGCACTGCATACGCTGCAAAATAAATGGATCACATGATGCCTATACATGCAAGTTACCATGGGAAAAAATTGAGCAGCAAAGAAACCAATAGAAAGGTAAAACTGATGATACAGATAAAGGTAAAGCACCTGAATCTGCTCACTATGTTGTGGCACATTGTAATATTGGAGTAAATGGAGATTTATTTAATGCTTCAGTTGCTTCTTGGGAAAATGATTGGTTGCATGATTCAGGAGCAACTTGCCACATGACTCATACAATGTTTATGGAGCAGTATACTTTGCAGACCAATCAAAAATCAAGCCATCAGGGCTTGGCACAATCAGGCTTAAATTGCCTGGTCTTCCAGACTTTCTTTTACCTCATGTTCTATATCTCCCACAACCCAAGAGAAACTTGATGTCCTTGGTCCACATCCGCCAGCAAGGTCACTCCATTCATATGTTTGATGACAAGCTTGAGGTGAGAAAAGCATCTGACCACTCACTTTTCATGAGGGGAATAAAAGAAGAAAGGCTTCTCAAGCTGTAAGGTACCTCTGCTCATGCACAACATTTTTCATACAATTCTCATTGTGAAGAAGGTACACTTCCATCAAGTTTATTATGGCATGCTAGATTTGGACATTTGAACTATGACAACCTCCACTTGTTGAAGAAAAATGGTGTTGTTGTTTTGCCTATAATTCCTAGGAAATTTAAGCAATGTGATGCTTACATTATAAGAAAGCATAGCAAACAGTCTCTTCATGATTCACATTAAAGAGCACATAGAAAACTTGAAATCATTCATTTAGATTTATGTGGTCCAATGCCCGTTCCTTTTGCAAATGGAAATAAATATATGATGACATTTATTGATGACTACACTAGAATGTCTTGGGTTTATTTATTGAAGAACAAATCTGATGCTTTTCAAACATTCAAGAACTTTCATAAATGGATTGAAAATGATGCATAATGTCATATTGAGTCTATTCGCACTGATAATGGAAAAGAATACACATCAAATGAATTTGAAAACTATCTTCGCTAACATGGGATCAAACATCAAACAACTGTACCTTATAATCCCCAACAGAATGGTGTAGCTGAAAGAATGAATAGGACAATATTAAATATGGTACGATCCATGCTCTTCTTCAAAAATGTAAAGATAATGTTTTGGGATGATGCTATTCTATGTGCTACATATACAAAGAATAGATGTCCATCTAATGCTATTAGAAACAAGACTCCATGTGAAATGTGGTATGGACATGTTCCTTCAGTAAAGAATCTTAGGGTCTTTGGTTCCACCTGTTATGCCTAGATACCAATGGTACATAGAAAGAAACTTGGTGCAAGAAGTCGTAAGTGTATCTTCCTAGGGTATTCAAACACCTCCAAAGCATATCGTCTCTATCATGAAGTCAATAAAAAGTTTGTTGTATCTAGAGAGGTAATTTTTCTTGAATCATCCAAAACTGACAATGTTGTTGAGCGGCAACTTGATCGCTTGGATAGATTCACAAATGCAAAATCATTTCAAGAATTTGATAATCAGATTCCACATCTTGAAGGGGGGATTCCTATACTAGATCAACATGTGGAATCTTCTTCTGAAGAACTCTCTCCCCCGCATGAAACTCCAACAACGGATGATGCTTTAAGTGACGTGATTGATAGAATTGGGAGACTCAATCTTGGACCACCTGAGAAAGGTCCCCCAAAGTGGCTGACAAAGACACTTGAAAGTGTTCATCATGATGAGGTTGGAAATATAGGAACTAGAAATTCAAGCTGGAAAAATGGAGGTGACTCTAATTCACCGATTGATATGGATGTTTCTTATGATTGTGAATTGAACTTGTCTACAGATTTTGAACCAACTTCCTTCAAAGAAGCTACTTCTCATGATGAATGGAAAGAAGCGATGCAAAAGGAGTATGATGCCCTCATAAAGAACGACACTTGGAAGCTAGTTGATCCTCCATTAGGAACCAAACCAATTGGCTACAAGTGGGTCTACAAGAACAAGTATAAAGCTGATGGCTCACTTGACAAGCACAAAGCTAGGCTTGTGGCAAAAGGTTTTGCACAAAAGGAAGGGGTCGATTATGAGGAGAATTTTTCCCCCACAACAAAATGGGCTACCATCCGGACACTCTTTGCCCTAGCAGCTCAAAACGGTTGGAAAGTCCATCAAATGGATGTAAAAACTACTTTCTTGAATGGATATCTAAAAGAGAATGTTTTTATGTCCCAACCTAAAGAATTTGTTGTGAAAGGACATGAACATAAAGTATGCAAACTTGTGAATTCCTTGTATGGCCTCAGACAAGCACTGCTCGCTTGGTATGAAAAACTCACTAAGCATCTTCTAAAACTCAATTTCAAACATTATGATCTTGATGATGCAACTTTGTTTGTCAAGAAAGTTGGAAAAACAATTGTATATCTTGTGGTATATGTAGATGATCTTTTGATGACAGGGGACAATGAAAGCTACATTGCATCCATAAAGAAGGAATTGGGAAAAAGTTTTGAAATGACTGACTTGGGCTATGTTCATTACTATCTTGGTATTGAAGTAACCCAACATCCGAAGTCCATATTTCTTTCTCAAAAGAAATACATTGGAGATTTGTTGAACAGGTTTGGCATGACAGGATGCAATCCTCTTACTACTCCAATGGAACAAAACTTAAAGCTCACATATATTGAAGGAAAAGAATTTGAGGATGCAACAAATTATAGACAGCTTTTAGGAAGTCTCAACTACCTAACTACTACTAGACCAGACATTTCGTTTTCTATTGGAATCCTCTCCAGGTTTATGCAAAACTCTTGTGAGGGACATTGTTATGCTGCAAAAAGAGTTCTAAGATACTTGAAGGGAACTCAAAACTTTGGAATCAAGTATACACAAGTGGACGATTTCAGTTTGATTGGATACTCTGATTCAGACATCGACGGAGACAAAGAAACTGGGGTAACTACTTCACAATATGCTATGAGTCTTGGATCAGGAGCTGTCTCTTGGAGATCACACAAACAATCAGTTCTAGTAGATTCCACAATAGAAGCAGAATACGTGGCAGCAGCTAAAGCAAAAAAATAAATTGTGTGGCTTAGGAAAATTCTTGAAGATTTGCAGGTAAAACAAGTACAATCAACTCCACTCATGATTGACAATACCTCTGCAATAAAGTTGGCCAAGAACCCAAAGTTCCATGATTGAATGAAGCACATCAATACCAAATATCATCTGATTCGACATCATGTTGAGGCCAAAACAATCCATCTCCGTCATTGTTCCGCTAATGAGCAAATTTTCGACATCTTCACTAAAGCACTTGGAAGAGAAAAGCTTGAACGATTTAGAACGATGCTTGGACTCACCAACATCCCTTCAGATTAAGGGGGGGAATGTTGACACCTAATCATCATGATTGGGTGAATAAATATAATCAATGTAAATAAATAATAAGAGATACAAACAGTCATCGGGAGATGAAATGAACAGTCTCCCTCATGTATATAATAAAGACCAACCTAAAGGAATAACACGAATTGAATTGTTTTGAGGAGTTACTGCCTAGTCTGACAAGTTGTTTTCAGAATGTCTTCAGTCTTCATTCTAATTTGATGGTATCCTGAATGAAGATCCAACTTGGTGAAGTAAATTGATCCATGCAAGTCATCCAATAATTCATCAATGACAGGAATGGGAAATTTATCTCCAATAGTGAGGTTCTTGAGCTCCCTATAATCCAAACACATTCGCCATGATCCATCCTTGTTGTGCACCAATACTACTGGAGCAGAGAAAGAACTTTGATTAGCTTGAAGTATACCAAACTCTAACATTTCTGCAACCATACGTTCAATTTCACTATTTTGGGCATAGGGATATCTGTAAGGCTCGATGTTTGGAGGAACACTTCTTGGAATCAAATGAATAGCATGATCATGATCACGAACAGGTGGGAGGCCTTTGGGAGTCTCAAATACCTTGGAATGATTGTCCAAGACTTTTTGGAGATATGGAGAAATAGATTATTTTGATGTGGGAACCTCTAGAAAACATAACTGTGCCATTACGCCTTGTCGTTCTTTCTTTAGAATCTTTGTCATTACGTTAGCGTTGATTATCTTTCCTAGTTTCCCTGCAATACCCCTTAATTCAACTTCATTTCCTTTCGAAACAAATTTCATGAAAAGTTGTTGAAAATTAAAAGCTATTGTACCCAAGGATTGTAGCCATTGGACTCCTAGTACAACATCAACACCACCCATTAGAATGGAAAGCATTGGGCTATTCAATACATATTCTCCCATGGATAACTTGATATTATGGGACTTTCCAGAGCAATTTATGGTTACTCCACTTGAGACCATCGCTTGACACTCCGGTGGTGGATATAGGAAGAAATTCAATTCCTTAGCTATCTTACAATGAATAAAATTATGGGTACTACCTAAATCAATCAATACTCTTACCTTTTTCTTCTTGATATGTCCTTTTATCTTGATATTTTGAGGAGTTCCAGCCAATGTATTACATGATATGGTCAGATTCATTTATTCTTTCTCTAGGGTTTGTTCATGGTGTATATCCTCTTATTTTGATGTTTCTTGTTCCTTTTCTTCCTCATCTTCACAATCTATGTAAAATAATTTCTTCTCATCACACTTATTACCTTTAGTGTATTTGCTATCACAGCTATAATAAAACCCTTTTTCTCTATTTTCTTCCAATTGTTGTGGTGTCAACCTTGTAGGTTGTGGAAGGCTATGGGAAACAACACTTCCATCTTTATAGTTGTGTGGTAGGCTTCCTTGTTGCCATAATTTTTCTTTCCAATTCCAACCTGAATGTCTTCTCCAATGAATCAGGTCCCAAAGGCGAACCTCATGTTGGATGTTATGCTTTAAAGTCCCTATGAACACATCAATCCTATGCTCCTCTGGAATATCTTTTACGCTTATATTCAATTTTTGGAAGTCCTTAATGTGCTCCATCATTGAACTCTTTTTTTTTTTAGATTTATCAATTGGCTAAAAAAGGTGTTGCTTTTTGTATCCTCTTAATGTGCTATCATTTTTTTCCATAAAAATTTCCCAAGTGACAATTTTTTTACGAGAGCAAAGCCATCGATACTAT
Source organism: Pinus tabuliformis (assembly GCA_031772625.1). Classification (NCBI taxonomy): domain Eukaryota; kingdom Viridiplantae; phylum Streptophyta; class Pinopsida; order Pinales; family Pinaceae; genus Pinus; species Pinus tabuliformis. The sequence goes on along the minus strand of CM062820.1, from coordinate 1,416,970,760 downwards.
ACAAACTTATTTGGTTCCAAATATAAAGTTGCAATGCATACCTTTTGTGTGTTTTTCACATTATGGAGATAGAAATATTGCTCCATATTTAGTATCCATGTTACAGGATCCTTGCCATCAAACTTCCTCATATCGATCTTTGGAACATGGTGGGTTTTCAATCCAATGTTAGAGTCTATGAAATCATGATTAACATTTCTTTTGTTCTCATCATGAGTTTCATTTACTACGCTTCTGCCATTAGTAAGCATTTCTTCTAGTAACTTTGTCAAATGTATCTTCAAATCTTCCATGTTACCTTTAAGTTTTTCTTCTATACCATCCATCTTAGCTTCCATGTCATTCATCTTAGCTCCCATGCCTTTCTTTAAACATTCCATATTAGCTTCCACACCTTTCCCTAAACCATCCATCTTAGCTTCCACGCCATCCATCTTAGCTTCCACACCTTTCTTTAAACCATCCATCTTAGCTTCTGTTACTTTTTGTGAAAGTGAATTTTGTTGCACTTAGTCTAGTAATTTTGATATATCATGTTGCATTTCTTCCTCTTCTTCATGAGTCTTGCTAGATATTTTAGGTTGCTTACTAGGTGTTTCCATTTTCTTTCTCCGGGTCATCAATTAATGATAATAATGCTTCACTATGCCCTTTTAGTTCCTTCAAACTTATTTTTCACTCAAACTTATGCAAAATTTAAAAAAAAATACACACCTTTTTTTCACTTTGTAGGAGCTCGATATTGAATCTATTGTATCTATGTAATTTTATATCTCCGAGGTCTAAATTTGTATCCTGCGGTAGCCCTCAAAGTACTCATTCCAACCCCGCAAGTATGATCTAGATTGGATTCTCCAAGGAATAGTTATTCAAATCTCCCACGATTACCTGATTATAGACTAGTTCAGTAGAGCGAACTTGTACAAAGTGCCACGTGTCATTTTTTCGACCTTAGGATCTGAGACCAATACAAAGAAAACTACAGGCCATCCTATTTCTGTAAATCTTTATAAAATTTCAATTTGATGCTAAGAGAGTAAGCTATGACAATTTTCTCCAGGTCACCTATTTGAGGTATAGTTTGGGAGCCTGCAAAAACCCTAACTTCCTTGAATCCTATCTTCGAAAATATAGCGAGACAAGATCTCAAATTCAGACCCAAGGTTCATTGCAATGTTGGCTCAAAATGATTTTCATTGCAGCTTCTGAAATCTCGTAGAAAAAAAGTTTTAGCAAAAATACTACGATGATCGGTTTGGAGCAGCGAAATCCTAGAATCCAAAGTTCTGATACCAATTGTTATGCAACCAGCTCACAAAATAGAAGAAAAGATAGAGAAACGACTTCAAAATCAGCCTCTTCGAGAGGGAAAGCTCCTTTACATTACACAAATGAACAATTATTGGATGATACAACTGAAAAAACCTCCCTTCTATATATAGGAATGTAAGGGGTCAAAATATAATCAAAGACGTCATAACAATAATAATATAAGGGCACAACAATAACAATAGTGGGCTTCTATGGGGAACAATAATAACAATATGGCGACAATAGGAGCACAACAATAACAATAATGGCTACAATGATAATAGTAATGGAGGAATCACTAGTATTATAGGGACCTAACAATCGATTACAACATTATTAGTAGAAGATTTGAAGAAAACTAAAGTGAACATTTCTATGTTTGAAGTTTGAAAATTAAAACAACAACATAAGTTACTTTTAAATTTCTTATATTCTATCCCAACTCCTTATTTTGCTTATGATGTTTTCATTAATAGATCTTCAAAAGCGAAAAATAAGTCTTCTAATTCTACTCCTGAAAATTTTGATCCTTCTGATTTTATTATGATTGGTGATCGATCAAACTCTCATACACCCCTTTTTTATTAACTTATGAAATTTTCAATAAAAACATTCACAACTGCCTAGTAGACTCAGGAGCCTCTTCCAACATAATTCCATATTCAGTCTATCTAAAGCTAAATGTACAACCTCAGAATTTTTTTGTCCAAATTCTAAAACTAGGTAGGACAAAAGTTAAATTTATTGGAGAATTTAGTAGGGTGTCAATTTGGTTGTCTTCTAATTCAAAATTTTTCCAAACTATTAACATTCTAATGGTTGATATCCATGAGTTCTATGGTTTAATCCTTAGTAGGGATTGGTTTGAAAAATTGCATGGCTACTTCTCCACTAACAGGTCTCACTTGTGCCTTCCATACAATGGTAAGCCAAATCAGATTAAAATAGACCATGGAAAACACATTAAACTCACAGACACTCATCTTGAAGAGGAAAATGAACCTGTTGCATTTACCAATAATATTTTGGGAAACTACACAACTGAGTCATTCTTTGGTTGCTTTTCAACCGATACTTTTCCTTTACCTAAGGAATTTGTCTCTTCACAAATTGAAAACTACCCCCAAATAGATTCCTCAAAGTGTGTAAATTTTGTAGATACATATGTAAATAGTGTAAATAAGGATGTAGATAATTTTTGGAAACTTTATTTTGATGGGTCCAAATCTAATGAGGGCGTAAGAATGGGTTCTATTCTGGTTAAACCAAACAAAGGGAAGATCATGATTGCTTTCATACTTCAATTTGAATGCACTAACAATGTAGCCGAATATAAAGCATTAGTACATGGATTGCAAAACGCTATCAACCTTGGAGTAAATTTTTTGAAGGTATATGGTTACTGAAATTGTAATAAAACAAGTACATAGTAATATTCATTGTGTTTCAGGTCATCTTAAGCATTATCAATCATTAATTCAGGAATTGATTTCTCCTTTTACACTATTCAATATATTACCAATTCTAAGGATTCAAAACATTAGCACTGATATTTTGGCAAATGTTGCATCTAAATTAATCCCTCATGAAATTTTTATCCTAGATAGATTTTTTATTGAGTTGACTTTCTATCATTCTGTTCCCGCCAATATTACAAATTAGAGAGTGTTCAATGATTATGAAGATATAGTAAATTGTCTCACCTCTCAAGGAAATTACACTAATAAAGTTATTAATGAAGGAGAACATGATATAAATCTTAATAATTCTACTGACGATAAACTAAATGAAAATTATTTGCCCATAACAGTAGTAAAACTTGAGGATCTTTACGATTCAAAAGACAGATTCAAGAAAACAAAAAATTTTAAAGTTCATAGTAACACATTAATATTTGAGATAGTTAATCTTAGGACTGATCAAGAACCAAACAATGTTAATTTAGGCCTTGTATTATCCCCTGATGAAAGACTTAGTTTTATTCAATTATTAAGAAAAGACAGAGACATTTTTTCTTGGAATTATAATGATCTGAATTCTTTTTATACATCAATTATTCAACACACCATGTTGATGTCATCAAAGGCTAAACCAATCCAACAAAAGCTCAATAAAATCCATCCCAATTTAGAATCTCAAATCGAAGCTGAACTTCATAAACTACTCAAAGCTAAAATCATATTTCCTGTTCGACATTCAAAATGGGTATCAAATTTAGTTCCATTCTGGAAAAATAATGGTGATATTAGGATCTATATTGATTTTCATAATTTGAATAAAGCTTCTAAGAAGGATAATTTTCCATTACCACCTATGGAACAGGTTTTACAAGCTGCATCAGGCTCACAACTATTGTCGTTTTTATATGGTTTTTCAGGTTACAATCAAATTCTGGTGCATCCTGATGTTACGCTCAAGACCACTTTTAGGGCCAAGTGGGGAACTTATCCATACTAGAAGATGCCATTTGTTCTAGTCAATGTTGGAGTTACGGTTCAGTGAGCAATGGAGGTTCACCTTAAATGATTAATTAATAAATCTTTAGTGATTTACCTAGATGATATTACTGTTTATTCAAAAAAGAGAATTAATCATGTACATGATTTGAAATTAATTATTGAAAGATTTAGGAGATATGGTATTTCATTAAATCCCAAAAAGTCATTTTTTGCTTTAGACCAAGGTAAACTGCTGGGATTTACTGTTTCCAAGGATGGTATTTCTATTGATCTTGAAAGAATCAAAGCGATTTCTGAAATTCCTCTGCCCCAAAATAAAAAATCAATGCAATCACTTTTAGGGAAGATTAATTTTGTGTGTGCCTGATTTTTCACAAATCTATGAACCATTACAAAATTTAATTAAAAAGAAAACGATTTATAAGTGGGGTTCAATAGAAAATTTAGCATTTGATTATATTAACAGGCCATTATTAATTCTCATTCTCTTTCTTCTCCCGATTTTAACAAATATTTTGTATTATACACTTTCACTTATAATCATTCATTTGCAACAGTTCTAACCCAATGAAATGAAGAAAATGAAGAGGATCCTATTGCATTTTACAACTCTAATTTGCATGGAGTTGAATTAAATTACTCTAAAGTAGAGAAACAAGTATTTGTTGTGCACAAAGAAATCCAATATTTTCGGCCATTTTTACTTAAAGTATATACTACTGTCATCGTTCCACTTCCAGTTGTTAGGCAATTGCTAGTGTAGAAGGATCTCAATGATAAAAGAGCTAACTAGGTGATTTCACTACAAGAATACAATTTGGAAATCAAACCTACCAAAATTGTAAGAGGCCAAGGATTTTGTAAGCTGGTAACAAGTTCTCCTTCGATTTCATCTCAAGAAGACACAGGTAAAGAGGAATAATCAGCTGAGGTATGTCTTATTGATTCAAATTCCCAATATTCAGATTTAATTTATTATTTGACTTATGTTCATGCCCCAGTTGAGTTTGCACCAAATAAGAAGAGAGCTTTGAGGCTCAAAGAAAATAATTATTAGATTTTGGATGGTATTATTTTTCGCAGAAATTATGATTCTATGCTTCTTAGATGTTTAGAAAAAGTTGAGTCTGAATTTTTTTTGCAGTAACTTCACGACGGAAAAGCAGACTGTCGTTATAGAGAAGAAACAACAACTCACAAGATTTTCCATGTTGGCTACTATTGGCAAATGTTGTTTAAATATGCCTACACCTATGTTCAAAATTGCAAAGTCTGTCAAGCCACTGCTGGAAGAGAAATTAAGGTTGCTTTACCTTTACAACCTGTTATAATTGATCAACCATTTGAACAATGGGGCCTTGATGTAATAGGTGAGATCATTCCAAACTCTAGTAAGAAGCATAAGTATATCGTTATTGCAATGGATTACTGTACAAAATGGATTGAAGCCATTCCTGTCAAGGTTGTTAATTCTAAGGTCATTATTGATTTTATCAAACAATACATCATAACTAGGTTTGGACTTCCGAACTCACTCATGTTTGATAATTCTACATATTTTTCTGGGATTGCTATGACTGATTTTGCTTTAAAAAGAGGCTTTAAGCTTAAATATTCATCTAATTATTATCCACAAGGTAACGGGTTAGCTGAATCAAATAATAAAAATAACTTAAGGATAATTAAAAGAACCAATGATGATAAACAAATGAGTTGGCATAAATCTCTTCTTTCTGTTGTTTGGGCTGATAAGACTACTTTCAAAACATCTTTTGGGACATATCCTTACAATTTGGTTTATCGCAAGGAAGTTGTTCTTCCTACCAATATTTCCTTGCCACCATTAGCCCTTTTTCAATCAATTAAAGCCCAACCATGCTCTTCTCTACAATATTGATTGTCGCAAATCATTGAGTTAGAGGAAGAAAGAGAAAAAGTAGCTAACATTTATGCCAAACATCAAAAAACTATAAAATCATGGTTTGATTCAAGCTTAGTCGGGCATAGATCTTTTGATATTGGGGACTTAGTGTTGAAATGGGACAAATCCCATGAGGAAAAAGGAAAACACTCTAAATTTCAAAAACTCTAGCTTGGGCCATGATAAGCCCCATAAATGGGTAATTATATGGGCTCATTTTGCCTCCTAACATAGTTAAATCAACCATTCTCTTAGCTTATTGCATGTTTTTTATTATATTTATGCTTATGGAGTGAGTTGGGTTAGCTATGATACCGTGAGGTCTAATATGTGTTTAATGCAGATTTTTGTTGAATTTTGAAGACAAAGTCAAAGATTCAATGGACAATTGTCAGCAATAATTTGAAGTGGACAAAAGAGAGGATTTATAGGATGGAATCCCCCTCATTTATTACTCCCCACTTCGAATTCTCCTTCATGCAACTTGGAGCACAAATAGCCAAATCAATACACTAGGAGGTAGCCGAGCAAGTGGAGGATAAATTATGTTTATCTCAAGTTTTGGGAGCCAAGCCTCCCTGATTTTAAGGAAGCTGTTGGGAGCTTTAGTTGTATAAGTAGAGAGGCCTAGGGCCTCACTAGGGTCAATTTTTTGTTGTAGTTTTGTTCTACTCAACTTCGAGCTTACTTTTGGTGACAGTTTCATGTAATCCTAGTACTATTTTGATAATAAAGATGAGATTCTTCTTGAGCTAGCACTAAGTTACCTCAGAGGGCTGAAGCTCTTGGGTTAGGGCCCAATCCAAGTAGCCAAGCTCCTCTTGTTTGTATTTATATGCTTTGTTTCATTTTATGGATTAGTTGCTGTTAGATGAATTTCTTTCTTGGTTAAGAATAGGTTGCTTTTGGTGATTTAGAATATTGTTTCCATTTATGTTTTCTATAGCAGGATAAACAGTGATAGAAAGAAGATACAAAAGGCCAAAAATAGTGCCTTGGCCTCCTTTCCTCCCTTTGGGACCATGAACTGAGGCCAAGACCCTCTTGCTGCCACAAAAAAACTGATTTTCCTTCCCCATAGGATTTCTAGTGTTGCAGTTTGTTAGAAGGTTAATGCTTTGCTTTAGATCTCTTTCACCATGCTCATTTCTGTCTTTGCAATAAGTCTTCTTCCATGCTTTCTCTCATTATAGCATTTTTCAGCATTTCTTTCCATAGCTCATTCTTTAGATTAGCTTGATGCAAAATTATGTTTTTTGATGTACTTAATTTCCTTGCTTGCTTGGTTTCATTGTTTGATTGTCAGATCTTTTGCAGCAGATTTCTCCTCACAGCAACTTAGCCCATCAGCCATCACATTCTCTCCCTGATCTATGCCCTGCAGGTCGCCCAAAGTTCACCTCAAATCTGCCTTAGTTTTCTGTGTTTTTCCATAAGACTTCTTCCACTCTCCCGACAATCTTTCCCTCTCCTTATGATCCTTGGTGAACCCTAGGCACCCTAACACATCATCCCAGCCTCATCTACCCTTTCCACCAACTCTAACACCTTTAAAACCTTCAAAACTGCTCTCGGCATCCTCCTGTAGGCCTCCTATAAACCTTCTATAGATCCCCTGTGTCCTCCTTGTAGAGCCTTGAACCTGTACCTCCTTACACACCCTCTCAGCCTTCTTTTCCCATTCATTTCCTCCTTTTTCCCATTCATTTCATCCACCAAGTTGATTAAATCATTGTATTTTAGGACTTTTTACATGGTTTTCTAACTACGCTGATGACTGTTGTTTGGTTTAGTATTTTGGTTCAGAGTGCTGCGTTTCCGCAGCCAACACAAGTTTCCGTAGCTGATCCAGGTTTCTGCAGCTAGCACAGGATTCCGCAGCTGTTTTATTAAATGATATGTTACAGGTGTCCTCTGAGAAGATGAGCCACATGGGCAAGTTCCAGGAGTCAAGGACATGGGACGTGTCCCTCCAGATCACCCAGAACAGCCATAAAACCCCGCGGTCAACGAGGAGGCAAATACCGGTCAACAGAAGTTTTCAGCGGTGGCACGGCTCTGCGTTGCTCGGTTTTTGGGCACGTGAAGCTAGGTGGCATCATCCTCAGCCACGGATACAATCTAGAAGCACGAATCCAACAACCATACTCTCCAGATTGAATGAACACGATGACGGTTACCTAGATCTGGGGACGCAGAGGATTCACGTGTTTTTAAACAGCTGGTTGAATAGCACAGATCTTGTTAAAGTAGTTTTCTTTCTCCTTATAAATAAAGCGTCCTTGAACGCTGTAGAGTTAATCGTTTTGTAATCGTTTTTAATGTAATTTTGAGCTCCCCACTGTACTTTTACATTTGCTGTCAATACATGAGAAGACTGTTTTGCATTTAAGCGTATAACTGCTCCTTGAACCGGCTGAAGTAGGCAGAGGGCCCCTGTTTATTGAAGCCTTGTACAGTAACCTTTAATTTCTTGCATTTCTTTTTCTTGTTTCATGTATATTAGCTGTACAGATGTCTTTTAAATTGCTGCGTTTTTATTTCTTTTCAACATGTATATTAGCTGTACATAAACTTTGATTTTTGTTGATTTACATTTCTGCACTTTTATGTTCATGACTGATCAATGTGTTATGCAGGTTTCTTAGCCAAGTCCGGGACAGTTTTCCTTCTTTTCTTTTCATAACTAGTGGCATGCGTGATCATCTTGTCTATGTTGCTGACCTTCATTGTTTTGCAGTTTTGATTTTCCTTACTGTCATTTCTTTAACTTGCATATTTACTTTCTGCTCTTAGATATCAAGTTGTTCATCTATTGATGGTTCCTTTTCCATAATCAAATAACTTTATTGGGAGCCAAAATATCACTTAGTATAGCTTGATTTAGTTGCTTTAGAACTCACATTACTTGACTTATTCATACCTGTTTCTTACATGATAAATTCAGCTGAAAGGCAAAAGGTTAAGAGAAAATTAAAGTATTGTGACTAGTCTCTTTTATGTAGTTTCACGTAGATTTCACATTGTTTAACATTTCATGATATCTTTTCATAGAGAAGATTAAGTTGAAGAGTTGAAATAGTGTGAGATAGTTGTTCTTAATTTTAGTTGGATTTAATATAGATTTCATTTTCATTTTCATTCAGTAGCAGAGATACTGGGCCGATGTCATTAGTCCTTTATTTGATGTCTTTATTTTCCTTTAAGAGTTGATTTTATTGCAGTTGTTGTTCAAGCTTTCTTGTAGAATACTTTTTAAGTTTTGAGAAATCACTTAGAGATCACCACAATCATCCACATTTCACTTGCTTTATTACATTTCCATCACATCACAGTAGGAAAGATACATTCGAAAACAAACTTAAAAAAGCTAAAAACGACAAAAGACTAAGAAAACGATTACCTAAGTACATATAGTACACCTCACTTCATCAGCTTATGAGCCCTGGGTTGACATTTAAAAGTTGCAATTTAGACATCACTAAATTGACCAAACATTTTGGCGTCGTTGCCGGGGAAGTGAAATTAGGTAGCCAATTTCTAAAAAAAAATTAAGAAAATTTCAAGGAAGGAAAATTGATAACCTCTCAAAGTATGCTCTCCTCTTGCACCTAGAGTGATCTGGAGGATCAGAAAAGAGAAAGTTATTGGTTTAATAGTTTCTTGAGTATGCTCTCTTCTTGCACCTAGAGTGACCTGGAAGATCAAAAAGAGAATTATTAGCCTGACTTGAAGAAAAATAAAAAAAAATGACATGCATAGAGCAAGAGATTCTAGGGGAAGGTTTTTAGCTAGAGCCAAGAGTTTGATTTTTACAAGTCCATCTACTTCAAGGAATAGACAAGAGACACCTCCAACATCTCCAACTTACACTCCTAGCCCTAGGATTCCTGAAATTCAAGAGGCAGGAGTCGACTCTCCCACACCTTCCATCGAATTTGAATTAGAAAGAGATCCTTTCCTTCCTTCTACAGAAAGACAAATTGTAATTGAAGAAGTAGAATCATCTGAAGAAGAAGAGGGAGAAATTCCTTCTCGTTCACCCTTTGTAGAAGAACCAGAAGACTCTGAAGTCTCTAGGGAAACTACTATGACAGAGGAAGGAGCAACTGGATTTGGTAGAGGTAGAGGTAGAGGAGGAGGAGGAGGAAACAATGGAGGAGGTATAGGTAACATTGGGGGAAATAGGGATGGAGATAACTCATTTGGATTTCCTATAGTCGATGAGGACTCCCGAGCCACCATGAAAAACATCTCACCATCTGTCCTCCCAAACTTCCATGGGTTAAGGAATGAGGACCCTGAAACATTTCTATTTGAGTTTCAAGTCGTGTGTCGAACTTATGATTATCAGGAAGACTCTCAAAAACTCAAACTGTTTCCTTCAACATTGAAAGGAGCAGCCTTGAAATGGTTCATGGGATTACTCACTCAATCCATTAGGTCTTGGAATGATATGAAACAAACATTTTTGGATAGGTACCTGGACTATTGTATGCCCACCAATCACAAGGATGAGGTATTCAAAATGGTGCAAAGAGAAGATAAAAACTTGGAGGATTTACTTGAAAGATTTCAATACAACCCGAAAAGAGAAAAAATGAGTAACTTAGATGAGGAGACCTTGAAAGCCCTTCTATTAAAAGCCATTAGAGATGAATGGATAGATATTTTGAACATGATGGGGAAGGGAGATATATCTCAACTTTCACTCAATGATATAGCAGAGCTATGTGTCCATCTCTCAAGGGGGAAATCTAAAACTCAAAAAGGGCCTAGAGATCCTTCTCTCATCAGAGCAAACAAATCTGCAACTGGATCAGTAAGTAGGGCTGAGATTGGCAACATGCTTGATGAATTCAAAACTGACATCTTAGGGAGTCTTAGTGAACAACTAGACACCCTTAAGATTCAAAATAAACAGAAAGCAGAAGCTGAGGCTTTGGCCATCTTTTGCCCAAAATGTAGGAAGAAACATGTTCTAAGGGAATGTCCCTTGGATGCAAAAGTTGTAGAAACATGTGTAATTTGTTCAGAGAATCATGAGACCAAGGATTGTCCTTCAATTCCTGGGCTCAAAGCTGTCTTTCAAGAAGATCCAAATACAATCGAATCTCTCTGTTTTGTTGTAAGGAGACCTTGGCAGGGGCAACAAAATCAAGGGTTTAGCAACTCTATGAATTTTCAACCCCCACCAAATTGGAATCCTTAGCAACAACCTTGGTCCCAACCTCAAAATCCTTTTCAATCATGGGTACAAGGTATGCAAAATCCTTATGGGAGATTTGCTCAATTTTACCAATATCCTCCATCTTTTCAAAACCAACAAGCTCCACAACTTCCAAATCAAAGTCCACAACTATCATTGCCATTTCCACAACAACAACAACAACAACCTTCTCAACAGAATCCAAATTCTCAACTCTTGCTTCCATTCCAACAGAAGTCAAATAAACTTCCTTCTCAGCCATTGCCAAACCCCAATAATAAAAACCCTCAAAATGCTTACATGATGGAAGGTCAATAATTTCCTACCTATATGATTGTTCCTCTCCATGAAGTACAACTCAGATCAGGTAGAGTCCTAGATAAACCTTCTATAAATGCTCAAAAGCAAAGCATTTTTGAGGAAGAGTCTCTTGAAGTCAATAAGGGTTCTGAAGCATCTCTTCAAAACCCAAACACTCAAAAAGAAAAAGAAAAAGAATTAACCCCCACAACTCCCATAGTTGAGCAACCTGCATCTTTATCCACACCTCCTTTTCCTGAAATATTACAAATTGTCAAAGGAGTGGAAAAAAAATTTGGTTGCCTGACTATAATTTTCTAGATGAATTGAAGAATGTCTGTATCAAGATTCCCTTGTTACAAGCCATTAAAGAGATTCCTATTCTAGCAAAAACAATAAAGGAGTTAAGTCTTAAAAGACCAGGAAGGAAACCAAGAGATACCAGAAGGATCCACCTGGTAGGGAAAATTGCAGATATCATGATGGGAAAAATTACTATGCAGAAATATGTAGATCCCGGTAGCCCAATTGTTAAAACACATATCAATGGGGTAGAAATACCAAATACTTTGATTGATTTAGGGGCTGCTATCAACATCATGAGTAGACAGATTATGGAACAACTAAAACTTCCTAATCTTCTTTTTACACCTACCTTATTTCAACTTGCAGATCGATCAATTATTAAACCAGATGGTGTATTAGAAGACATTCTAGTCTCCTTAGACTCTTGGGAATATCCAGTGGATTTCATGATTTTAACTCCCAAGAGTAATCTAGGAGGACATCCTCTTATTTTAGGAAGACCTTGGCTAGCCACAGCTGATGCTTTCATAAGTTGTAGGTCTGGGGATATGTATATTTCTGATGGTAATTCGACAAAGAAGTTCAATCTGTATCCTCCAGCAAAAGCAATTACAGAAATAGGAGATAATGAGTGGGTTGATGATGAAGATACTATACAACCTGTCTTTACCATTTCTAAGATTAGTGAATATAGTCAAATTCTGAACACATTAGAAAAATTTGAACCATCTTCAGAATATGACCACACACAATTTCAGTTGGATTCTGACATTGAGTGTCTATCATCTAGACAAATGTCTCTTTTCTCTATGGAAGAGTTTGGTAGTTCTGCCATTGAGATTTTTCCAAGAAAAACATTGAATATCAACAGAAACTTGGAAAAATCACAACAGGGGAAGCTAACCAAAATCTTGCAAAAACATTCTACTGCATTTGCATGGGAGTATACTGATATGAAAGGTATTGACCCTAAGACTTGCATTCATCACATCTACATTGAGGAAAATAGTAGACCAATCAGACAACCTCAAAGAAGGATGAATCCAAACCTTAGGGAGATAGTGAAAGAAGAGCTCCAAAAGTTACTTAATGTAAACTTCATTTACCCCATTTCAGATAGCCGGTGGGTTTCTCCTTTGGTTATAGTACCTAAAAAGAATGGTAAATGGAGGTTTTGCATTGATTACAGGGAATTGAACAAAGCAACTTTGAAGGATCACTTTCTTTTTCCCTTTATTGATCAAGTATTAGATACTTTAGCAGGCAAAAAGTATTTCTCATTTTTGGATGTTTTTAGTGGTTACAATCAGATTCAGGTAGCACCTGAAGATCAGGACAAGACCACATTTACCTGTCCATGGGGAACTTTTGCTTACCGAGTACTTCCTTTTGGATTATGTAATGCACCCGCAACATTTCAAAGGGCAGTAGTAGGAATCTTTTCTGATCTAATTCATGATTGTGTAGAGGACTATATGGATGATTTTACAGTTTATGGTAATTCATTTGAAGAGGCATTAGAAAATTTGGAAAAAGTCCTTATAAGATGTAAAGAAACAAACCTTTCATTAAGTCATGAAAAATGTTTTATGATGTTTACTGAAGGGATTGTTTTAGGACATCATATTTCAGGAGATGGAATTAAAGTTGATAGATCAAAAGTTGAAGTCATCTCCAAGTTACCTATTCCAAATTGTCAAAAAGATGTTAGAAGTTTTCTTGGATTTACTGGATATTATAGAAGATTTATTGAAAACTTCACCAAGATAGCATCTCCGCTCTTCAAATTACTTACAAAAGACTGTGAATTCAATTGGGATCCTGACTGTCAATCTGCATTTGAAACTTTGAAAACAAGAATATCTGAAGCACCCATTTTGAGAGGGCCAAATTGGAAACTTCCTTTCCATATTTCTACAGATGCTTCAGATACAGCTCTAGGAGCTGTGTTGGGTCAAAAGGATTTAGTTCCTTATGCCATTTACTACACCAGTAAAAATTTGACTCCTACTGAGTTAAATTATACTGTGACTGAAAAAGAGTTCTTAGTCGTTGTTCATGCAATCAACAAGTTTAGACACTATATAACTGGCTATGAAACTTTTGTCCATGCTGATCATTCTGCAATTAGATATCTCATGAACAAACCTGTTACTAATGGCAGAGTTACAAGATGGCTTTTACTTTTACAAGAATTCAATATTACTGTGTTAGATAGACCAGGGAAACAAAATACAGTAGCTGATTTCTTGTCTAGAATCCAAAATACTAACGAAGATTCTCCTGTAGAGGATAAGTTTCCAGATGAATATTTGTTTGCAGTAACTACTAAAACTCCTTGGTATGCAGATATTGCTAACTATTTGGTTACAGGGAAGCTACCTCCACACTTATTTCCTAATGAGAAAAGGAAAATTATTCAGGAGAGTTCAAATTATTCATGGATTTCTAATGAATTGTTCAAAACAGGGCTAGATTGTGTGATCAGAAGATGTGTTCGGGAAGATGAAATGCCTGACATCCTTAAGGCATGTCATGATGAACCGTGCGGTGGACACTTTGCTGACAAGAGGATGACCTATAAAATCCTTTCTTTAGGATATTATTGGCCTTCTCTCTTCAAAGATGCAAAACAATATGTTAGAAGGTGTGACAGCTGCCAAAGAGTTGGGAGACCAACTCTTTCAAATGAAATGCCATTACAGCCACAAGTACTCATCGAACCCTTTGAAAAATGGGCTTTAGATTTTATTGGACCTATTAATCCACCATCTAGACAAAAGAAGTATATATTGGTTTGCACTGATTATGTTACTAAATGGGTAGAAGCCAAGGCATTACCTTCTGCCACTGAAAATTCGGTTGTTCAATTTCTTTTTGAGGATATTTTTACTCGTTTTGGTGTCCCAAGAGAAATTGTGACAGATCATGGAAGTCAATTTACATCTAACTTGATGGAGAAGCTGATGGAAGAATACAAAATCAAGCACAAAAAATCTACTCCATACCATCCACAAGCAAATGGTCAAGCGGAATCTACAAACAAAGTTCTTGAGAGCATCATCACCAAAACTGTTCATCTCCACAGAAGAGATTGAGCAGAAAGGCTTCCTGAAGCCTTATGGGCCTATAGAACTACATGGAGGAACACAACAGGACATTCTCCCTATGAACTTGTTTATGGGAAAGAAGTCCTGCTCCCCATTGAGTTTCAAGTCAAGACCTTCAAGATGGCAGTTCAGTTGAGGATGAATCTATCAGAAGCCCAAAAGCACAGAATGGAGCAGCTGAATGAGCTAGATGAAATAAGACAAGATGCAATTTTAAGGACTGATCTAGTTCAGCACCAAAGAACTAAGTGGCATGACAGATATATCAAAGAGAAAAAGTTTCAAAAGGGAGATTGGGCGTTACTGTTTAATTCCAAGTTTAAAGACTTCAAAGGGAAATTTCGGACTCATTGGCTTGGACCATATGAGATTGATGAAGTCTTTAGCAATGGAGCAGTTCGAGTCAAGACTATTGATGAGTTTCAAACTCCTCTCATTGTGAATGGCCACCGATTGAAAATTTATCATAAGCCACTCTCAGAAGAGGACTTTGTCAAAATGTTTCAAGAAAATTCTGCAATGAGGCTGGTGGGGAAGAGTCCTTCTCCTCCATCAGCCTAGTCTTTGTTTCTTTCAGTTAAAAAAAAAAAAAAAAAAAAAAAAAAATCTTTTGTATAAGCCTGAAAACCAATCATAGATTGGTAGTCTTATACAGAAAATGTAGAGTGAAAATCAGGGGTACCTGACACTCTATATTTTCCAAAAAAAATCTCTCTTTCTTTCCATCTTTACCTCACTTGTCATTCCACTTCACCTCCATCTCATTTTCATCTCCATTCCACTTCACTCCATCTCATTCCACTCATTTCATTTCATTCCATCAATAAAAGTCCCCTTCAGGACTATTTTCATTCAGTTAGTTCTTTTTCTAACTATCTTTGTGTAGTTAAAGGGGTGTTGTCTTAGTTTCCACAGCTGGAAACCGTTTCCGCAACTAGCACCAGTTTCCGCAGCCAGAAACGATTTCCGCAGCCAGCATCACTCTGTCTCTACAGCCAGCAGCACTCTGTTTTCAAAAAAATCACAGTCAAAGGTTAGCATCATCATCACCAAAGGCAGCAAAGATATGAGGCATCTGCAAGATAAAAGAGCAATAATGGGTCAGAAGCCTTAATCAACAAATGGCAAACTTCCAAAGGTATGATCAAAATCTCTACCAAATAACAATTTAATGTCATTGTATGCATAGTTATTAGATCATGGAAATTCCACTAAATACAATGATTTGATACGGCAAGATCCATATCACTCCTCTTCCACGATGATAATCCATCCGCCTCATTCCTTTCTAACGGTCCCATAATCAGTATTAATTCAAACTCGAAATGGGACTGCTCTTCCATTTATTGGCTGTACTTTGAGACGTGACCTACTGTACTACGACTCTCCTCCACCATAATTTCCGCAGCCAACGTTGAGATGTGGCGTAAGTCATCCGATCCCAAAAGGACTCAGCCGTTATTCTGCCATTATCACTCCACTCCCGCATGCATTGAACTCGTTTCTGTTATTTATCCTTTACTCCCTCTTACTCATACTATTTCCTACTCTCCATTTCCGCTGCAACCTCCATAGCTTTGCTCTAAACCCTGATTACAGTCATTGCATACGCTTTTCATTTCGATTATGGCCACTCCACTTACCTTAAGAATCCCGTAATCAGCTTGTTTTTCCCTTGAACGTCCACACATAGTAAAATTTTCTGCCGGGGTTGAAAGCCGAGAATGGGAAAGTTACTCAGAGCTGAACCTGAGGATCCAAAATACCTGGAGGGGTATCCGCAGATGAAGGAGTCATTGAAGAAAGCAAAGTGGCTGAAATTTATTCAAAAGTTCAGAGGTTATAATAAGGAAGTGACTAAAGCTTTTGCCAGGTCCTTTAATGGACCCGTAGTGGAGGTAGGGGATTTGAAATTTACAATAACAGAGGCCACAATAGCAGCAGCAACCAGTTTACCACAAGAAGGAGACAGATGGTTTAAAAACAGAGGTCTGGATGATCAAGGATGGAAAGTCATGCTCAAAAACCTAGGTATGGATACTTCTATATTTACTAAAGGAATTCCTGTGCATGTAATCAAAGAAGAATGGTCTACGCTGTTATTACTTGTTCAGAAGTTTATTACATGCGAGGGTCGTTTTGGCACCATGTACATGTATCATGCAAGGATTATGATGAATTTTATGGAAGGCCATGCCCTTAATTTACCTTACTTTCTGTTAGCAAGAATGAAGAAAATGAGCTCTACTGTTCAGAAACATGTAGGCCATATTGAATCCCACCTTTACCATCACGGGCTCATCAGAATTCTCATTGAAGATCAATTGAAAAATAATAACGATACTTGGGAAAAGTTTTTGATCAGAAATCACTTCCAAGAAGTGACTGAAGCCTCTGCCAGCAGTTCCCCAAAAATCTCAAAAAGAAGTAGGAGGAAAGAAAGAAATGTTACAGCCCAGGACCTTCCTACAGTAGACACTCAGGAAACTGTTCAGGAGGAAGAAGAGGAGGGAGCTAGAAACAAAAAGCAGAAAAAGGACAAAGGTAAAATAACTATTCAAGAGACATATCCATCCCCTGAACCATCTGTAGAAGAAGAGTCTCAAACTCTGGCCGATAGATTAGCACATCTTCATGCTGCTGCTATCAAAAAGAGAAAACAAAAAGAAAAACAGAGTGCCCAGAAAGAGAGCACTAGTCCATACCTGAGAAGGAGCACTAGGCTAAAAGGGAAGGTGAATAAAACCAAAGAAAAACAGTCACATTTTATTGATTTGGATAAAGAGACACTTGAGAAATCTCCAACTCAGCCAATCATTGAGCCAAGTCCTCCACGTGAGGAAAGCCCTTTTCAGCAGGAAAGAGAAAACAGTCCTCCTTCACCAGAATTTGAGTTCAAGCCGAGAAAAACACCTGAGGTAGATTCCAACCAGCAAGAAGCATATAACTACCTAGAGTCCTTGGAACAATTAGCTGCATGACCAAGCACCATCTTGCCACTTGATGCACAAGTGCAGTCTTTAAAACAGGAAGTGTTTGAGCCAGAAGTCCTAAACAGGCATATTAAACAAGAAAACGAAGCATTAAAAGAACAAAGTAAGGTAGACAAGATTGTCCATGACAATACTATGTGTTAACACCCAGGTTGTTCCCTATGACTCCCAAGGGAATACGGCCGGGGTAACCACTAACCAATCTTTTAATCACTGTTTCTAGCCAAACAGTGATCAGAGAGGGCTCTCTCTTTATGATTTATATCTACAGTGATGGTGTTTTAGGCTAGGTATTGAGTACAGGTTATGTTTGTGTTTCGGTTGATGAAATTCCCTTAGACTTCAGTGATGTAGTTTTTAGATATGTTGAATATCATTGGGCAATGGAGTCTGTGGCTTAATGTGTTTGAATCTATGAGATGAAAGATGGAACTTACAGGGCCTTTTGAGTGCTTTGTTAAAACTTATTTTGGCTAAGTGACAGGAAACAGGCAGCACGAAGTGAAAGCATTTAAGAATTTCCACTTATTGTTTACATATTTCCACGTGACAGAATTTGGAGCAGAAAACAGAGGTCACAGGGGCAATAATTTGAATCCCTGGGAATAGTCTGTTACAGCAAAGAGACAGATTGAAGTGCAGCAGTTAAGAATTGCAACTTCTATTACTGTTTCTGAAGAAAACATAGATGACAGTTCAGGTTTGAGTTCAGGGTAATGCTTGATTAAATCCTGAAACTATTCTTTCACCTTACTATCAAGCGTAAGACATTTAAACAACCAAAGAGAACAAAAGACTCAAAAAAACACATAACAGAAGATTTGAAAATACTTATAGTTTTATGCAACACCCATGGAATCCTGTAACATGCATCCTTCACCACCAGACATCAAATACACCAAACTTCTGGAAGTTCCATTCCTCCTTTGTATTAATTCTCTGAAAATATTACAGCAGACGGAAGTTATCCAAGAGAAAATTCCAGCAACCCCTTATGCGTTACTAAGGGGGGTATATATACAGATTTACATTTGGAAAAATATCTGAAAGAAGAGTAAATGCCTCATAAATATGCTGCCAACTGCTAGTGAGCAGTAGCCAAAGAAGTAAATGAAGAAGTAAATGCAGTAATAGCTCTTAGTCCTTTAGCTGTCAAAATCTGTCAGATGCTGTTGAATTTGTAGCAGTTGTAGTCGGCTGAAGGCGTGTGTTTCAAAATGTGGCTAGCTGTCACTGTTAGTGATGAATCACTTTTTAGATATTTTCCAGTCACCGACCACTTTATACTTGTCTTGCGGTGACCTGAGCTGGCTTTTGACCTGGAGTTTTGAAACTACTGTGGCAGAATCTGGAGCATGGCTTGCCACCAGTCCTCCTTGGGCATTTGATGCCTTCGCATTTTAATCAATGTCTCATCAAGCTCTGTGTATTTGAAAAAACTGGGAGGAGTTTCAAATAGATGATTAACTTCATTTTCAATAAAAAATGACCCTTCAAGCTGAGTGTACAAACTCTGTCCTGTAGGAGGAACAGTTTCTTCAGAAGCACTGCTGGATGCAGTGATTTGATTTTCTATGTACGCGGCCATCCTATTTGTAAATTGATCTCTGTTGATCAATTTCCCTGTACCGCTCAATAGGCTAGGCATTCCTCTTGCCTGTAGCATCCCCATTCTGAGCTTGAAGTCTTCAACTTCAGTCTGTATCTCATAGCTCCTCCTTTCTGCTGTCTGCACATATCCTCTGAGTGTTAGCACCTTTTTGGTCATAAGGATGGCCTCCGTTCTGTTGGTGATTCCAACTGCTGCCAGCTCATCTTTGTCTTGCCTGTTCAGAAAGTCTATCAGTTGGCTAGCTTGTTCAGGTCTATTTCCTAGTGCTGTCTTAGCCCTCTGGATATCTATCTGAGCTTGCACAATTAAATCCATATGTTCATGGATTGTTTTGAGTGATTTCCACTGTTTAATCATGCTTTGGGTGATTTTATTCCATAAGATCCTCTTGATCTCAGCCATGGTGTTTTTGAGATCAAGCTCTTTCTCCAGGGCTTTGATTCTGTCCTTTTGGGTCTTGATCTGTCTGCCCTGTTCTGCCACTGTCATTTTAGACTGGTCATACTTGGCATCTATCTCTGCCAGTTTTTCTTTTGCCTTCCTTATCTCATCTGCTTGTAGCTCCATTTGCTTAACAGCCTTAGTTAGTTCTTCTATGCTGGGCTGGTCAACTGTATTTGCTGTTGTAGGGGCCACTGCTGCCCCAGAGCCTGTTGCTGCTGTAGAATCTGTTGGGGGAGTTGGTAGTGTGGATTCTCCCTGTTTGTCCTGTAATGACTTCTCCAGCTCCTTCTCTAGCTCTTGGATCCTTTGATCCTGCTGCAATAGTAGATCAAGTTGTTGATCAACTTGTTTTTCTTTTTGCAGTTCAGCTGTCTGAGGATGTTCTGTAGGTGACAGCTTCAATCTCCTCTTCATGGCATTGAGATCATCCTCTTTTTTCTTCAGGAGGGCTTTTACCCCGGTTGGGTCACTAGGGTTATGCCCTAGATCAACAATAATCTCTTCAAGAGATTTTATCCTGTTATCCTTGGCCCTGGAAGACAATCTCTCAAAATCCAGTTGAGTATTTGTGTGCTTCAAGGATTCTTTCAGCTCATGAGCTAATGTGGCCTTATCTACCAAGGTGGCATAGACCATTTCTCCAGTCTGCTTATGGAGCTCAATTTGGTCCATAGGATGTATGTCTTTGGCCAAGACCTCCACCCTTGTTTTGATGAAATCAGCAGTGGACATTGGGTTGGGCCCCTTAGGTTTGAAATGGCTGAATATCATCTTCTCCTCTTTGAAGTCGTAGACCGACATCAATCTTTCTTGTTGGGCTGGAGTGGCATCTATAAATTGTTTGTAAACCTCAGCCCTCAATAGTTCATTTGCTGCCTTGATTTCTTTGAAGGTGGCCTTAGCACCTTTGAGCTTCTGGCTTTGTTGAGAAGAAGATGATACCTCCAAGCCAAGTTGTAAATTCTGCTCCTGCTGAAAGGAGCTAGTCCCTGTGTGTTGGCTGCCCTCCCTATCCTTGGCTGTATCATTGAAGACATCTTCAGTAATGTCTTCTACTTCTGGGGAGTCTGCCCTCTGCCTTTTAGCTTCTGGTTGTTGGGAGGATCCACTGAGGGGAGTGGACTCTTCTCTTTGTCTTTTGGTCCCCCTTTCTTCATGTGCCGGGGTCTGTAAAATTGAAGTGGTTAGGGGCTCCACTTGAGGGGGTGGTGTCTGCAATAAGGTGGTTTCTGGCAGCCCAGTTTGTGGCAGACCGGTTTGTTCTTCTTGCTGCCCTGTTTCTTGCTCTGGTTGTTGCTTTCCCTGCTCTGACTGCTGCTTTTTTGCTTCATCTTCAGCGTCCATTTTTCCCTTTCCCTTATCCAAGCCTGGTGCTGTTGTTGGCGGCGCTGTCCTGGTAACTGAGGTTCCTCCTCCTGATGTTTGAGGCAGCCTGAAAGGTACCTGGATCACATAGTCCAGGTCAATAGTTTTTTCAAGTTCTTTCATATTTTTAGCTATTTTTTCCTCTTCAGACAAGCTCTCAACAAGGGTATCCAACTGCCACTCTTGTAAGTTTGCATACTGTTCTAGATGTGGATAGTGGCAGTGTTTGATGGCTAGGAGTCTGTACTTTGTTCTCCTGGCAGTGATGAAACCTTGAGGGTCATATGGGACCCACCGGAAACTGTAAGACAACTTATATTTGTCTTTTAGGATCAAATCTGCAGCCTCCCATCCTTCCTTCTTATTCATGATAAAAGGGCCCAGCTCATTTTTGAAGTTAAGGTGTGCTTTTTTCTTTGAGCTGTGGAAGTGAGTGAGGTCTGACTGGATTAATTGCCTGTAATATTCCAAGGCAAATAATCTCATGGGAACATACTTGGGTAGTCTGTATGGACAGAGCTCACACCCATACACTCTGAACACAGTGTGGTGTTCATATAGGTACCAATCACCTATTTTGTACTTCTTAGAAAGCTGTAAAGCTTTCTTGATCTCATTTGATATTCTAGGTGGAGGGGATTTCATAAGTATGCTGGAGACTGGGTATACAAACTGATCTACAAATTCACAATAGCTGTAGGGTGAATTTGTGATTTCATGATAGACTGAGGTCCAGAATATGACTGATCTTCTCTCCCCTTTGTTGTCCAGCCTTCTGATGTAGCATGGGAAAGCTTCAGAGTGATGATACATGAACAGGTGGTAGATGTATGCTGAATATCTAAAGACTCCTTGTCTGTCCAATTTGCACAATTGATCATGGATCCTATTGGCTATGAACTTGGCAAAGTTGTACTTTCGGGCAGGGGGTTGTCGTGGGCTGTAGGCAGATAGCATTACGAGCATGGCTAGATCCACATGCTTGCTGTTCTGGTAGCCTAGCACATAGGCTATCATGTCCAGGAGCAGCCTGCCTGAGTCATTGAAGTGCTCATGTGGATAAGGAGGTGGCCCTGTAGGCTGGTTCTCAGGCCACATGTAGTTCCTGGTGACCTTCTGCAGCTCTTCACTGGTCATCTTCTCACCTGCTTCCATTAAAGATCTCATGGAGAAAGGGACTAATAACTCTGTCTGTTCAAAGTGCAGCATTTTGTTGATGGTGTCAGCGTTTATATAGAACAAAATCCTCCCTAGTTGAGTGTTGACAGCTCTGTGCTCCTGATCATAATTTTGAGCACATAAGTGAATGATTTCAGGGAAAACATTCACAGCTGGGAGGCAGTAATAGGGCAGGTTTGACTCCCATATCCCATCTGTACCAAGTCCTGCCTTATAGTCTTCCCTTAATGTGGTGAAGGTCTTCAAAAAGTTTCTGTTTCCCTCAAAATCATTTATGAGACAGTCTTTGTCAACTAATGGCATAGCTTCCAGTTCCTTATTGGTTTGACTCAGTGGAGTGACACTGAGGGAGGAGGATGCAGATGCTGCCATGATACAGTCTGAAAGTGTGCAGCAGGATGCAGAGCTTTGATGAATCTCTTGAAGACTTTGAGCAGCAGGTAGGTGCAATTGGTGTGATGTCTTCTTCTGGTGTGAAGTTGTTCTGAAGCTAGCAAAGTACTGATGATTTTCAGGAATGTGGATTGTCTAAGGGAATGCTTACTGAGGTATTAGTATTTGTACAGGAAGAGTGTAGGTAACCAGTACTTGGCAAAAAGGAACAATGCCGGGTACTTCAGGGCGATTTCTGCAGTTTTAACCCGCGAGCTGGTTTGTACAGAGCTAAATTGGGGCTAATGGATGGCACAGGTTGCTTATGTCTGATTTGGGTGCTTAGGTAGAGCTAAATTTAGAGTTTTTAGCAGACTTTAATGGTGATTTTGCAGAAAATTGGAATTCACGGGCAGAATGGGAGAAGACGGCAAAATACCTGGCAAATCGACCTGGAAGCTTGCGGGCTGGGTTGCAAAGGCTTAATGCAGTCAAGCCTCGAACTTTGAACGGTTTACTTGTCGAATTTGATGGCTGAATGCAAGATTTCGCGGCAGCAGGCTTGACAACGGCTAGTTCAGCTTCGCATGCAAAATAAGCGAAAAATATGCGTTTAGCCGTTTAAAACGGTAAATTTGGCAAAAGTATGAATTTGGCGCTTTTCCGCCGATGACGTCAGCATGACGTCATGGCGGGGCCCAGGTGAGGGGTGACGTGGATGCTGAGGTGTTAGCCAGGTCGGCAGGACACGGTGGCGGGCGGGCGCAAAGGCGGGCCCGCGTGGAGGACCAAGGGACGATGGGGCGGGCACCGGCGGGGTGACGTCAGAGCGGCGTGGACATGACGTGTAGGCATGACGTGTGGGGTAGCGGTATACGGGGTGGCGGCAAGTGGGTTCCCCGCACCACCTTTGGGCAAAGGCGGTAAGTGGGAGGAGGGCTCCGAACAACCTTACCGCCCGCCACGCGTCCATTGTACGGGATAGGTAAAACCGCTTTCCCCGGACGCTAAATGTCGGCACATCGAGATCTGAAATTGACCGCCCACCCTTAGATCTGGGCGCTGGAGATCTGACGGCTGGCGGGCCTCCCGACTGGTCGAGCATGTTGGGGAAGGGTCCCGCCAGCGGAATAAAATATTCCATTTAATATTTGGGCGCAAAACTATAGGTTAGTGGGTTTTGAATGGTTTTTCATCTTTTCTCGCTTAACCCGTAATGTGGTGGGATTGGGAAACGTGCCAGAGGCGGGTTTTTTACCTTAGGGACTTTTGCAAAGATTTTTGTAGGCTAAAGGGTCTTGGAGAGGGGTTTTGCCCATGCAGAGGTGAATTTGAGGGTAAAATAACTTGCAGCAGAGGGGAAAGGGGTGGAAAAGGTTCACCAAAGTGGCCAGGTGCCATTTGGTCCCTTTTGAAAATACATGGCTATTATGCCTAGGGGAGGGAATATACATAAAATTTGGGGCTTTATACACCTTATTGTTAGTATTATTAGGGGTAGGGGTAAAATAGGGGAGCTAAATAGTAGAATTAGGAGTTAGTATAAGTGAAGGTGGGGGATTTAGAAAGGGGGTGTTAGCAATGGAGTAGGGGGGAAGAGAGAAGTTAGTGATGCTCTGCTGTGAGACCATGAATTTCACCACCTTTTTGCTAATATATCCATTGCCTTTTCTTTTCTTTGGCTTTTTTCCTTTTCTCCCTATCTACTTCTACCCTTATCTCTTCCAAGGTCCCAGATTAGACTTTTGGGAACCTTTGTTTCTCTACCTGAACTATTTGTCTGCCAAGATTAAGCTGTTTGGACAGACTTCTTTCTCTATTCTACAACTCAAAATTGAAACATGGCATGATCCAGTTTGAACTGTTGAATCACCCAAAAAATTGTAATAAGGTCCTCAATATTTGAAATACTTCACACACCTCTGATTTTCTGGAAATATGGGATCTTTGTAGTAGCAAAGCAGAGCATATTTGGATTTTCAATAATCAATCATGAAATATGAAACCTATTACTATAGGTATCTAACAGTGGCTCCACATGGGGATGGTTTTTCTTTTGAAAGACCAAGAACAGCAGGTCAGATTGCCTTGTTCCTTGACTGTCCATCTTAATCTTTGGAATCTGATGCATGCAACCTGTCAAAATTGTGTGCTTTTCCTTGGGGAACCTTTGATTCTATCTGCCTATTGCTGCTAGGTGCAGCACTTGAAAACATCTTTTTACAAACAAAAAACATATGTGGGCCTGCATATATACAATGAACCTTTGGATCCCTATCATAGTGAACCATCATAATAGTGCTTCAACATCCTGCCATTGACAGGACCTTCATCCAGTTCAGTTACAGTCAAACTTTTAAGGAAATAAGTGTTATTACCTTGTACTGCTTGGACAGCAAATGGTCCTTTCCACAAAGAATCAAATTTCCCATGTTTCCCTTTCTCTTCTCTTCTTGCATCCCACTTTAGAACTTTGTCTCCCATATTGAAATCTTCTGCTTTGGTTCTTCTGTCAAAGGCCTTTTTCAGTTTTTCTTGTAATATTTGCACTCTGCTGAAAACTTGTTCTCTGGTCTGCTGTAAACAGATTATCTGGTTGATCCTTCTTTGCATATCATTTGGCTCTGCTTGACTTTCTTGTAGAAGTTTCATAACTGGCACCCCTAGTGATGAAGGAAATCTGGCCTCTAATCCATAGACCAACTCATATGGGCTGGTACCAATTGATCTTTTGGTGGTTAATCTATCTGCCCATAAAGCATTTACTAGTTTCTTGTGCCAGTTCTTTTTGTTCTCTTCCAATACTTTCTTTATGATGTTTATCAAGCTTTTGTTTGATGATTCAGCAAGACCATTTCCCTGAGGATAGTAAGCTGTAGAATGGCCCAAAGTAATGTGAAATTTATGGCAGAAGTTTATCATTCTCTTGGATTTGAAGGCAGCAGCATTGTCTGTTATTATCTTATCTGGGCAGCCAAATCTAGCCAGTATATTATTCTCCAAAAATTGAATGATCACTGAATCATTTGCTTGTCTGCATGGGGCAGCTTCAATCCACTTGGTGAAGTAGTCTGTTGCAGTCAAAATCCATCTGTGTTGTCCTGAAGATGAGGGATGAATCTCCCCAATGAAATCCAAACCCCATTGTTGAAAAGGTCTTTCTGTTGAAATGGGCCTCAAAGGAAGTGGCAGCAACTGTCTTCTGCCTTCAAACAGTTGGCACTTGTGGCATGATGTTGTGAATTTCTTCACATCAGAGAACATAGTGGGCCAGTAATAACCAGCCCTTAATATTTTGTCTACAGTGGACTTCCAGTATAGATGTCCACCACAGTCTCCAGCATGGAATTCTTGCATGATGTTGTCAGTTTCACTCTCAATAAGACAGTGCAGCAAAATACCTTCATGGTTTTTCCAGAGTAGATTCTCATCCATCACACAAAACTTAGATGTTTTCATTTTCAGAAACCTAGACTTAGTTCTGGACAGTCCTGGGGGAGCACACAGGTTTTGTAACACATAACAGACATCAGAGTACCAAGGAGATTGTTCAAAGGCTACATTGATCTTTGGAGTCGCCATCTCTGTTTCACTGTCCAGTTGGTTGATATCTAAGGCTTGGAAATTTGCTTCTGTCATTAACTTGGCCAAACCTTGCCCTTTAATCAGCTTTGTAGGTTTTATTTCAATGTCAAATTCAAGTATGTTTGCAATCCATTTTCCTCTTCTACCCTCTAAGTTTTCTTGGGTGAGAATGTCTTTGACAATAGGACTTGGTACATAAGCCACAACATGAGAGTAAAGGATATAGATCCTAAAATCTTTGATAGCTTTGATTAATGCATAGGCTTGTTTTTCCATTATTTGGTACTTCAAAGGAGCATCTCTAAGAGCTCTGCTGAAGAAGGCAATGGGCTTTTCATTCCCTTGATCATCTTTCTGCAATAAAACAGCAGCAATAGTATGCTGGGAGGCAAAAGAAAAAATAATAAAGTCTCTGTCAAACTGAGGATTAGTTAATACCGGGGTTTGGGTTAAAGCCAGTTTTATGCTTTCAAAGGCTTGCTTTGCTTCCACAGTCCACTTAACCTTTGAATCTTTCTTTAGCATATTGTTTAGTAGTCTGATCAATTCTGCTAAATTTGGGATGAACCTTCTTAAAAAATTGAGTTTTCCTAAGAATCCTTGCAACTCTTTGACATTCCTAGGGTGAGGCATTTGTAGGATCGCTTGTATCCTATCTGGATCAATTCTTATGCCATCTTTTGAAATGATGTGTCCTAAAAGTTTCCCTTCTTCCAAACCAAATAAAGACTTCTTGGGGTTTAAGGAAATGCCATATTTTCTGCATGTTATGAAAATCTGTCTTAAATGTTTCAAATGTTCTTGGTCAGATTTTGAGAAGGGTGTAAGATCATCTAAGTAAATGACCAAGAAATCATGAATTTCTTTTGCAAAAGCAATGTCCATTGCTCTTTGAAATGTTGCCCCTGCATTTTTCAATCCAAATGGCATTTTCACATACTTGAAAGTTCCCCATGGGGTAGTAAATGCAGTTTTGTCTTGATCATCAGGGTGCACTAAAATTTGATTGAAGCCTGAGAATCCATCAAGCAGTGATATCCTTGAGGCTCCTACTACTCTTTGGAGGATGTGATCCATTTTTGGTAAAGGGTAGTTATCTTTGAGTGAAACTTGATTCAGATTCCTTAAGTCTACGCAAAGTCTGATTTCACCAGTTTTCTTTCTGGTAGGGACTAAATTTGAGATCCATTCAGAGAATCTGATTGGTGCTATAATACCAGCCTTGAACATTTTATGCAACTCTTGTTCAATGGAAGGAAGGAGCACAGGATTGATCCTTCTCAATTTCTGTTTGAATGGTTTTTGATTAGGCTTGAGAGGGATGGTATGCTGGATGACAGATGTGTCATAGGACTTGAGATCTTCATATCCCCAGGCAAAGACATCTTGAAACTCTTTAAAGAGATCAATGTACTTGGGCTTTTGATCAGGGGGCAAAGAGGCAGATAGCTTTATTATCTTAGGCTTTTCCATAGTGCCAATATTGCATTCTTCAATTCTTGCATCTAATGGCTGCATCTTTGGCTTCCTAGGGATGTCATTTGAGTCAAAAATATCCTCTAATGGGGTAAGGCCCACTGGGAGGAAGTTGTCTTTGAGTTGTATGATTTCAGTTTCAATGTTACTCATCTCTTCACAGTCCATTTGTTTAATTTGTTGAATGTTTTCATTGTTGAAAATGGTTGGGCTGAGTAGTTGTTTTGCTGTCCTAGGTGACATTGGGTGAGCAGATTGTTGAAACTGTATTTGTGATTGACATGCTTCATTAAATATTTGTGATTGACTTGCTGTCTCAAGCATTTGTGATTGACTTGCTGTCTCAAGATCAATATTTAATCCTGTGAACTCCTGTTGCAGGGTTAAAAAATTGTTTATTTGCATGTCATCCTCAAATACTTGCCATTCTCTGACATTGTTTGGAATAGAGGGTCTGTACCTGACCTCAGCTGTGAAACAATTATTAGGTTCCAGTGGGAATTTGAAAGTGCTGGCAAATGTTGCCAAGCTATGTGCATGGAGGTTATGGCCCCTTGGAATTTTTGTGATAGCAAACTCATGAAAGGTCTCTAATATTTCGATTACAGCAGCCCTGTAGGATCTCAGCCTCTTGTCATTAGTGACAAAATTGCCTTTTACTTGTTGAATGACCAGATCAGAGTCTCCCCTGATAGAGAGGCTAGGTGCTTGTAATGATTTTGCAATCTTGAGGCCTAGTAATAGAGCTTCATATTCTGCCATGTTGTTGGTGCATCTGAAATTCAATCTGTAGGCCTTGCCTGTTGCACAGCCTTTCTCTTTGTTATGTATCCATACTCCCGCTCCTGCTCCTAACTTGTTAACCGAGCCATCAAATTCTAAGACCCACAAGATGCCTTGCTGGTCAGGAGGTTTGAGGTTCTGTTCATGGGGTGGTAGTGTGAGCATGAGTTGGGGTTTCTTCTCCCATTTGTTTTCTAGGATAGCTTCATCATTTGCCTGACCATCTTTGACCCCTAGGGGAGAGCTAAAGTGTTTTGTTGTACTGATTGATGTTTGACAGGTGCTACTTGTTAGAATGATGTTTTGTTCTGGTTTAAATGTCTCTGTGCTAATGTGACTGTCGGAGAAGCCAATGCTGTCATTAAAGAGGATGTAAGAGTCTATGTCCGAATGAACAGCATATATTGGGAAATTTTGGGGTTTTTCTTCACTGCTAACCATATACTTCATGAGTGTTTCCCTATAAAGTCTTTTTGGTTGTCCAAAGACAGAGATGGTTGCATATGACATGTCTAACTGCAGGGAGCCTTGAAGCTTTGCTCCCCATGATCTTGATAATAGCATCCCATACTTGGGTGGGATATCAGCAACAACAACATCCATCAAAATGGTCTTGTTGGGGAATTGGACCAGGGACACACACAAATCCTTAATTAGACCCAGGCACTTGACTTGACTAGAATCAAAAGAAAACAAGTCTTTGTATGGTCTTGTGATATCTAAGTTTAATCTTTCCATGACTGCTTTTGGCATCAGATTATGAGAGGCTCCTGAGTCAAACATTGCATTGTGCAGAATTTTGTCATGTACATGTAAGCTGACATAAAACGGTAAAACCCCTGTGACTACTGTTTTTCCATCTACCTCTGGACCAAATAGTAACTCTGGAGTGTCATCTAATACATTTACATCATCTTTGCTATTGGTGAGCTGAAGGGATTTTTTAATCTGTTGTTTGTACATGTCATGCTTTGCTAGCTCTGAGAGGGGAATTGCTACCTTTAACTTGCCAATCTCTACTCCTAGGTCAAAGGGTTTGTCAATTTGCAATTTGGGATCACGGGTAGCAGTTCTTTCTTTGTTTATTACATCTTCTGGTGGGATTTCATCTTGATTTTGGAACCTGCCCCTAATATTGATATCTTGAGGGGCAATATTTGGGTTAGGCTCAGAGGATAAGGTTGCCATGGGTTGTTTTGATGGTGACAGTGGTTCAGTAACCTCTTCAACCACTACTTCCTTTGTAGGCAAGTTTGGCACATGATCAGGTTCAGTGACTGAGCTTTCTTTGGTTTGCTGTTTTTCTTTTATCTTTTCGGGTTGATTTACATTTACAGTCCTACTCCTTAGTTTGTATTGTTTGTGGACTTCATAGACAGCAGTGTCATATCCTTGTTTAAAATCAAAGGATTCCCCTGACTTAGTTTGAAATGTATTGCTCTCATCCTCCTCATGGTCTTCTTGGGTTAAGAATACATGATTTTTGCCATCCAGACCTATTAAATTGATTTCGGGGTCTTCATTTAGCTGATTTGCAGAAGAAGTTTCTGCATAGTTTTCTTGAAAAGGGGGTCTGATATCTTGGTCAGCATTAGTCTTTCCTATATTGGGGTTCTGGACTCTCCTGAAATTTGGGTTTCTAGGAGGATTGTTTTGTGGTGCCTCCCATGATGATTTTCTTTCTACTGATTCCACTCTCTCCCCCAACCTCTTCATGCTATTTAGAATTGCATCTAGCTTTTGGTCAAAACCCGAGGGTTCTTCTTTGAAGCCAGTTTTCTTTTCCAGCTTTGCCCTGTTTCTTTTGGCAATTAGGTTGGCCTCTACAGTGACTGCAACCCTTTGAGCTTCTGCAAGGGTTGGAGGGTCTCTTTCTCTCAACTGATAGGCCATATCAGAATCAAAACCATCAGGGAAATTATAAAGGGCCAAATCAGGAGGGGGTCTTAAGTTCTGAGGGATAGCATTGTATATGTTGTTAAACCTGGCACAATACTCTAACACTGTCTCTTGGGGACCTCTTTTAATAGTGTTATATTCACCAAGTATGTGGTGGGGATCTCTCTTTTTCTCCCATCTGTTAGTAAATTCCTGGTATAAAACTTCAGGGGTTGCAATTGAATTTGCATTTAAGGACCTAAACCAAGTTCTGACATCCCCAGTTAAGCTTTGAACAAAGATTCTCATCCTGACACTATCATCATCAATTTCATAGGTCTCAAAGTGGTCTTGCATCTTTTTAGCATGCTGGATGGCCGTCAAAGGGCCATGGGAATCAAAAAATGAGAGTCTGGTTTGATAATCTTGGGGTAGGGCTGGAGCATTGGCTGGAATCTGCAATGGTGCATATCTGTTAGCCATGTTTATAGGGTTAATAGGGTTGATAGGAACAAATGGGACAACTGGGATTACGGGTGTACTGGGGTTAATAGGATGGGTAACAAGTGGAGAACTGGTTGAGCGAGTATGTGCAGATGGTGAAGATGGAAAGGTAGGACTTTGAGGGGTTGAAGATGAACTAGGGGAATTGGGTGTGGAACGAAAAAGGACTTTGCAAGGAGTGGGAATGAGGATGGGTTGGTCTGACCTTATATCTGAATCAGCAGGTTTATCCTGCTTGTGCTGTTTCCTTATGTTCTTTGGGATGATATTTGGGTTATCAACAATGATGGGTTGATCAGGGTCAGGGTGTGCCCTAGTATGCCTTGGGTTTCTTTTAGGAGCCAGCTTCTAAGTGTTCTTTCAGAACTTTATACAGAAGTTTTGTATTTACAAGGGCAAAATAAGAACTCTGGAATGACTATATATGTTTCAAGGCTAGGATAAGTTTCCCTAGTTAGCTCTTCCCTAAGACTGCCCCTGTATTAGAGAAACAGTCCTAAGATGTCTTGGCTAGTTTCAGGCTTGATGAAAGCTTTGGAAGATAGATAGTGATTGAATAGTCTTAGTCCCCAGTGGAGTCGCCAATTATGTTAACACCCAGGTTGTTCCCTATGACTCCCAAGGGAATACGGCCGGGGTAACCACTAACCAATCTTTTAATCACTGTTTCTAGCCAAACAGTGATCAGAGAGGGCTCTCTCTTTATGATTTATATCTACAGTGATGGTGTTTTAGGCTAGGTATTGAGTACAGGTTATGTTTGTGTTTCGGTTGATGAAATTCCCTTAGACTTCAGTGATGTAGTTTTTAGATATGTTGAATATCATTGGGCAATGGAGTCTGTGGCTTAATGTGTTTGAATCTGTGAGATGAAAGATGGAACTTACAGGGCCTTTTGAGTGCTTTGTTAAAACATATTTTGGCTAAGTGACAGGAAACAGGCAGCACGAAGTGAAAGCATTTAAGAATTTCCACTTATTGTTTACATATTTCCACGTGACAGAATTTGGAGCAGAAAACAGAGGTCACAGGGGCAATAATTTGAATCCCTGGGAATAGTCTGTTACAGCAAAGAGACAGATTGAAGTGCAGCAGTTAAGAATTGCAATTTCTATTACTGTTTCTGAAGAAAACATAGATGACAGTTCAGGTTTGAGTTCAGGGTAATGCTTGATTAAATCCTGAAACTATTCTTTCACCTTACTATCAAGTGTAAGACATTTAAACAACCAAAGAGAACAAAAGACTCAAAAAAAACACATAACAGAAGATTTGAAAATACTTATAGTTTTATGCAACACCCATGGAATCCTGTAACATGCATCCTTCACCACCAGACATCAAATACACCAAACTTCTGGAAGTTCCATTCCTCCTTTGTATTAATTCTCTGAAAATATTACAGCAGATGGAAGTTATCCAAGAGAAAATTCCAGCAACCCCTTATGCGTTACTAAGGGGGGTATATATACAGATTTACATTTGGAAAAATATCTGAAAGAAGAGTAAATGCCTCATAAATATGCTGCCAACTGCTAGTGAGCAGTAGCCAAAGAAGTAAATGAAGAAGTAAATGCAGTAATAGCTCTTAGTCCTTTAGCTGTCAAAATCTGTCAGATGCTGTTGAATTTGTAGCAGTTGTAGTCGGCTGAAGGCGTGTGTTTCAAAATGTGGCTAGCTGTCACTGTTAGTGATGAATCACTTTTTAGATATTTTCCAGTCACCGACCACTTTATACTTGTCTTGCGGTGACCTGAGCTGGCTTTTGACCTGGAGTTTTGAAACTACTGTGGCAGAATCTGGAGCATGGCTTGCCACCAGTCCTCCTTGGGCATTTGATGCCTTCGCATTTTAATCAATGTCTCATCAAGCTCTGTGTATTTGAAAAAACTGGGAGGAGTTTCAAATAGATGATTAACTTCATTTTCAATAAAAAATGACCCTTCAAGCTGAGTGTACAAACTCTGTCCTGTAGGAGGAACAGTTTCTTCAGAAGCACTGCTGGATGCAGTGATTTGATTTTCTATGTACGCGGCCATCCTATTTGTAAATTGATCTCTGTTGATCAATTTCCCTGTACCGCTCAATAGGCTAGGCATTCCTCTTGCCTGTAGCATCCCCATTCTGAGCTTGAAGTCTTCAACTTCAGTCTGTATCTCATAGCTCCTCCTTTCTGCTGTCTGCACATATCCTCTGAGTGTTAGCACCTTTTTGGTCATAAGGATGGCCTCCGTTCTGTTGGTGATTCCAACTGCTGCCAGCTCATCTTTGTCTTGCCTGTTCAGAAAGTCTATCAGTTGGCTAGCTTGTTCAGGTCTATTTCCTAGTGCTGTCTTAGCCCTCTGGATATCTATCTGAGCTTGCACAATTAAATCCATATGTTCATGGATTGTTTTGAGTGATTTCCACTGTTTAATCATGCTTTGGGTGATTTTATTCCATAAGATCCTCTTGATCTCAGCCATGGTGTTTTTGAGATCAAGCTCTTTCTCCAGGGCTTTGATTCTGTCCTTTTGGGTCTTGATCTGTCTGCCCTGTTCTGCCACTGTCATTTTAGACTGGTCATACTTGGCATCTATCTCTGCCAGTTTTTCTTTTGCCTTCCTTATCTCATCTGCTTGTAGCTCCATTTGCTTAACAGCCTTAGTTAGTTCTTCTATGCTGGGCTGGTCAACTGTATTTGCTGTTGTAGGGGCCACTGCTGCCCCAGAGCCTGTTGCTGCTGTAGAATCTGTTGGGGGAGTTGGTAGTGTGGATTCTCCCTGTTTGTCCTGTAATGACTTCTCCAGCTCCTTCTCTAGCTCTTGGATCCTTTGATCCTGCTGCAATAGTAGATCAAGTTGTTGATCAACTTGTTTTTCTTTTTGCAGTTCAGCTGTCTGAGGATGTTCTGTAGGTGACAGCTTCAATCTCCTCTTCATGGCATTGAGATCATCCTCTTTTTTCTTCAGGAGGGCTTTTACCCCGGTTGGGTCACTAGGGTTATGCCCTAGATCAACAATAATCTCTTCAAGAGATTTTATCCTGTTATCCTTGGCCCTGGAAGACAATCTCTCAAAATCCAGTTGAGTATTTGTGTGCTTCAAGGATTCTTTCAGCTCATGAGCTAATGTGGCCTTATCTACCAAGGTGGCATAGACCATTTCTCCAGTCTGCTTATGGAGCTCAATTTGGTCCATAGGATGTATGTCTTTGGCCAAGACCTCCACCCTTGTTTTGATGAAATCAGCAGTGGACATTGGGTTGGGCCCCTTAGGTTTGAAATGGCTGAATATCATCTTCTCCTCTTTGAAGTCGTAGACCGACATCAATCTTTCTTGTTGGGCTGGAGTGGCATCTATAAATTGTTTGTAAACCTCAGCCCTCAATAGTTCATTTGCTGCCTTGATTTCTTTGAAGGTGGCCTTAGCACCTTTGAGCTTCTGGCTTTGTTGAGAAGAAGATGATACCTCCAAGCCAAGTTGTAAATTCTGCTCCTGTTGAAAGGAGCTAGTCCCTGTGTGTTGGCTGCCCTCCCTATCCTTGGCTGTATCATTGAAGACATCTTCAGTAATGTCTTCTACTTCTGGGGAGTCTGCCCTCTGCCTTTTAGCTTCTGGTTGTTGGGAGGATCCACTGAGGGGAGTGGACTCTTCTCTTTGTCTTTTGGTCCCCCTTTCTTCATGTGCCGGGGTCTGTAAAATTGAAGTGGTTAGGGGCTCCACTTGAGGGGGTGGTGTCTGCAATAAGGTGGTTTCTGGCAGCCCAGTTTGTGGCAGACCGGTTTGTTCTTCTTGCTGCCCTGTTTCTTGCTCTGGTTGTTGCTTTCCCTGCTCTGACTGCTGCTTTTTTGCTTCATCTTCAGCGTCCATTTTTCCCTTTCCCTTATCCAAGCCTGGTGCTGTTGTTGGCGGCGCTGTCCTGGTAACTGAGGTTCCTCCTCCTGATGTTTGAGGCAGCCTGAAAGGTACCTGGATCACATAGTCCAGGTCAATAGTTTTTTCAAGTTCTTTCATATTTTTAGCTATTTTTTCCTCTTCAGACAAGCTCTCAACAAGGGTATCCAACTGCCACTCTTGTAAGTTTGCATACTGTTCTAGATGTGGATAGTGGCAGTGTTTGATGGCTAGGAGTCTGTACTTTGTTCTCCTGGCAGTGATGAAACCTTGAGGGTCATATGGGACCCACCGGAAACTGTAAGACAACTTATATTTGTCTTTTAGGATCAAATCTGCAGCCTCCCATCCTTCCTTCTTATTCATGATAAAAGGGCCCAGCTCATTTTTGAAGTTAAGGTGTGCTTTTTTCTTTGAGCTGTGGAAGTGAGTGAGGTCTGACTGGATTAATTGCCTGTAATATTCCAAGGCAAATAATCTCATGGGAACATACTTGGGTAGTCTGTATGGACAGAGCTCACACCCATACACTCTGAACACAGTGTGGTGTTCATATAGGTACCAATCACCTATTTTGTACTTCTTAGAAAGCTGTAAAGCTTTCTTGATCTCATTTGATATTCTAGGTGGAGGGGATTTCATAAGTATGCTGGAGACTGGGTATACAAACTGATCTACAAATTCACAATAGCTGTAGGGTGAATTTGTGATTTCATGATAGACTGAGGTCCAGAATATGACTGATCTTCTCTCCCCTTTGTTGTCCAGCCTTCTGATGTAGCATGGGAAAGCTTCAGAGTGATGATACATGAACAGGTGGTAGATGTATGCTGAATATCTAAAGACTCCTTGTCTGTCCAATTTGCACAATTGATCATGGATCCTATTGGCTATGAACTTGGCAAAGTTGTACTTTCGGGCAGGGGGTTGTCGTGGGCTGTAGGCAGATAGCATTACGAGCATGGCTAGATCCACATGCTTGCTGTTCTGGTAGCCTAGCACATAGGCTATCATGTCCAGGAGCAGCCTGCCTGAGTCATTGAAGTGCTCATGTGGATAAGGAGGTGGCCCTGTAGGCTGGTTCTCAGGCCACATGTAGTTCCTGGTGACCTTCTGCAGCTCTTCACTGGTCATCTTCTCACCTGCTTCCATTAAAGATCTCATGGAGAAAGGGACTAATAACTCTGTCTGTTCAAAGTGCAGCATTTTGTTGATGGTGTCAGCGTTTATATAGAACAAAATCCTCCCTAGTTGAGTGTTGACAGCTCTGTGCTCCTGATCATAATTTTGAGCACATAAGTGAATGATTTCAGGGAAAACATTCACAGCTGGGAGGCAGTAATAGGGCAGGTTTGACTCCCATATCCCATCTGTACCAAGTCCTGCCTTATAGTCTTCCCTTAATGTGGTGAAGGTCTTCAAAAAGTTTCTGTTTCCCTCAAAATCATTTATGAGACAGTCTTTGTCAACTAATGGCATAGCTTCCAGTGCCTTATTGGTTTGACTCAGTGGAGTGACACTGAGGGAGGAGGATGCAGATGCTGCCATGATACAGTCTGAAAGTGTGCAGCAGGATGCAGAGCTTTGATGAATCTCTTGAAGACTTTGAGCAGCAGGTAGGTGCAATTGGTGTGATGTCTTCTTCTGGTGTGAAGTTGTTCTGAAGCTAGCAAAGTACTGATGATTTTCAGGAATGTGGATTGTCTAAGGGAATGCTTACTGAGGTATTAGTATTTGTACAGGAAGAGTGTAGGTAACCAGTACTTGGCAAAAAGGAACAATGCCGGGTACTTCAGGGCGATTTCTGCAGTTTTAACCCGCGAGCTGGTTTGTACAGAGCTAAATTGGGGCTAATGGATGGCACAGGTTGCTTATGTCTGATTTGGGTGCTTAGGTAGAGCTAAATTTAGAGTTTTTAGCAGACTTTAATGGTGATTTTGCAGAAAATTGGAATTCACGGGCAGAATGGGAGAAGACGGCAAAATACCTGGCAAATCGACCTGGAAGCTTGCGGGCTGGGTTGCAAAGGCTTAATGCAGTCAAGCCTCGAACTTTGAACGGTTTACTTGTCGAATTTGATGGCTGAATGCAAGATTTCGCGGCAGCAGGCTTGACAACGGCTAGTTCAGCTTCGCATGCAAAATAAGCGAAAAATATGCGTTTAGCCGTTTAAAACGGTAAATTTGGCAAAAGTATGAATTTGGCGCTTTTCCGCCGATGACGTCAGCATGACGTCATGGCGGGGCCCAGGTGAGGGGTG
Source organism: Pinus tabuliformis (assembly GCA_031772625.1). Taxonomy (NCBI): domain Eukaryota; kingdom Viridiplantae; phylum Streptophyta; class Pinopsida; order Pinales; family Pinaceae; genus Pinus; species Pinus tabuliformis. Next base: position 1,416,933,818 of record CM062820.1, on the reverse strand, counting down.
ACGTGGATGCTGAGGTGTTAGCCAGGTCGGCAGGACACGGTGGCGGGCGGGCGCAAAGGCGGGCCCGCGTGGAGGACCAAGGGACGATGGGGCGGGCACCGGCGGGGTGACGTCAGAGCGGCGTGGACATGACGTGTAGGCATGACGTGTGGGGTAGCGGTATACGGGGTGGCGGCAAGTGGGTTCCCCGCACCACCTTTGGGCAAAGGCGGTAAGTGGGAGGAGGGCTCCGAACAACCTTACCGCCCGCCACGCGTCCATTGTACGGGATAGGTAAAACCGCTTTCCCCGGACGCTAAATGTCGGCACATCGAGATCTGAAATTGACCGCCCACCCTTAGATCTGGGCGCTGGAGATCTGACGGCTGGCGGGCCTCCCGACTGGTCGAGCATGTTGGGGAAGGGTCCCGCCAGCGGAATAAAATATTCCATTTAATATTTGGGCGCAAAACTATAGGTTAGTGGGTTTTGAATGGTTTTTCATCTTTTCTCGCTTAACCCGTAATGTGGTGGGATTGGGAAACGTGCCAGAGGCGGGTTTTTTACCTTAGGGACTTTTGCAAAGATTTTTGTAGGCTAAAGGGTCTTGGAGAGGGGTTTTGCCCATGCAGAGGTGAATTTGAGGGTAAAATAACTTGCAGCAGAGGGGAAAGGGGTGGAAAAGGTTCACCAAAGTGGCCAGGTGCCATTTGGTCCCTTTTGAAAATACATGGCTATTATGCCTAGGGGAGGGAATATACATAAAATTTGGGGCTTTATACACCTTAGTGTTAGTATTATTAGGGGTAGGGGTAAAATAGGGGAGCTAAATAGTAGAATTAGGAGTTAGTATAAGTAAAGGTGGGGGATTTAGAAAGGGGGTGTTAGCAATGGAGTAGGGGGGAAGAGAGAAGTTAGTGATGCTCTGCTGTGAGACCATGAATTTCACCACCTTTTTGCTAATATATCCATTGCCTTTTCTTTTCTTTGGCTTTTTTCCTTTTCTCCCTATCTACTTCTACCCTTATCTCTTCCAAGGTCCCAGATTAGACTTTTGGGAACCTTTGTTTCTCTACCTGAACTATTTGTCTGCCAAGATTAAGCTGTTTGGACAGACTTCTTTCTCTATTCTACAACTCAAAATTGAAACATGGCATGATCCAGTTTGAACTGTTGAATCACCCAAAAAATTGTAATAAGGTCCTCAATATTTGAAATACTTCACACACCTCTGATTTTCTGGAAATATGGGATCTTTGTAGTAGCAAAGCAGAGCATATTTGGATTTTCAATAATCAATCATGAAATATGAAACCTATTACTATAGGTATCTAACACTATGCTCCACTTAGGACTGTGGCAAAAGAAGAATAGAAAGCTGAAGAAAAAGTGTAAGAAGCTGAGCAGGGCATTGATTAATTTGAAGTTCAGATGTCTAGTCAAGAAACCAAGGACCATTTTGGCATCAAGGAGAAAGAGAAGAAGGCTGGATGTTCTTGCAGAAGCATCAGAGCACATGGATTGAGGAAAAGAACTAAGTTTTGGTTGCATGAGGACATGCAACACCTTCACAGTGGGGGTATGTAGAGCCTTGAACCTGTACCTCCTTACACACCCTCTCAGCCTTATTTTCCCATTCATTTCCTCCTTTTTCCCACACATTTCATCCACCAAGTTGATTAAATCATTGTATTTTAGGACTTTTTACATGGCTTTCTAACTACGCTGATGACTGTTGTTTGGTTTAGAATTTTGGTTCAGAGTGCTGCGTTTCCGCAGCCAACACAGGTTTCCGCAGCTGATCCAGGTTTCTGCAGCCAGCACAGGATTCTGCAGCTGTTTTATTAAATGATATGTTACAGGTGTCCTCCGAGAAGATGAGCCACATGGGCAAGTTCCAGGAGTCAAGGACATGGGACGTGTCCCTCCAGATCACCCAGAATAGCCATAAAAGCCCGCGGTCAACGAGGAGGCAAATACCAGTGAACAGAAGTGTTCAGTGGTGGCACGGCTCTGCGTTGCTCTGTTTTTGGGCACATGAAGCTAGGTGGCATCATCCTTGTTGGCATTATGATTCTGGTATGGCTTTATGATACATATGTTGTACTTTATGGAAACCCACTCATCTCAGATGATAAATTATAGTGCAGAAAAGTTCACGCACTTATATGCAGAGAAAAGCTTATTCTATGTAGAGAAACGTTCACGCACTTATATGCAGAGAAAAGTTTATTTCATGTAGAGAAAAGTTCACGCACTTTTATGCAGAGAAAAGTTTATTTCATGTAGAGAAAAAGTTCACGCACTTTCATGTTGGAGAACTTACCTTTGGTCCATGGTAGTTAGTCCTTGGTATTTGAACCTATGGTTTTGGACCATGGTACCTCATCAAAAGTGTGTATATGTTGGAGAACTTACCTTTAGTCCATGGTGGTTAGTCCTTGGTATTATTGAGCCCCATGTTTTTGGGCCCCTTGTATTGGTTATCTATGGTATTGATCCATGATTTTAGGAAGAAGCTTGCCTATATAAAGCAAAGGAGATCACTTGGCTAATTCATTCTTGCAAATCGAACATCTTAAGATCTGAAATATTGGGTTATTGTTTTAAAAGTTTGATCTATGAAAGGGAAGTTGAAAGCGAATCTGTGAAGGGTGATCTCTCGAGCGCTGCAGCTGCGGAAGTGCGGAGGCGCCACAGAAGGCGCAGTGTGGAGGCGCCACAGAAGGCGCAGTGCGGAGACGCCACAGAGGCACCACAGAAGGCGCAGTGCAGAGACGCCACAGAGGCGCCACAGAAGGCGCAGTGTGGAGGTGCCACAGAAGGCACAGTGCGGAGACGCCACAGAAGGCGCAGTGAGGAGGCGCCACAGAAGGCGTAGTGCGGAGGCGCCACAGAAGGCGCAGTGCGGAGACGCCACAGAGGCGCCATAGAAGGCGTAGTGCAGAGGCACCACAGAAGGCGCAGTGTGGAGACGCCACAGAGGCGCCACAGAAGGCGCAGTGCGGAGGCGCCACAGAAGGCGCAGTGCGGAGGCGCCACAGAAGGCCCAGTGCGGAGACGCCACAGAAGGCGCAGTGCGGAGGCGCCACAGAAGGCACAGTGCGAAGACGCCACAGAAGGCGCAGTGCGGAGGCGCCACAGAAGGCGCAGTGCAGAGGCGCCACAGAAGGCGCAGTGCGGAGGCGACACAGAAGGCGTAGTGCGGAGGCGCCACAGAAGGCGCAGGTGCGGTGGTTGCGGTGCCACAGAAGGCGCAGGTGTGGAGGTATTACAGATATCCGCAGATCTATACCAGTGAAGTTGTGATCCCTGCTTAAATTTTTTTTTAACTGCCTTTGACTATTCTGCAGGGTTTTGGGTGCATAACTGATGTTTGGTTACTGGTATTGAGTTCAGATAACAACATGATTAATGACTTATCTTTATGTACTAGATCTAGTTGATAACTCTCATAATATCATTGTATATGTATGGATCTGGTGATTGGGTGATTCAGAAGGTTGTTTGATTATGAGCTTCAATGTTGTTGTTGGATCCAGTTTGAAAATTTATGAAAAGTGGTCCTTGAAAGAAAAGAAGTAGGGGGTTGTAGCTCCCTTCTAGGAGAGACTGGAAAACGAGAGAGAGTTGTAGCTCTCTGCAGGTTGCAGCCTGCGTACTGGTAAAGGACTGCACCAGTACAAAATCATTGTAACAGAAGTTTCTAATTTGAAAGAAGATAGAGACATATTGCAGCAGGTGGTTTTCACCCACATTGGGTTTCCACCTTATATCTGGTGTTCTTTGGTGTGACTATCTGTTTTTCTTGTTCATGCTCATTATTTTATGGTACTGATATGCAAAAATAATTCAAAGTGTAAATAAGGAAGATTTGTTAAAAGAACTTGATAATACTGATTCACCCCCCCCTCTCAGTATTATTTTCAACAATCCTCAGCCACGGAGACAATCTAGAAGCACGAATCCAACAGCCATACTCTCCAGATTGAATGAACACGATGACAGTTACCTAGATCTGGGGACGCAGAGGATTCACGTGTTTTTAAACAGCTGGTTGAATAGCACAGATCTCGTTAAAGTAGTTTGCTTTCTCCTTATAAATAAAGCGTCCTTGAATGCTGTAGAGTTAATCATTTTGTAATCGTTTTTAATGTAATTTTGAGCTCCCCACTGTACTTTTACATTTGCTGTCAATACATGAGAAGACTGTTTTGCATTTAAGCGTATAACTGCTCCTTGAACCGGCTGAAGTAGGCAGAGGGCCCCTGTTTGCTGAAGCCCTGTACAGTAACCTTTAATTTCTTGCATTTCTTTTTCTTGTTTCATGTATATTAGCTGTACAGATGTCTTTTAAATTGCTGCATTTTTATTTCTTTTCAACATGTATATTAGCTGTACATAAACTTTGATTTCTGTTGATTTACATTTCTTCACTTTTATGTTCATGACTGATCAGTGCGTTATGCAGGTTTCTTAGCCAAGCCCGGGACAGTTTTCCTTCTTTTCTTTTCATAACTAGTTACATGCGTGATCATCTTGTCTATGTTGCTGACCTTCATTGTTTTGCAGTTTTGATTTTCCTTACTGTCATTTCTTTAACTTGCATATTTACTTTCTGCTCTTAGATATCAAGTTGTTCATCTATTGATGGTTCCTTTTCCATAATCAAATAACTTTATTGGGAGCCAAAATATCACTTAGTATAGCTTGATTTAGTTGCTTTAGAACTCACATTACTTGACTTATTCATACCTGTTTCTTACATGATAAATTCAGCTGAAAGGCAAAAGGTTAAGAGAAAATTAAAGTATTGTGACTAGTCTCTTTTATGTAGTTTCACGTAGATTTCACATTGTTTAACATTTCATGATATCTTTTCATAGAGAAGATTAAGTTGAAGAGTTGAAATAGTGTGAGATAGTTGTTCTTAATTTTAGTTGGATTTAATATAGATTTCATTTTCATTTTCATTCAGTAGCAGAGATACTGGGCCGATGTCATTAGTCCTTTATTTGATGTCTTTATTTTCCTTTAAGAGTTGATTTTATTGCAGTTGTTGTTCAAGCTTTCTTGTAGAATACTTTTTAAGTTTTGAGAAATCACTTAGAGATCACCACAATCATCCACATTTCACTTGCTTTATTACATTTCCATCACATCACAGTAGGAAAGATACATTCGAAAACAAACTTAAAAAAGCTAAAAACGACAAAAGACTAAGAAAACGATTACCTAAGTACATATAGTACACCTCACTTCATCAGCTTACGAGCCCCGGGTTGACATTTAAAAGTTGCAATTTAGACATCACTAAATTGACCAAACACTCCTGTAGATTTTCCTGTAGGATTCCTTTTGATGGCTGATTGCAGGAAAAGCCTCCAAAAGGCCACTTGAGACCTCCTAGGACCCATCCATACCATCCTACATCCTCTCAAGTCCCAAAGTCACCCTTCATCACCACCTATTTGCTGTCACATTCACAAACAAACAAATCACATGCATGACAAATTCACATAAAAATACAGAAAAATCCAAAAATATGTTTTTTTCCTTAGTTCCTTCTAGAAGTAGCTTGAGTAGATGTTGTTTACTTCCTTGAGTAGGTAATGGCATTCATTCCATGGTTTTCATATTTCTTTATGCAAGAGTAGGATTAGTTGGTTAAGTAGGGTTTGTTAGGTTTACTTTACATTTCAGTGTTTTTCCTTTCTGCAAGTAGAGTAGCCTTTGTAGAGTAAGTTTTCCTATCTTTCATCAAATATAGAGATTCTTCTGGAATCCATAGAAGTTGGCTTGAGCTCCTAGTGATCTTGCGCCAACTGACCAAGTGACAGCCTGCAGTAATAACTAGTACTTGTGCATACAGCACCGTCGCTTCCAAGTTTGTTACGAACTACCGGGTTGATAAGAATAAAGTAGGCAGCCCAGGAGTTGCAGCATTATTGCTACAATACTAGTGCTCGCCACTTTTTGGCGCTATTGTCGGGGAAGCGTCAGAGTATTTTGTGATTACTGCTTTCTTCTATTTTCTATCACAACATTTTTCTAAGTAGTTTATTTAAGCAAAAGTAGAATAGTTGTTTCTTTCAGTATCTGCATTTCCTTGCTTTCCTTTTCAATTCTACAAATTTCATTTCATCAAAAGTATTCTAGTTGTTTCTTTTAGTTTCTGCATTTCCTTGCTTTCCTTTTCAATTATGCAAATTTCATTTCAGCAAAAGTAGACTAGTTGTTTCTTTCAGTTTCTGCATTTCCTTGCTTTCCTTTTCAATTCTACAAATTTCATTTCAGCAAAGTACATTTTAGTGAGTTGCAATTTGTGTTATTCAATCCATTTTAGTTTTATAGGTACAATCAATGAAAAAAAAAATTCCAACAAAAAAGATTTCCTTTCATGCCTCGTAGGAATAGAGATAATTCAGGAAAATTCTTGCCCAATAACCCCACTACATCACACAGCCAACCTTCTCTCTTCTTCGGTGGTAGTGATCAAGAAGAACCTTTAGGTGAACAACCAGAGATATTTGAAGAACCTATAGGGGAAGAAGAAGAAGAAAACATCCCTCCTAAGCCAATGGTTGAAAACAAAAATTCTAGGGGAAATGGAGAAAGAATAGAGGGTACCTTTCCCATTCGGGAGACCAATGGGGACACCAAATTGAAGAATAAAAGTCCTTCAACCCAACCTCACTTCCATGTTTTGACTACAAAAGATCCTGACACCTATGACTATGCAGAAGATGAGAAAAAGTTGAAACTATTCCCTTCTACTCTCAAGGATGCAACATTGCACTAGTTTATGGGGTTACTTGGCACTAACATCACAACTTGGCCTCAAATGTAGCAAGCCTTTAATAACAAATATCGAGACTACTGTAGGTCAAAATATACCAAAGAAGAAATCTTCCGAATGACCATGGGAAGTGATGAATCCTTGGAATATTATGAAGAGAGGTTCCATCTTAGTTACAAAAGGGCTAGGTGCACACTTGACCCTGAATCTCTGAAGTTGGTTCTGTTCAGGGGAATCTCGGAAGACCTTCTAGACACCTCCATCCACCAACTATCTTATGAGGATGTAAAGACTATCTTTAGAAACCATTCTAGAGCAGCCATAAAGAGAGGTAGGGGGATTCAACCCATAGCCAGCACCTCCTCTTCCAATTCATCCATCAAAGGTGAACTCGAAAACATGCTGGAAGACTTCAAAAGTGAGATGTTGCAAACTCTTGCCATGCAAATGGATACCTTGCATACAAAAAGGAAACAAGAGGAAGCAAAGAGGGCTTTGGCCATATTTTGTCCTAGATGCACCAAGAGGCATCCTAGGAACGAATGTCCATTGAACTATATAGAGGTTTGTTCAGTCTGTGAAGAAGATCACTCTACAGATATGTGCCCTTCCTTGCCCAAACTTAAAGCTGTATACCAGGGGGCCGAATATTAAATTGGAAACTAGGGCCAAACTCCATGAAGATCAGCTTATTTATGGTAGCTGATATTTTTATTAGATACCTCTCGTCGAGAGGTGTAGGATTGATCTAAAGATCATCTGATTCCGATAAGTATTTATGGAGATATGAATTTATTTTGATTATGGATTTATTATCTAGCCGACCAGCAACTTGAGTAGGCTCAGAAGCCAAATAGTCATGCCTATTCATCATCTATGTTTTTAGTATAAATATGAAGGACTTGAAATCATTTGAGAGACATCTCTTCATGTGTAGTCTCCTCCTCTCCACATCTTGGGTTTTTGGTGAAGGAGAGACACAATGAAGATACGTTGGACTTAAGAGGATGCCCTAACCACTATGATGCCCTAACTGCTATAATGCCCTAACCACAATAAGCCGCAGGCTTATGAGGATGCACGTAGAGACCTTATATGTTGGACCTTATACACTGTTAATGGAGACCATTAATACGCAGATCAAGGAATACGCTGATGCTATACATTGATATGCAGATCAGGGAATACGTTGTTCCTTACACGCAAGAGAGTCTCGTGATAAATCTACTCCGTTGTCATATGGAAGAGCCGCAACCATTATATGTTGATCATGAGGAGAACGCAATACATAAGGAGATATAATATGCATATGGGAATAAATGCCACATAGTCATACCACGCAGTTATAATAGACATATGGGAATGAATGCCACGCCGTCATTTAATACCATGCAGATATAATACGCATATGGGAATGAATGCCATGCAGTCATACCACGCAGTTATAATACGCATATGGGAATGAAAGCCACGCAGTCATATAATATACCTTGCTGTAATGTAAACGCTGGACAATATACGATGTAGTACATAGGTTATATATATACACTAGATGTGTATATACGTTGGGTAGTCATGGTTATATATACACTAGTCATGTAGTCATTAATGGACCACTGTCATCAAGCCGCAGTGATGAAGAAGTAAACATAGTCATGGTATTGGAGGAATACCAATACGTTGTGCATAATGGGATTGCGTGGAACTATAGCCTAGCTACTTTGCTAGGCTGCAAGCCATAGCAGGTAGCTAAGGCTGATATATATATGAACTCCATAATGAAGCAACAAAAGGATAGCATGGGCAGCATTATGAGCAGCATGATGTATGATACATGGAGCATGGGTAGCAGCATGATGTGTGAGATCATGAGCAACATGATGATGCATGATGCAGCATGATGGTGCTACACAGTAAGGTGCAACAAATGGACGAGATGCAGCACAATGATAGGTGAAGGATTCACCTTGGAGAATCAGTCGAAGCAGAATGTCTTCAACTGATCTCATCATTATAGGAAATGATCTATGCTAGATCTAGATAAGTCAAAGTGTTGACTTCTATTGTAAATGTACTACTTCTCTCTTTCTCTACTGAAATTTGAAGAACATAAAAGAAGAATTGATCAAGGGTTTCCCCACACATTGTGGGGTTTGTCCCTGGCTAGTGCCACATCTTGTGTCCTCTTGTCTTGGCTTGTGTTCTTTGATTTATATTTATGTTCTAACTGCAGTTTATCTTAATGTTGATGTGATTGCTAACTGTGAAAATTTAAATAAATTTCTCTAGCATAGAACATACCTAAAATTAACATGGTATCAGGGCTAAGGTAAAGACAATGCCCAAGCAAGAGTGAAAGAGCAATCACCAGAGATAGTTGGGACAAGACAAAAGGATCAATGGGTTCTTCATAATTCACTCAGGTGAAGTCAAAGTAGAGAATATTATCAGAATGGTGCAGCAGAAGGTTCTGATGGCCTACCTTAAGATCACTTCATTGGGAAGTTTGAATCTAAGGGTGGAAGGAAAGACAGATGCCATGGTTACAATAAGTTCGGCCATTATGCAAAGGAGTGTCCGAATGGTAGAGACACATCTCTTGATGAAGATAAGAGTCATTCCAGGATCAAAGGAATGACTGGTAATTCAGGTCATCAAGGAAATGGTCGACTCTTCAAAGAAAGCAAGGAACCCCAGGAATGGAATTCAAAGGCTTTAAGGTGGCATTCGTTGATGGAAAGGTACGTGTTTGAAAATAGAATTTTCAAAGATGCTTTTGAGCTAATGTTGACACCTAATAATTAGGATTGGGTGAATATAATGTAGATAAATAATAAGTAATATGAACAGTCATTGGGAGATGAAGTGAACAGTCTCTCCCTCATGTATATAATAAAGACCAACCTGAAGGAATATGATATACGAATCAATTTTTCTTTGAGGAGTTAATGCTTGGCCTAACATGGTATCAGAGCCAGCTCCCAAAAATAGTTGTAACTCCCTTCTACCTACTGCACTCTTTGTCCACAACCCTTGTGTGCTCTGTCTGCCATAAGTGAATCTGACCCATTCTGCGCCCACTGCATAATTATATTGTTGTAATTGTTCTACACCAACTGCATAATTATATTGCTGCATAATTGTTCTGCGCTCACTGCATAATTGTATTATGAGCAGACTGAAGGCCATCTCTGCCACGTGTTAGGATGGAGTGCCGAACCGTTGCTCATTCCACGCTGCTACTTTGAGAGAATTACTGCTGCTGCGTTGAGAGAATTATTGTGTTGAGTGCATGAATCGTCTCCATGACCAAGTTTACTGCGTGAAACACTGCTAGTACATGAATCAAAGCCTATGAAGATCTACGAGGGTATGTTGCGTTCACTTCTGTTGCATTCGCTTATGTTGCATTCGCTTCTATTCGGGGAGCCCGATGAGAACATTGCCATTGTGCTCAGAGACATCTGCGATTGGCTTACTGAGAGAATTGACCAAAAAGCTAACAAAAGCAATGCCAATGTGGATTGATTGTTGAAAGTAATAATTGATTTCGATATTCAGAGTTATTGTATTTTTATAAAGATTCAAGTCTAAAGTAACAAGTGGTGGAAGCGCTAAATGACACTATGAGGGAGAGCACTGCACTAGTTTATGAAGTGCAAGCATTGAAGTTAAATGCCATACGTTGAATGTACATGGTATCTTGAACTGTTTTGGTACGCTGCCTATACTTGGTATCTTGAATTGTTTTGGTACGCTGCCTATACATTGTATCTTGAACTGTTTTGGTATGCTGCCTATAAATGGTATCTTGAACTGTTTTGGTACGCTGTCCTATGATGCGTATGTGAGTTGAGCATTGATTTTGTGCATGTTTTAAAATCGTTGTTGTGTGTTAAATTTTTTTGAAGGGCTACATTGGGTGATCAATGTAAAAAGAAACCGATATATATTTTGAATAGTGTGTATTACCAAAAAAGGCCGATATATATGTCTTGGGTATTGACATTTGTTGTCATGTTGAGCTTGTTGTCTAGTCATATTAAAACTATATTTTTTTCCCATTAAGAGTAAAAGTTTTGCAGCAGAAGTTTTTTTTGTTATAGTATGCATTCAATCATATCCATCGTGGGAATAGTTCTCACTGGCAAAGATAACTATCTTGAGTAGTCTCGGATGATAAAACACACACTCCTTTTCAATGAGTTGTGGAAAGGAGTGTGTGTTGGAGACGGAGACAAAGAGCCAGAACAACCTACCTTAGACAAAGAGCTCGTCATTTGGGAAAACAAGAACAACAAATCTTATGCATTAATCGTAGCATCTGTAAATGAAGAGGTGAGTCTCCATATTTCGCCATTTTCAACTGCTTTTGAAGCCTTACAAAAGCTGAAAGAACTCTATGACTCGCATTCTGCACTTGAAGTTGTTCAACTCATGATTAAACTCTTCACTCTTGAACTACAAAATAATGATCCTCTTGCTCTTGCATCTGAAGTATATTCTATAATGCATGATATCAAATCCACTAAGGTTGAATTGGATATTCCTCTTATCGCTTTTCTCAAGGCAATTTATCCTACTTACTCCAATTATCTTGAGTCATTGCAAGCAAATGGAAATATCAAAGATATCACCTTTGACTCTCTTGTGAAAAAGTTTGCTGAAAGAGAGAAAGATTTTGGAAAGAAGATAGCCCCTGAATCTTCTGAAGAGGTTGTGTGCCTTGCTCATAAAGAAAAGAATCCTACTCAAGATTCTTCCAGAGGAAGAGGTGGTCGAAGAGGAAGAGGAAGATATTTCAGAGGCAGGGGGCAGACACTCTCAAGGAGAAAAGGCAGATTTGCACTGCATACGCTGCAAAAGAAATGGATCACATGATGCCTCTACATGCAAGTTACCATGGGACAAAATTGAGCAGCAAAGAAACCAACAGAAAGATAAAACTGATGATACAGACAAAGGTAAAGCACCTGAATCTGCTCACTATGTTGTGGCACAATGTAATATTGGAGTAAATGAAGATTTATTTAATGCTTAACTTCCTTCTTGGAAAAATGATTGGTTGCTTGATTCAGGAGCAACCTGCCACATGACTCATAGAAAAGTTTTTTTGAAGAATTCACTGATAATGTTGATGGAGCAGTATACTTTGCAGACCAATCAAAAATCAATCCATCGGGGCTTGGCATAATCAGGCTTAAACTGCCTGGTCTTCCAGACTTTCTTCTGTATCATGTTCTATATCTCCCATAGCTCAAGAGAAACTTGTTGTCCTTGGTCCACATCCGCCAGCAAGGTCACTCCATTCATATGTTTGATGGCAAGCTTGAGGTAAGAAAAGCATCTGACCACTCACTTGTCATGAGGGGAATAGAAGAAGGAAGGCTTCTCACGCTGCAAGGAACCTCTGCTCGTGCACAACCTTTCTCATATAATTCTCATGATGAAGAAGGTACACTTCCATCAAGTTATTATGGCATGCTATATTTGGACATTTGAATTGTGACAACTTCTGCTTGTTGAAGAAAAATCGTGTTGTTGGTTTGCCTACAATTCCTACGAAACTTAAGAAATGTGATGCTTGCATTCTAGGAAAGCATAGAAAATAGTCTTTTCATGATTCACATTCAAGAGCAAATAGAAAACTTGAAATCATTCATTCAGATTATGTGGTCCAATCCCTGTTCCTTCTGCAAATGGAAACAAATATATGATGATATTTATTGATGACTACACTAGAATGTGTTGGGTTTATTTATTGAAGAAAAAATCTGATGCTTTTCAAACATTCAAGAACTTTCATAAATGGATTGAAAATGATGCACAATCTCATATTGGGTCTATTTTCACTGATAATGGAAAATAATACACATCAAATGAATTTGAAAACTATCTTCGCTAACATGGGATCAAACATCAAACAACTGTGCCTTATAATCCCCAACAAAATGGTGTAGCTAAAAGAATGAATAGGACAATCTTAAATATGGTACAATCCATGCTCTTCTTAAAAAATGTAAAGATAATGTTTTGGGCTGATGTTGTTCTATGTGTTGCATATATAAAGAATAGATGTCCATCTAATGCTATTAGAAACAAGACTCCATATGAAATGTGGTATGGACATGTTCCTTCGGTAAAGCATCTCAGGGTCTTTAGTTCCACCTGTTATGCCTTGATACTAAAGGTACAAAGAAACAAACTTGGTGCTAGAAGTAGTAAATGTATCTTCCCAGGGTATTCAAACACCTCCAAAGCATATCGTCTCTATGATGAAGTAAAAAAAAGTTTGTTGTATCTAGAGATGTAATTTTTCTTGAATCATCCAAAACTGACAATGTTGTTGAGCGAGAACTTGATTGCTTGGACAGATTTTCAAAAGCAAAATCATTTCAAGAATGTGATAATCAGATTCCACATCTTCAAGGGGGGATTCCTATACTAGATCAACATGTGGAATATTCTTCTGAAGAACACTCTCCCCTGCATGAAACTCCAACAATGGATGATGCTTTAAGTGATGTGATTGACAGAATTGGGAGACTCAACCTTGATTCAGTCCCAACTCAATCAGCGGAGCAGCCTGGACCATCTGAGAAAGGTCCCCCAAAGTGGTTGACAAAGACACTTGAAAGTGTTCATCCTGATGAGGTTGGAAAGACAAGAACTAGAAATTCAAATCGGCAAAATGGAGGTGATGTAGATGACTCTAATTCACTTGTTGATGATGTTTCTTATGATTGTGAATTGAACTTGTCTACAAATTTTGAACCAACTTCCTTCAAAGAAGTTGCTTCTCATGATGAATGGAAAGAAGCGATGCAAAAGGAATATGATGCCCTCATAAAGAATGACACTTGGAAGCTGGTTGATCCTCCATTAGGAACCAAACCAATTGGCTGCAAGTGGGTCTACAAGAATAGGTATAAAGATGATGGCTTACTTGTGGTGAGCTCCAGTATTGTAGCAATAATGCTACAACTCCTGGGGCTTCCTGTCTCTTAATTTTATCAACCCGGTAGTTCGTACAAACTTGGAAGCGACGGTGCTGTATGCACAAGTACTAGCCCTTGTCGCAGCTGTCACTTGGTCAGCTGTCACAAGTCCACTAGGGCTTAAGCCAACTTCTATAGGCTCACAGAAGAAGCTTTATCAATGATGGACGAAAGTTAACTTCAAAGAAAGGCTACTCTACTTGACAAACTGAATCAAAAGCAACTTAAAGCATGTAAATCTATGAAACCCTAATTTAACTAGTCTATCCTCTATAATGCAAAGAATGTGGGTGCAACTCTTATGAATGCTGTCATTGCCTCTAACAAGTATGAATGCATGGGTCTAAGCTACTGGCATCATGAGAAATGTGTTTTTGTGTTTTTCCTTTAAGTGTGTGGAATGATGGTGATCTTGAGCTAACTAGGGTTTGGTTGTGCAGATGGGATGGAGAAGGAAGGAAAGCGTGGGATAGGTTGGGGAGGCTAGGAGAGGTCCCTAGGGATCCTTAGCACCCATCCACAGAGGTTCCTCACATTCAGATGCTCAACAACCGAGAGAGTGGCCTCCCACAGGATGGTTGTGGAGAATCCTACAGGATACTCTGTTTTCTACAGGATGTCGAGAAATGGCTACAGGATGACCTACTGTGAATGTTTGGAGTGATGGAGGGATGGTGAAATGGTAGGGGGAGATGTGGAAGGTAGGGATGAGGTTGGTGATGGCCTTAGAAGCGAAAGATTAGGATGGGAGGTGAGTGTAGGAAAGAGGATGGAAGGTGAAGGGTTATGTCAACGAAAGGCGAGAGAATGGAGACACGTGAGGAATGCAAGACTTGATGAGGTAACAGAGCGGAGCAGGGGTCAAAGAGATGTCTGCATGCGTGATCAAGATGGAGGACAAAGTGATGGAACGAGAGAGAGAGGGAGAGCAGTGTAAGTGAAACAAATGATTATGACTGTTACTTAACCAAAAATGCATCAACCTAAACTACTTGTGCTTGTAAATTCAATGAGCAGCAATCGAAATGTGAAAGAGAACGTGCATGAAGCTGTGGTAAGGAAGTGCAGTGCATGAGTGGATGACAAGGAAGCATCTAACGTAACAGTGACTGTATCGCAGCAATCATCAAGTGAAGAAATGCGTGTTTTTGGTGGCTAGCTTTGGGCTGCACCCCAATCTTCACGAAAGATGGCAGTGAGTCCTAACAGCCTTTTTGTTGGAGCTCCAATGGACTCTATCTATCCTCTGCTACACTAATTGATTGTAAACAAACTCACCATAAGCAAATCCTATCTACTCATGAAAAAGACCAACTCATCAACTTGTAATTCGAATTGCATGTGTAAATGGAAAGCTTACAATGCTGCAATGAAATGGAAATAACACTACAACAGAGGGGATCTATGGCTCTCAGGTTGGGCCCTAACCTGAGAGCTATAGTCTCCTTAAGGAACTCAGAACTAGATCACAAACTGTCTTCTTTATTCATAACTGATATCATGCCAAATTGGCTTACAAAAGAGAACGAAACTTGAGCTGTGCTCCAAAATTACAATAGTAATACGAGAGTTTCAACAACCTAACCAAGGCTAAGGCTTCTATACTTATACAAAACGATGCTCCAACAGATATCCATGATTCTAGGAGCTCGGCTGTTCAATCTATAGTTTAACTGCTGATCCTGTAGGATGGTCATAAATGCTGTTTCCTGTAGAGCAGTTTTGAACTGCTGTTCCTGTAGAACAGCTGGCCGTGTATTAAGCTCGGAGGGAGGCTGAAGTGGGCTCGGAGTTCTTGGTGAGGATCACGAGGAATGTCCCCCAAAACCGTGGACAACCTCTCCTTATGTCAGCAATGCCAACTCGTTGTCTCCTTGCCACCTTTTCGTTGTCTTTTGCTCCCTTTTAATGCCAAAACCTGGAATCACAATGCATTAGCTACGTGGATAAAGTGCCTATCCTTTCTCCTACAAACAACATGAATAAACTAAGAAGTGTATGCATAAACAATAAAAATGAATGGTTTGAGCAAGCAAAATAGGCCAAAAATGAGCCCAAATTGTACCAAAATTGGGGCTCATCATCACCCCCCAGCTGAACCATTTGCTCATCCTTGAGCAACCTTGCCCCTGCTCCTTGTCCTTGGCCGAGGACTCGGGACCGGAACAGGCTGTTTCTTTTCTGCTTTTGATGGTCCTGCCTTTTCTGCCCCTGATGGTGATGAGGGTGATGCTTCCTTCCCTTTTTCTATTTCCTTGAGTCGGGCTTCAGAAGGCGACTGGCCTATCTTTCGTGTCCAGGAAGTTATTTTTGGGCTCCCTTTTTCGGGGGTAGCTGATTGTTTAGAGGGGGTTCTTGCAATGGGTGAAGTAGGTGCATCCCCTGAAGTGGTATGGCCACTGGGTGAAGGCTGTGGCTTGCTTGGGGACATCCTCTTGCTTCTCGTGGCTTCAGGTGGAAGAGGGGTCTCCCTCTCCCTTTTCTCTTTCGGTTTTGGAGGAGTGCTGAGGACAGCCAGTGCCGCTGCTGCCTCCTTATCGAGGATGTCAGCCTTCTCTTTCTTGTGTTTTGCTTTCTCGGAGCTCCTTGTAGAGGGTCCCTCCTTTTTAAATTTCAGGCTTCCTGTGGAAGACCCTGCTTTGCCCGCTTTCAGGCCTCCTGTAGAAGATTCCTTCTTTGTCTTCGGGCTCTCTAGAGGAGGCTGTTTTTCAATGACCTTCGGGCCTCTTGTAGGAACCCCTCTTTCCAGCCTAGTGATTCTTGTAGGAGCCCTTGTCTCTGTCTTCGGGCTTCCTGTAGAAGCCTGTGGTTGTACTGTCGGGCTTCCTGTAGAAGCCTTTATCTCCATCTTTGGGCCTCCTGTAGAAGCCTGTTTCCCAGCAATTTCCGGGCTTCCTGTAGAAGCCTTGGTCGTTGCTCTTGGGCTTCCTGTAGAAGCTTGCTCCTTACTGATCTTCGGGCTTCCTGTAGAAACCTTTGCCTTTGTTTTCGGGTTTCCTGTAGAAGCCTGAGTTTGCGTTTTCGGGCTTCCTGTAGAAGCCTGTGATTGCGTTCCTGCAGATGCAATTCTCACCACCTTCTCTTGCCTTGTTGCGTGGCTTTTGC
This sequence comes from Pinus tabuliformis, assembly GCA_031772625.1. Taxonomy (NCBI): domain Eukaryota; kingdom Viridiplantae; phylum Streptophyta; class Pinopsida; order Pinales; family Pinaceae; genus Pinus; species Pinus tabuliformis. Next base: position 1,416,916,937 of record CM062820.1, on the reverse strand, counting down.
GTTTGGCTTTGACTGCAGAAGCTGACGAGGTGCTTGGGCTGGCAGGGGCCACCTCAGCTTTGACTGCCCTGCTCTTCAACCTCTGTTCTCTTGCTGATAGGATGAGGGTGTCCTCTTTGACTTTGTCATCTTCTCCCTCCTCCTTCTTCTTTCGTTCCTTTTTCTGTGCTGGAGCCGGAACTTTTTGGCTTTTTCCTTTCTTACTCCCGGCTGCCGGCTCGTCTTCTTCTCCGTTAGAGGATTCCGCTTCTTCAAGCAACATTTTTATGTTCTCCGTTCTTGATAAGTTCCTAAATGATTCCCAAGCGAGGGGAACTTTATATGAGCGGAGAGCATCCTCCACGAGGAGCTTGACTAGCCCATGGTGGGCTATCTGGTCCGGAATTCCGTCCTTGAGCTTGGTGGAACACTCCATTAAGGATTGTAGTAGAAAGTAAGGAATGCTCAACCTCTGTGCTGCAGGGAGGTCAATCTGGTGTCTTAGTTCGTTAAGCAGCCTGAAGTGATACGCATATACAATGCTATATCGGCCCTCACAGGTGATATATTTCATAATTTGTAGACTGACTTCGTTCCATGGCGGCAACAAGCTTGCCCTTTTGACTCCATTTTTGTCTTCGGTGAATGACTCTTCCGGTGGGAAGAACTCCTTCTTTGCTTGTTGGCTCTGCTTCCGCTCTTCTTTGTCCCACGGAAGACCCATGGGCAACTCTGTAATCCGACTGATATGCTCGGGGGTGAGTTTGAGGCTGAGACCTCTGAAGGTTACCGTGGCCAACGTCTGTGATTTAGGCTGCAGAGCCTGCAAAAATTCCTCGGCTACTTCCTCATCGTAGCCCTGTAGTTTATCACAGAAAGGCATCCATTGTGCTCTAGTGAAGAGCTCAACCACTGCCGGATTTTTCCTTAATGCATTTGAATTAGTGGGCTCTCGCCTGATAAACCCGCCAGGCCTGATGAACACAGTGTTTGTACCAGAGGTGGTGGATACACCGGAAATTCGGTCTTAACGACAGAACATGCAATGAATTTTCAGACCACAGTGTGATTATACAGATATCCTGTAGGAGCGATAGTATAGGCACGGCAAACCAAAATTTTTTATGACCACACTGTGACTAATTGCCTTGCCACCTTTTTAAAAAACCAATTGCGGAAGGAGTTGCAGGGTTACCTCTTTTCTGCCACCTTTTTTTACGTGAAGACTTCACCTTCCTGTAGAGCCGCGTGCCTGTAGAAACTGCTTCCTGTAGGACGGCGTTCCTGTAGAAACTGTTCCTGTAGGAGCAGTGTGCAGGCTTCGGGAAGAGCTTTTAGCTGGCTGGCGGTCGAGAGGTGCTTTACTAGCGTTCAGGTAGCCGAGAGCTCGGCGTGTCAACATGCAGAGGTAAGCAGAGGATCTACTCGAGTTTTGAAGTGAGGTTGATGGAGATACACGCTTAATCGAGCCGATTAGATTTTGAATCGGCGCAGCTCGTGGCGCGGGGGTGAGCTGTCCCCGCCGGACCGTTGGGTGACGTCACCCCTCATCCGCCTGCACATTCGTTTGTTGCCGCATTCATTCCCACAGATCTGCCGCTGCCCTTTTCGGTTAAACTTCACTTCTCGGTTGACGGGACTGATCTTCACGTGCTTGCTGCGTGTGTCTCTCATCGTGGCTGCCACCTCGTCCTCTGACTATCCCTTTACTAACCGACGTGGCCCATCACTGGCCTTTAGGCCGCTCAACCATTCACCTTTATGCCATGCAAAACAAATCGAAGTAATAATCATGCAGTTTGATGGAGAGAAGGATTAGAACACTTACCTGCGCGCGGCTGCACATGATTTCCAGATTTTTTTAGCGATGGATCCACCTGCCGCATGTGGCTGCACATTCCTGTAGGCTCGTGGTTACAGGATGCTGGCGATGGAGTGGATGGATCTGCGTTCATGCGCCCGTGTTTGATCTCAGATGGCGGTGCTGTGAACGGTCTTCACTTGAGCAGGTCGAACTGTTACAGGATCCCCGCGAGGGGTCTTGTCACCGTTCTTTCTTCTCGGGTGTATGTTGCATGCTGGCGGTTCTGGCTTCTCGATCATGATCCCAGCGCTTCTGATGTATCAACATGGATGTGGTATGGTTCTCGGTGCTTAGTTTCTCTTTGACAGGTGCTTTCTCACGAGAACTGATTACTTTGGTGTGCTGCTGCAGGGATCTGGGTTGCATGGCGACGAGGGTGGTGGAGGACGATAATGGCAATGTTCAGGGGTGCCATCATTGACATGCATGCATTCAATCCACTCCTCAGTCGCTAGATCTTCATTTGAAACACATTTCGGCCATCGTAACCTTCTACAGGAAGTTTCATGTAGAACACAGAGCTTCCTGTAGAAATTTGGCACTTTCCTGTAGAAGATCCACGTCTTCCTGTAGGAAGACTGTTTGTTCCTGTAGAAAAACTGTATCCTCCTGTAGAAGATCCAAAGCATGATAATAACTGCACATACCTTAAAAACATTGTTGTTCTTGGAGGAGGTGCTGATGACATCCTTTGCTAGCATGATGAAGGCCCCTGGCTTGGAGTGGAGAGGCTTCTTCTCCTCCATAGAACATCTGCATGCAAACCTTTTTATTGTGCTGATTGTTTTTTTTTCTTTTTTTTTCTTTTTTTTTTTTTTTTTTTTTTAGAAAGACAATAGGAGCGCCTCGATGAGGTTTTCACCCCCACTGCCTGCCTTGGGTGCCTCAGAGAGGTTTTCACCCAAGGATCTTTATTTTCCTCTTTTTTTTTCTTGAAAGACAATAGGAGCGCCTCAATGAGGTTTTCACCCCTACTGCCTGCCTTGGGCGCCTTAGAGAGGTTTTCACCCAAGGATCTTTATTTTTTCCTTCTTTTTTTTTTTTTTTTTTTTTTTTTGTGTTTTAGATCCTTCAGGGTATGCCCAAAGTGGATGCAGAACCCTTCTCTATGACCAAAACAGATTTCTCCATAGTGCTGATAAACTCTTGTCTTGAGAGAGGTCTTCTATAGATCTTCAATCGGTGCCCATTTACAAGCATGGGAATGGATTCCTCATCAATGGTTCGAATGAGGACAGATCCATTGTCATGGCACTGTTCCACCACATATGGTCCTAGCCATCTGGTTCTCAACTTCCCCTTGAAATCTTTGAATCTGGAATCATACAACAAAGCCCAATCTCCCGGCTGAAATTGCTTGTCATGGAGATGTTGGTCATGCCACACCTTCCTCTGAAGTTGAACCACCTCTGAGTGAAGGAGGGCCTGCATGCGGTGTTCATCCAGTCCATTCAGCTGCAATAGCCTTTCTTGCTGTGCATGGCTGAGATCTAGGTCTAGCTGAGCTGCCAACCTCAAAGTGTTATACTCAAATTCAATGGACAGCAAAGCTTTCTTCCCATAGACCAGCTCATAAGGTGTGAAACCGGTGGTGGTCTTCCAAGTGGTGTTGTAAGCCCATGTGGCTTCAACTAGGCGATCTGCCCAGTCTTTTCTGCTGCTGTCTACCACTTTGGTCAAGATCCCTTCTAGAGCTCTATTGGTGACTTCCACCTGCCCATTGGCTTGAGGATGATAAGGGGTGGAAGTCCTATGCTTGATCTTGTGATGAGCCAATAGATCTTCAACCAAGTTAGAGGTGAACTGGCTCCCTTGATCGGTCACCAGCTCTCTTGGGTAGCCAAACTTGTAGAAGATGTTCTCTCTTAAGAACTCAACCACCTTTTCTTCAGTTGCTGCTTTGATTGCTTTAGTCTCTGCCCACTTTGTCAAGTAGTCAATACACACTATGATGTAGGATCTTTGCCTCGAAGAGGGATTGATTGGGCCCACAAAGTCCATGCCCCACTTCTCAAATGGCTCGAGAGTCACTTGAGGTTGGAGAGGCATCTCATCCCTTTGGGTCGGTTTCCCCATTCTTTGGCATTGGTCACACTGGCTAACATATCTTCTGACATCTTGATGAAGTGTGGGCCAATAGTAGCCTGCCTACAGGATCTTGAAGGCAGTTCTCTTTGCCGCAAAATGTCCTTCACAAGGCCCATCATGACAGGTGAGGAGAATGTCAAAGACTTCCTCCTCCCTTACACAACGCCTTAAGATCTGATCGGGGCCAAGCTTGAACAGGTTGCCCCCAATCCATGTAAATGAGGCACTCTTTCTGATGATTTTGCTCTTCTCTTTTGAAGAGAGGTGCGGAGGAAACTGAGCTGAAACAAGGTAGTTTGCTATGTCAGCAAACCATGGAGAGAGTACTGAGATAGAAAACAAATGCTCATCAGGCATCTAGTCATCCACCGTCCCATCTTCATCTGCAGACAAATCCAATCTAGACAAGAAGTCAGCAACAACATTTTCTTTTCCTGGTTTATCAACAATGGTTAGATCAAACTGCTGCAATAAAAGTAACCATCTAATAATACGAGCATTCACATCTGGTTTATTCATCAAGTATCTAATAGCAGCATGGTCAGTATGTACAAAAGTCTGGTAACCAGTAATGTAATGTCGGAACTTGTTCAGTGCATGAACCACAGCTAAGAATTCCTTCTCGGTTACAGTGTAATTCAGCTCTGCTTTGGACAAGTTTTTGCTAACGAAGTAAATGGCATATGGAAGTTTTTGCTCAACTTGTCCTAAGGCTGCACCTATGGCTTTGTTCGAGGCATCAGTGTGGATGTGGAAAGGTAGGGCCCAGTTTGGACCTCTTAGGATTGGAGCTGACACTAACTTGTCTTTTAATTCATTCAAACTCATCTGACAATCGTCAGTCCAATTAAACTCCACATCTTTTGCCAACAAACCAAACAACGGTGAGGCTAACTTGCTGAAGTCTTTAATGAACCTCTGGTAGTATCCTGCTAATCCCAAGAAACTCCGGACATCCCTTACTTTTTGAGGAGGTGGAACCCTCTTGATGAGAGCAATTTTGTTAGGATCCACCTGCAATCCTTGAGAAGAAATGGTATGGCCTAGCACTGTCCATTCAGTCATTAGGAATTCACATTTCTCAGGGCTAAGGGACAAGTTCATCTCGATGCACTTGGTTAGGACCTTTCCCAAGTTGGACAATGCTTCCTGGAAGTTGGCCCCATAAGGGGTAAAGTCATCCATGTAGATTTCCACTGCATCATGGACCAACTCCGAGAAGATGCTCAAGACAGCTCTCTGAAAAGTAGCAGGAGCATTGCATAGCCCAAAGGGAAGGACTCGGTAGGCAAAGGTACCCCAAGGACAAGTGAAGGTGGTCTTATCTTGGTCTTCCGGGCTGATTTGGATTTGATTGTACCCGCTGAACCCATCCAGGAAAGAGAAGAACTTCTTTCCTGCCAGTCCATCCAACACTTGATCTATGAAGGGTAGAGGGAAATGGTCCTTCTTGGTGGCTTTGTTCAGCTCCCGGTAATCTACACAGATCCTCCACTTCCCATTCTTCTTGGGAACCAACACCAGAGGGGACACCCATTCACTATATGAGATGGGGTAAATGAATCCGGCGTCCAACAGTTTTTGCAATTCTTCCTTGACCATGTCCTTAAGGGCTGGATTCATTCTCCTCTGGGGTTGCCTAACTGGTTTACAATCCTCTTTGATGTATATATGATGGGTACAGACCGAGGGATGGACTCCTTTCATCTCCTTATAGCTCCAAGCAAAGGCATC